>BGPT01000498.1:170291-260665 GCA_003297045.1 Symbiodinium sp. clade C Y103 | reverse complement strand
AGAGCATATGTCAGCGAAAATGTCAGATAGAATGCCAAGAGGAAGAGGAGGAGAGGACAACTCTGATGAAATCTAGAGACCTTCGGTCTCTAGATTTCAGCAGAGTTGTCCTCTCCTCCTCTTCCCTGCCAGAAAATTTTGCCAGAAAGAATGTCAAAATCTGTATCACACTCATGGTGGGGATCACTCGAAGAAAGTANTGTCCTCTCCTCCTCTTCCCTGCCAGAAAATTTTGCCAGAAAGAATGTCAAAATCTGTATCACACTCATGGTGGGGATCACTCGAAGAAAGTAATTTTCGTATTTTTGTTTGCAGCTCCGTTTTTTCAGTACATGTTTTTTGTTGTTAGTCTAAACTCATTTTAGTGCTTGATTGCCAAATATCTTGTTGTCTTGTTTTTCGCCATCCCCAGACAGTTTAATATTGGCTGTATCTCCAAGTGTGTGTATCCTCATTGGTGCTAGAATCCTACCAATATCATTGGGTTGGTTCATGTTCCATTTTACCATTGTCACTGGGAATTGGGAATTATTGGGATTGTTGACTTTAAAACATCATGAAACCATCAATTGTAGTGACTCAATAGCACAAAAACAGCATCGTGTGAATGACTCCAGATCACTCGGACGTGTTTCATGAAATCATTCTTTTTCCCAGGAAATACCCTCTGGTGAACAGCCACATAGCTATGGAAAATCACCATTTTTGATGGGAAAATCCACTATTTCTATGGCCATTTTCAGTAGCAAACTGTTAGTTTACCAAAGGGTATATGGATATGTTCTGGTCAACTGTTCCTTAAACCCATCCTGGGACAATCCTTTGGGGTACAGGAAATCAATGGCTTGCTTGAACATCCAACCTATTTAGAGATGATTTTTTCCATGTCAACCTCCGTTTAGAGGGGATTTTCCATTGCCACGGTTACCAAAGGGTATACTCCCATGAAGGATCGCATTAATAATTCATGGTTATCAATAGTTCATCATTCTCAACTCGATATTTTCCGACCAAAATTTCAGACCAACCTATCTTTTGGGTAAAAAAAACACCAACCGTAACGGTGGGTTTTTTTCGCTTCCCATCTCAGCTGGCCCCACCGGAAGTTCATCAGACCGTGCTCTGCACGCAGGATCGGAGCGAACTCCTGGTGGCTGGTTTACCCTCCGGTAAAACTCACAGTTGGCGATGGAAAATGGCCCATCTATAGTTGATTTACCTACTAAAAATGGTGATGTTCCATAGTTATGTGGCTGTTTACCAGAGGGTATATATGTTCTATGTTTGCATCAAACCTGGACAGCCAAAGATTTTTCCAAAACCAGTCAACTGTTTCTGTTTGTTGAGTTAGTTTAGTAAATTCTAATGTAATATAAGTATCAAATAAAATTTGTGCTGTGTTGTGATTACTTGATTAGAGTATGTAGCAACCATGACATCCCATCTTTATTACTTCAGCAATCTGGGTTGCATCATGTCGAAAGTGTGCAAGTCTCGAAGGCTGATCCAAGGCTGATACCCTACGTAGACACATTTGTGTCGTAACAACAATACTAATACTAATATATGTATATATAAATGTATAATCTCAATTAATAAACTAATTCCTTAATGACCTCCAGTCTTTTAACATGCTATGGAAAATGCCCTATTTATAGATGATTTGCCTAGTAGAAATATGATGATTTTCCGCATGTCGAGGTACCAAAGGGATCCAAAGGGTAATTCATGGTTACTTGGTTCCCCTTCCCCCCATCCCCATCCCCATTGTAGGTGAAATCACCATTAAATCCCATTAAGTCACCATAAGTCACGCACCATTAACCCTAGCAAATGTCATGAAATCACCATTCCATCCCTATTTGGAGGTTTCCTAAAATAGGGGTACCCCCAAATCATCCATCTTCAATCCGGATTTTCCATTATAAACCATCCATTCTTGGGTACCCCCATTTCAGGAAACCCCCATTTCTTGATGCTTCACCATCCATCCCACCCATCCCATCCCCTCCACCGCTCCGGTTCCAAGGTCTCTGCCACCAACGTCGCGGCGTTCAGCACTTCTTCCCCAAAAATCAGCCACCAGTGGAAGCTTGCCTTGTCCGCCTCGGTAGGCGCTAGGCAAATCGCCATGATTCAGGTGACTTGCTAGCGAAATCTATATAATGATCTGATATATATATATATACAAGTTGATTTAATATGGAATCACTATCTTTTAATCTTTAGTCTAATATGAATTTATCTAGGGATTTTTAGATTGATTCAATATAGTAGTTCATAAATCGCAATGGAAATCTGTATAGTTGATTTAATCGGATACAATGGGGTTTCATGGAATTTTCAAGGGATTGAATGGTGATTTTGAAGGGAATATCAGCAATTCCCAAAGTTCACATATCCAATAAATATCCCATCATGAAACACATCATGGACCTTTCTGTTCCTCATGAATTTCCACCTTAGGTATCCCATGAATATTCCAATGAAAGGCCCATAGCATTGGTAGAGTGATGTTCATTGATACTCCATATATCATATACCTATGTTAATGCTTATATAAACCATATTGAATGATAGTTGTATAAGTGGATTCATGATTTGTATATCGTATATGCCATTAATGTACCACTTAAGTGGATTAGGTATCGGTTGATACTCTCAGGAGCTGAATTGATACTCTTAATATCCCAATTGACTGATACTCCACAAATATATAATCTCTATATATATGTATATATATAGATAATGTAAACATCGCAATCGAACCCTCCCCCAGATCCACGGTTCGATGTTTTTCCCAGCCATAGACCTCCATCTACAAGAATTGTCCTATTGACACCTCCCATTTATAGATCATTTTACCACTAAACCTTCCAGTTTACAGACTGTTTTCCCATGTTTTCCATTTATCGTGGGCGAAAAAATCACACATTGCATCCCGTAAACACGGAGGGTCAAAATCATCCCATCCTGGTGATGTGCAATGATAATCCCCATACTTTTTGGGTGGTACAATCCCCTCTGATCACCAAACATCACAAAAATCAGTGATATCCACTGTATATCCCCCCCAATGTTGCTGGTTTTCAAACCCCATCCAATATCCAAATTCATCCACCGCAGCACTCCTAGATTTTTCCTAAATATCCTGAATGAATAAGCCTAAATCAACTGGGATCTCCACCCCGCCCCAAAAAATTCACAACTCGCCCGCCAAGCGACCCACAGCCCTTGACATCTTCGAATCGCCGCGTGCGTCCAGGGACCCAAGGGACCAATGGTTTGTGCATCTGCCGCCTGCCCGGCACACCTGGGACGTTGAGGAATGGCTTGGGTGGGAAAAAATTTGCCGAAAATCCCAGAAATTGGGAAACAATCTATGAACATTTATAAGTCTGTAAGAACCAATGGTTGCTGTGTACAGTAAAATTATTGCTCGGATCAACTATATTTGATTTGGGGTGGGATAGTTGGGAAAAACAAAAAACAACCACAAGAAACCATGTTTTTTTTTACCATGAAATGTAGGGAAAACCCTGCAGACTTTTCCTTCAAATCCAGTTCTTGGTCTTTTCAGGTCAAGTGTCAACCATTGACTGGAAACATGATGAAACAACGCCGATGGAATCTGTGAAAAAAATGGGGAAACCATGGTAAAGATGTTCAGTGGCCATGCGAAATGACCATAAAGTATTGAGACAATGTGGGGTCCCCTTAGTTGGAAGTTGGTTTTACAACCCATCCATTTGCAAATAAATTCATGCAGACTAATTTCATCATTCCCACTATATCCACATGTTATATTCCCTTTATATCTCCATGATGTCCCACTATGATTACACATTTTTTCTTGGACTAATCTCCATTTGTGTTGTCTATGGTTGGTTATTCAATGAAATCCACAGTACAAATCACATGTCGCATCAGCATCATATACCATTCCATCCCTATTAAATCCCATTGGATCAAAATTAGATACAATATTTCTAAACCATTTTGTGCATTCTAACAGAGTCAAATCACCACAGTATCACCAGACTATTTTCATACCTTATATTACTTAAAAATCAACATTACAAATCACCATAGACAACATAGTTGTTTCTAAAACCATTTTGTCTGAAATCATCTAATGGGATAGGTAGAAATCATCTATCTGATTCCGTTCACCATGATATCCCCTAAAATTGTTCGACATCACCAGTATAGCATCTCTTTGCTTTCGGAACCCTTGGAGCTGCCGGGTTGCTTGGGATGAACACAGACCTGGCGGTGTGCGATTTTGTTGGGCTGGGTGTTACAACTAAAAAAAGTGGAGTTTAAAAAAGACAAAAATGATATCATGTGATCTCAGATATGTCGATATTTCAAGGGGTTTAATAAGATAGTAATTTATGAGGAAAATTGGATGAGATTGTCCAATTTTAGGCACAAATGCTATTTCTTATCGCCATGGTAATGGCTTTGTATGGCAAAAATATCGACTTGGTGAACTAAAGACAACTAAAGAACCCGGCTGCGAACAAACAAAAAAACGATGATGATGTCCCTTCACTTGTTCACTTGTTAGTACCTTTTGCAACCTGTTGATATCCATTTTCCAGTTGGAATGCAAGAAAATGTGATTTCATCGACAGATGCTGGAATTTAACAAACAATCGTCCCTCAAACTCAATGAATGAATCCCAGGGATGCCTCTCTGGGGCAATGGATGAGAACTCCAGCTGCAAAGCGGTTGCGGTTGCAGTACCCTCTGATATACAAACGTTACAGTTGACAAACCCTATAAGGGTTTCTCCCAACACCCCAGATACAAGGGGAAATGGCTAGACAAAGAGGTAACATGACCAAATTTACTTCCCTGTGGCTATCATTTACTTGTAAGCCGTTGTTGCAACCCTGAGTATGGTTGGTTAAATCCCCACAACTACCATTTGTTTAAGGTGAACTCCCCGCCATTCTTGAGGGTTAAATCAACCAAGGTTTCCCCATAGTCCACCTAACGAGCCATGGGGCCTTCAATTCTTCCCGGCGAGCCAAATAGGCTTGCATCGATTGCGTATGCTCCACGTATTGAATCTCCACCACCTCCGAAGCACCGCCGCGAAGTAGGGGATTTGTTTCACAGAAGGCCCGATTCTTATCATGGATTTTATTGGATTTATAGTGGATAAATATCCATACATGATCATACATGAGGAAAATCTATAATCTATACAATGTAATTAGTGTACTTATATTTTACATCATTATCATATTATACGAGGTGAGGCCCCCAAACGATAGCTAAGTTGATGCACATAACTTGGGTTTTCAGGGGATGTAGCTATAGTTTATGAAGCTTTATAAACCAACAAACATCCCTGGACCGCCCACGAGTCGAAGCGATTTTCACTTTCGGGAAAAGTTGGGCCCCGCTAATCGCGGGTCGATCGGATCACTGTGAGCATCATGAAAAGCTCATCCTGGTGCAATGCCCCTAACGGCTGCCGAGCAGCCGGGCTTGCCGCAAGACACATGGAAAGTAATCTTGACATTCCCTTCATCACTTGAGTCGATACCAGGATCTCTGCGAGATTGAACCTTGCCCAAGCTGTCTTAAGTTTGCTGGCGACCCTAAACAGGTATCAGCATCTTAGCAAAAAAAAGGAACAACCTGATGATACTGTCTTTTAATTTGATCTCGCTATGGAAAAATATCATTTTTTATAGATAAATAATCTACCCTAATTTTTACTGGCTGTGTTGAATTACCAGAGGGTAACTGAATTCTTATGATTCACTGTTGGTGATAGATCGGCGTCTAACTCATTCGATCAGCAACGATTCTAAGTATCCATCTCAGCCCCCATTTATGATCACATTTAAAACTATCATAGTAATGAATAATGGCAATGAAGGAGAATCCACAATGGATCATACATGATATCCTTTATTAATGGCGATTGTAGTGGATCAAGACTTTATCAATCTCCCATGTTGTTCCATTCATGAATGGCCGTATGAATAGTCAATAATGATCATACTGCCCATAATCATCCATAGTTTCATTGGCTGTAATTCCCATGTCAAAAAAAATATCTCCCATATCCTTCTCCATAATGGTAGCACAGAATAGTTCCATATCTGTCCCATATCCAAAAATCCTTCAAAAAATGTCCAATATATGTCACATGACGTTTTTGGCTTTAACCCATTTTAACCCTCTGGTAATCAAACATGGCGTGCTGGAAAATCCACCATTCATTCATAGATGATCTTCCCATTAAAACCTCCATTTCTAGGGGATTTCCAATTGCCACGTTTGATTACCGGAGTAACCCAAGATGGTCATTTTTCCTGGATGGTCATCCCACGAATCTTTCGTGGTGAACAAGCCTAGTAAGTCCCTGATTTGTGGCTTATCTCATTACAATAAGGGGTGAACTAACATGAACTAAGTTCATACGAATTCTCAATCAACATGTTCACCCTTTTGTACACCATAGTTACCCTCCGGTAATCAAACATAGCAATTGAAAATCCTTCATTTAGTTCGATGATTTTCCCAGCTAGAAACCTCTATGTTTAGGGGATTTCCAATTGCTATGTTTGATTACCAGAGGGTATCTGTTCACTTTTGATGAAAGCCATATTTCTTGTAGGTTTATATCCCATAAATGGGGGTTTTAATAGGAACATCCCCTAGAAATGGTGAATTTTCCAGCACGCCATGTTGAATTCCCAGAGGGTAGTTCTCCCATAGCTGGTTGAAGCCAGAGTTGAAGCCAACTTCGGGGCACCTCCAACTCCGAGGCCAAGATGTTCCCGTGCCGTTTCCGGGCCCCGACGAGGTCCATGCAGGCCTGGCTGGCTGGAAATCGCCGAAAGATAGAGGTTTCTAGCTGGGAAAAATCATCGAACTAAATGGTGGATTTGAAATTGCACGCCATGTTTTGATTGCCAGAGGGTACCAGGGACAAATGGAGGTTTTTCCTATGTGGGGATGGGTCAATAGCTATTACTATCCATTTTAGTGGGATGAACATCCATGAATCCCAGCTATGACTTGATGTGAGCAGAAGGTACCAGGGTTTTGACTCATAGCCATATATATATATATATGTGATTATAGATAACATAGCCATGGAAAATCCCCTATAAATGGATGCTTTCATGGGAAAATCATCCAAAAATAACCATGTTCCATGGCACTGTTAAATAACCACAGGGTAGTGAAAACTGTGATATCATTATAAAAGAATTCATGGCTAAATCCCATATGGCCCATAACCCAGCTAGTGCAACTCCCGATATATGATTCATAGCGCTTTGAAATTGAAATTGTTGAAGTTCATTGACACGCAAGATACCTGCAAGAAATATGAATGGAATGGGCATTGAGTCATAACAGTTGGTATTACCTTTCAATGAACTTTCAAAGGTGTGGAAGGTCAACCGCATTTCTTCTGGGAATGAGCCAATAAAAATACCACTATCCCATCTCATTATACGAGTTGGTTGAAAATGGTTTCCTGTTAACTATGGGCTGGTTCATAATCCCCAATAACCCAGGCAGATTCAATCAATCATCAAGTATCAATGATATCCCCATCTGTTACGTAGCTAAAATGATCATAAAACCACTACAATTCGTGGTTAAATCCCATATGTAATAACCCAGCAAGTGTAACTCTCAATAATGTTGGTAACCCACATTTACCCAGGTAGTATAACTCCCAGCAATGACCGAGGGGTCAGTTCACCGAATGATAACCATTGTTGATTGTATAACCCAGGTAGTATAAGTATTAACTTAGTATACCCTCTGTTAAACTAACATAGCTATGGAAAATCACCATCTTTGATGGGTAAATGAACTATTTCGAACTGGCCGTTTTCCAGTTCGCAAATTGTCATTACCAGAGGGTAGTTGTCAATTTGTCCAAATTAGAACTGGAACCCCCCAATCAATTGGAATGGGAAAATCCGTGGTTTTCTGTAAGATTTTCCCATTCACCAATCCAGTGATCCATAGAAATCGTGGATTTTCCCATGAAAACAATGGTTCAATCGTGGTTTTCTGTAAAATTTTCCCTTAAACAATCCAATGATAGTAGGTAGATCATCCATAAATCATCCATAAATCATCCCAAACTAATAAATCAATGCTATCCACTGGCTCCTTGGGTCCACTGATGGGATCCCCACCTGCATGTCAGCTCGGAAGCTCGCAGAGGCCACGTTCTCGACCCAGCTGGCTAGCATACCTTAAGGGGGTCCGTTGGGATGCGGTGAAGGATGGGGAATTGGTCAAAATCTAGTGATTTCATGGTGATTTAATGATTTTAATGGTGATTTCATGTGATTTGATGGTGATTTCATGGGAATATGATGGGAATATGCTGGGAATATGATGGGCGGATCAAAACGCGCCACTGTGGAATTAAAATGGGGATGGGGGATGTGATGCGGATGTCATGGTGATATCAAGGTAAGATACAACCTCTTCAGCATCAACCACCCGTCGTTAGGGTCAAACCAGCATGGACCCGACCCCGTCCCAAATGCGAGCCAGAGGACTTGGCGTGAAGCAACTGTGCCTTGGGCTGGCGGTTGGAGATCACGCAGAGATCATGGTGGATTCTATCAAAACTTCAGAGGTTTTCTTGTGAAAACATTTCTAAAGGTGCATTATACACAATTATTGAATTTCATAGGGAACTGAAGATAGAACATAAATGATCTCTCATTACATGTCTACATCTACGTAACATTTTGGTGGTGATTTGTTGTTCTACCTTTTGTATCTTTTTGGGGAGGCTGGGCTTGGGGTGGTAGTCCTTGTTGATCTGCCAGCTGGTTCCAGTTCGGAAGAACTCGGCAGATTTCGCCGTAGCTGCCTGCAGTTTTTTGTGGCTCTTGCGCCCAAGCCGAATCGCAGCAGCTTGTTGAAATGTAAGGCTTCACCGGGCTTCACCTTCGATTTTCTCCTTGGAAGATGTGTTGGGATCTGACAACAGCCCACCGGCCCAACATGGAGCAATGATGAAACTTCTGGAGCTGGCCATGGCAATATGTTTGGCCACAAATACCTCTAGTGGGCAAGGACACAAAAAAAAGCAGTCCTGCAAACTATCATTTCGTTCGTCGCGCCTTTCCACACAATCTCAGAGCGCTACAAGCGGAAAACATCCCGTCGAAGAAAAGCGTCGACCCGTAAACCCGGCCTTCGGATCACTATAATCCGTTCAAATTAAGCAATCACCAGTTGGAAAAAAACGACTGGATATCCCACTTGACAATTTGATGGCACATCATTCTCCCAAATGACCTGGCCAATGATATCCTGTGTTTAGCCATATCTCCCACTACAAACCATCACAAGATATATCAAACCATTGGTGTTTTCCTACCCAACCACCCATCAAGTCGGTTTACCCAATAAAATGAAACCATCAATGTCAATACCCGCTGGTAAACTAACATAGCTATTGAAAATGGCCATAGAAATAGTTGATTTTCCCATGGCAAATGGTCATTTTCCATAGTTATGTTAGGTTACCAGAGGGTATCTGTTCACTTTTGATGAAAACCATATTTCTTGTAGGTTTATATCCCTTGGATTTGTTGAAGATGGTTTTCCAAAAGTCCGAAACAAAGCCTTTCTCGATTTCCCAGACATGGTGGATTTCCCATTGGAAAAATCAGCCGTTTATCACCGACTCAGCAAACACAGGATAGTTGATTTTCCCAGCTATAAACCTCCACTTATAGTGGATTTTCCAATATTTTCCCAGCTATAACCCTCCATGTTTAACGATTTGTGGTGGATTTTCAAAAAGTTTTCCTACAAAAACCATCATTTTAACCATCTTTCGTGGACTTTTCCTAAAAATTGTCCATGAAATCCCATTCAAATCAACTGAATATGAAATCCCATTGAAATCCCTATATTTTCCATGAAATCCCATTCAAATCCCATTGGTTCCTCAAACATCCCTATAAAATCCCTCCAACAAAAAGCACCGCGAGCGAGGCGCTGTTCGAAGATCTGCCGCAACATGCTGGGCGCCAGTCCAGCGTTCTGCGCCGAGCGTTCGATGACCAGCGTTTGGAACCTCAGCTGAGAGCTGGTGAGTTACCAACTCTTAGTGACTATGTTTATATATAGTTTATATATATATATATAGTATCTTATATGGTATAGGTATAAGATATGTGACTATGTATATATATATATAGAGTTGTTTTTTTTAAATAGTATCTTGTATGGTATCTGATTTAGTGACTTGTATAACTATGGAAATTATATCATTAGATAACTAATCATGATTAACTATTAGTAGCTAACTATATAGTGATTAACCATAGTGATTAATATAATTACTAGATGATTTCAGCTATGGTAACCATATAACATCAAAAAATATATAACTATATGGTTACTTTTATAGTAATTCATGATTAATCTTAATACTCACTATATCAGTAATGATAGTAATTAAGTGTAGTAAATAAATCATATAATGACTATGTATTATCTATTAAGCTTAGTGATATAGTGAGAATAGCTCATAGTGATCATATCCCATAGTATAGTTGGGTGAGAATATATAGCTTGAATATATAGTGATCATATCCCATAGTGAGACTACTGCGAAATAGCGGAGCTCTTAGATTGATTTCATATATGCTTAATCACTATGCTGAATCACTATGGTAGCCCACTATGAACCAGTTGATGTCTGAATAACTTAAATAACAACTATATATGGTTTATATATGTTGGTACGGAAATGTAAAAAAAACAAGCTGGTGAGTCGTGCGAATAGTGATTAGTAATGATTCGTAATTGATGGTTCATAGTGACTAATCATCTTTATCGGATGATGATTACTAATTTTCAAAAAATGATACAATGATATATAATGACATATGGTGGTTTCCTGAAATGGGGGTACCCAAAAATGGACGCTTATTTATAACGGAAAATCACTTAGGAAACCTACATATCTCTGTTGATTTCACTGGAGGAAACTGGTTAAGAACGGGATTACCATTATCCTCTGGTAAACTAACATAGCTATTGAAAATGGTGATTTATAGTGGATTTTCCCATTAAAAATGAACATGTTCAATAGCTAACTGTTAGTTCACCAGAGGGTAAGTCGGAAACGTGTTGCCATCAACCAACAGGAGATAAAGCAGCCACGAGGCAAGCGCCTGGATTTTTTGGGGGGATCGCCTTGAAATTTATGACATAGCTAGCATCAAACGTGTTGCCATCGTAGCAACCAAGCTGGTTGGATACAAGTTGAAGAAATATTGAGATATTGTTTCATCATGCATGATCTGTACCCCAAAAAACATCTCCAACCATGATACTTGTTCGATCATGCATCATGTTTATACCATGAAAATCCATGAATGATATTATGATTAGTCTCAATTAACATTACCTGACCATGTTGATCCTCTTTGGATCCCAAAAAGGACAAAATGGATACAGAACTCTGGGAGGAAAGCTATAATTCTTGGGCCAATGTGGAGCCAATCAAACGGGGTGCCCAAACTGCAGACATATGTAGCCCAAACACCTGGTTTACTGACCTATCTTCAGCTTCAATCAACTTACCATTGATATATCCATTTATGATACCATTTATGATATCCATTATTGAAATGTACCCTAAAACCATGGTTTTACCCTATCATAAATCCATGATAAAACCCCCATGCTTCCTGGTGAAATCCACATGTTTCATGTCCGGCCAAGGCGCAGTTGCCGCGCATCAATCGCCAAACGCCCTAAAGGGTGACCTACGCTCTCCGATGGGAGTCTCAGCTAGGAGACATATGGGTTCAATGGTTTTCTTTTAAGGTGAAATGTCCTGGTAGTTTAACGAAGGTTTTGGGGATTTAATGGATTTAATGGGATTCCAAAATGATTTAATGGTGATTTAATGGGATTTAATTGTATTTGATCAGAAGAGAATGTGGACATAGTTGGCATTTCATGGGAATATAATGGGACATACAATAACCAACAATAACCATATGGGTTTGTATCAAAATGAGGTATACCTCCTAATTCTAGCCGTTTAATCGGGGAACATGACTGGCTGCTCCCTAGTATCTTATATTTCGTTTTCCATGTTCTGGGTAATTAAGTTATACAATGATCAATACAGTGATTGAAAATCGGATGGATGCTTTGGTTGTTAACTGTTGACATGCCGTCTGAGATACTTCAACATAGCCATGGAACATGGCCACGGAAATAAGATGTAGATCATCGGACAACATGGTTGATTTTACATAGCTATGTTAAATTACCTGAGGGTGGATCAACTAGGAGTCACGTTCATATGTATACATAGACATTATGTGTATATATATATATAAAAACAAACAAATAAAGTAGTTGCATTTGGAAAAGCAAACAGATTGATGTTTTTGGATCACTTTGGTCCTGAGGGTGTTGTGATAGCGAAACGGAATGCCCATCAAGAGGCGGTTATTCAGAAATCTGCAGGCTCTTTACCACAAAACGATAGAGTGAATAAACAGAGGAATGTCACTCACAAAACATGCAGAATCACCAAACTGACAGAAGCATGCAACAAAATGATCACTCCCAGAAAAAAAAAAACAAACAACAGAGTCCGGTTTGTCTCAAAATAAGGTGCCCTAAATTTTGGCCAATCATTACGCTTTCAATGGTAATTTTCGGGGCATCCCCCACTTTAGACAATAGCACATTGGGATTTCGGCCCGTCTCCATCCCCGATGTTGCACGCTCTGGTGTCAAAGGTGGTCTAACCATCTGCAAGTAGGATTTAATGGGAAGGTACGACGATAATCAACTATGGCTAGCTGGGAAATCCTCCATTTCGGGGAAGTTTAAATGGAACATCATTTTTCAAAAAAAATGCGGATTTTCATCTGTTTCTTTAAATCATGTGTGTGGTGTTGATGGTCCATGTTGTCAAAACCCCATAAACCCTAAGTCAAAGATGTCGTCAAACAAGTTGCCGGGATCCATCCCACCACAGGGTTACCAGGCTTCTTGACCCGAGCCGACTACGGAGACTAGGAGTACTACTAAAGAAATGACACTTCTGGGTTTTGATTCATAGCCAAAAATGGGTTTGTCTGAAAATAGGGTACAGTATACCCCCAATTATAGCCATCTAATGGGGATCATGAAGATTTACCAATGGATTTAGAGATACACTATTTTCAGACAAACCAAAAATATCACTTGGCGGTTCGCACCAGGAATTGCAACTGGGCTACTTCACCCCGGCTACAACTGGACTACTCCCATTCTATCCCACTATTTCCCATGATATATCCATTGTATAGCCATGATGATAAAATTCATGGGGTGAACCACTAAGTAGCCATAAAGTCCCATCAAAATCCCATCAAAATCCAAGAAATGTCCTAGGAATGTCCCATACATTTCCTTCTAGAGCCATAGTTGTCCCATACTTTTCCCATAAAATCCCCTAAAATCCCACAATTTTCCTATAAAATCCCCTAAAATCCCACCATTTTCATGCCTTTCCCATGCCTTTCCCATGTTTCTACCTTGTCTCAGGGCATCGCCGTTGAGGCGATAGACCTCGATCAAGGCGTAGCCCAGGGCCTGGCCGAGGATCATTGGATTGGTTGATGGGAAAATCTACAGAATACCCTCTGGTATTTTAACATGTAGCTATTGAAAATGGCCATAGGAATAGTGGATTTTCCCATAAAACATGGTGATGTCCCATAGTTATGTGGCTGTTTACCAGAGGGTATATGATTTGTACTTGTAACACAATCCAATGATATTTGTATTATCTTTCTAATCAATTTGGATTGGTTCTACAGGAAACCATGATTTTAACAACAAATATATGGGGGTTTCCATAAAAGGGGGGTACCCCAATATGGATGGTCTATAATGGAAAGTCCCATGAAAATGGATGATTTAGGGGGTACCCCTATTTTAGGAAACCACCATATGGTTTTCCTGTAAATTTTCCCTTACAGTACACCAATCCAATGAAAGTCATGGGAGAATGTATGAAAAGGTATGACATATATCTATGTATCTATCTATCTATGTATCCATCTATCTGTCCATCTAATTTAATCTAATATATATATATATATATATGTATATGCGTCATGCGTATATATCCAATCTATGATGTGATGGGCATGATTTAATATGATTTATATGTTCATTGTTTGGGTACATATGCTGTAATTATACAGGGACTGATGTACAAGTGGATCTGATACCATCCACCTGCAATGGGATTCCAAGAACTGCGCACAGTTCTAATTGTATCACGTGCCCACAAAAAATGATTCTATGTTGTTGCAGCATCTCATTTCATATTCCATTATATAGTTCCAGGAACAAAAATGTTATTGCCGTTTGAAATGAGCTAGAAAATGTTGAAATGAATGTTAACACGCAAACACATTAACAACATCATCCCAGAATAGAACATTGCTCCAAATTGGTCAAACCTTCATTGTGAATGCTTACATCCCCATTTTGATTAGCAACAAATGCTATATTCGATCTATCCCGCCATACAGATTAGATAGCTTAAATATCTCATATATCCCATGAGGAAGCAAAATGTCATGATATCCCTATCTCCATTATATCTGATATCTGGGCGTGTCTGAAAATAGGGTTCCCCAAATTCCAATGGATTCTCATGTTCCCATCTAGAAATGGTTATTTGTAGGGTATCCCCTATTTTCAGACAAACTCATATAATCATATAATGATGGTTGGATACCCTCTGGTAAACTAACATAACTACAGAACATCACAATTTTTAATAGGTACCCTCTGGTTACTTAGCAGTTTGCTATGGAAGCCATGGCTCATAGAAATAGATTTTTTTTCCCAGCTAGAAACCTCCATCGAGGATTTTCCACAGCTATGTTAAATTACCAGAGGCTAAATCATCCATAAATCATCCATAACTAGCAAATCATCCATAGAAAATCACCATTTTTTTTAGGTAAATCATCCATCAATCTGTGCCGTAACAGAAAAGTCCACCATCCCAGGGCCCCAAAAAAGAATTGGTCCCACCTGCTGTTCCCGCATGGTCACCGCCAAACGCAAGGCATGAGAGGAATGCGCCTTGCAGATACCGTATGGGGTATACCCTCCGGTGTCATCAGCTCCATGGCGTGCTGGAAAAGCCACCATTTAGTTCGATGATGTTCCCAGCTGTTAAAACCTCCATTGAGTTCGAGGATTTCCAGTTGATGTTTAGTTCGAGGATTTCCAATGGCCCTATGGATCCAGCTGTACCTTCTTAGGAAGTACGACTGGGGTATGATTTAGGGGTTGTCTTGTACCTTACAGTGGATCCGTAGGGTGGGGTATAGCTGATTTGTTTCATAAGATACATGGGATACATGGATATATGAAATATAATGGTGATAAAGAAGGATATATGGAATATAATATGGTATATAATGGGTAGATAATGGGATACAATGGGATATATAGCCACATAGAACTAACTTCATATGAATTTGGAGTACCCTCTGGTTCTCTTTGACTCTTTGACAATTTACCATGGAAAATTGGCATGTTTGACAGATTTAGAATGGTAAAGCATCTACTTTCATGGATGATTGGCCATGGCTATCTTGAATTACAAGAGGGGAAATGATTATCCAACATAAAATATGTATGTTGGGAAAAAACAAGCCGGACAGGACATGATTTAATCGTAAATTCTGTTCAGCCGATTTGTTTGAACAAAAAGTGAGGCTTTACAAATTCAGCCGAATGATTCGGAGGTCTCAAATTTCACAAGAGATGGTACCCGGGAAAACTGAGATATTGACCCAGCAAAAAAACGTTGGCCATTTTGCTGCACCAGACACACACTCCCATGAATACATATATATATACATACTTATAAATGTAAATGTATTATATGTATTTGTTAAATCTCTTGTTTAAGGATTGTGTTATCTACGCATAGATTTTCTTACCATGCATAATTACTGGTCGGTTTACATCCCCATGTATTGTCGGTTATTCTTCGACATCACAGTGCTTCGGTATGCAGCCACTGGCACGATGAGATAATTCTTCATGTCCGTAGTCAGCAAGGACCCAGTGGCACTCCTGATGGGCTGATGGTGGCCGTTTTGGTGAAGATGAAAACCAGTTTAGCTAGACCGGGTTGATGATGGCAATGGACAATTCCCTCTTTTAGTGGGAAAATATGGGAAATTCCACCATTTTTTGGGAAAATATATGAAAATATGGGATACAAGATAATCATCTTATAATATGGGGTCATCGAATCAATCCACTCACAGGGTTGATCCCAACACACCACATTTTACCGATGAAAATGGGTTGTTTACGTTGAGCTGCCTATTTGGCGCACCCCGCTCGATTGGTACCTGTGGTACCCTGTGAGGGCCCCGAATTTCCACGCAATTTAGTTGTTTATATTAATTCATGTTGTTTAGAATCATAAATATTCAAAACATCTTGCTTTCAAAAAAATGTTTCATGCTGTGCTACCAATATGCAACAACGGTGCTGGACGGAATTAGGAAGCGACTTCAGCACGAACATTTTGTGTCTGTAGCACTTGTGTGTCACCACGCTTCCACCACGCTTCAGGTACAATAGACCCTTCTCTAGTGGATTCTTGAGATCCCAATGTTTTTTTGTTCAGCTGAACGTTGAAACTTGGAGCTGCCAAGAAGAGCTGGCACATGACCTGACAACGGTTTGGCTGTGAGCATTGTTTTGTGTCCTATCTCAACAAAATTGGTTCATGGCAAACAGCATGTTCGTGCTGAATCCTGATTTAAACAATATCTCAGCATTGGTTGGTGCCAACCAAGAACCATATAGTTTGAGCCACTGATAGTGGCCAACCTGTGTTGTATGTGTAGATATATATATATATGTATAAATCTATATATATATATAGGAACCAATATATAGATATGTATATGTTTAGTATATGTTTAAACTGTTTAAATCTATATTTATAGGTGTATATATATATATGAATGTATGTATGAACCTATAAGTAGTTTAAATCTATACATATATGTATAAAATTGTATAAATATATATATATATATATGTTTAACTATATATATGTGTGTATTTAAATCTATATCTATATATCTAAATATTGTATATTTATATCTATCTATCTATCTATCTATCTATCTATCTATCTATCTATCTATCTATCTATCTATCTATCTATCTATCTATCTATCTATCTATCTATCTATATTATATATATAGACTATACTTATATTACATCTATCTAAAAAAAATACATTAAAAAACTATATAGTGATATGTATAACAACCAAAGAAATAAATATATGTGTGTGTAAACATATCTTGTAGGCATCTCACAGTTTACAACATGTATCATGTTGAGTGTCATAGATTTATATCCCATGAATCACTATTAATTTTCCATTATATCCACAATGTCCAATAATATCCCATGGAATCACCGCTAATATTCCGTGGTGTCTCACAATTTCAAACAAATATCCATGATAGAGATTACCATCTGGTGAACTAACATAGCTATTGAAAATGGCCATTTATAGTGGATTTTCCCATAAACAGTGGTGATTTTCCATAGTTATGTAACAGTTTACCAGAGATTATATCATCCCATCATATCCCCCGATATATATCATCGTCAATATCCTGTGCCGCAGACACCAAAACGGCATCCGTTTGTCTTGCAGAACACGCCTGGAGCGCTACACCGAAACGGGGCCTGGAACCGTTGCCGTCCTCCTTCTAAACCCCCCCCAAAAGGATAAAGGTCGCAAAATCTCACTAAAATATACGAAAATAGTTCCATGATATATTCCATAAATAAATGCATCTATATATAGTATACATATATATATATATCTATTCCGTTATATCGCATAATATCCCATGATATCTCATGATATGTTTGATGTACCAGTATATATATATATTCTATATTGAATAAATTACGTTGGTTGTAAAAAAACACGTATTTCATAAACATATTCCCTAAACTATTCCATGAACATTTCCAGGATATATTTCTATGGTTAGTTAATTAAGTCAAAACATCCCATCATATCCCATCATGTCCCACAATAATCCATAATATAGCATTATAATATACCATAAATACTGTGGATGGTTGCGAAATCCTG
The DNA here is from genome assembly GCA_003297045.1 of Symbiodinium sp. clade C Y103. Lineage (NCBI taxonomy): Eukaryota > Dinophyceae > Suessiales > Symbiodiniaceae > Cladocopium > Cladocopium sp. clade C. Next base: position 242,440 of record BGPT01000498.1, on the reverse strand, counting down.
CACCAGTTGATAGGTGGTTTATCCCATTGTTTTTCGAGTTTTAACATGTTTTAACATGTTTTAACCATCCAAGCTGGTGGTGCAGGATTTCTGAACCATCCACAGTATCTTCGTTACACCCAACGCTTAAGGACCTTCGCACCACTGATTCCCACGGCAAACGTTCCTCGGCGACAGCGCCGCATTGAGGCGATCCAACTGGGCGTTGCGGTTCAGAGCCGTTGACGGGATATTGGGATATCATTCATCCAATGTTATGACATGGGGGTTTCCTAAAATAGGGGTACCCCATTTCTCATCCATTTTCAATCCGGGATTTTCCATTATAAACTATCCATTTTTGGGTACCCCCATTTTAGGAAACCCCCACATGGGTTTGGGTCAAAATTCAAGCCCTATGGGACCACAGATTTTTTCGTGTTTAATATTTTCAGCATCTAATCATTGGGGTAGCTAATTGTGACCAATAGCCACATAAAGAAGCCAATTGGATCAATTGTTATTGATTCCAAAATGGTCTTCCAATGTCATTGCTATTCCATTTGGAAGCCTAATGTTGATAATAATTGTTGTAATTAGGCGAATATGATCAACACTATAATCAACATTGGAATATCATTCATGATTCTGCTAATGTTGACAATAATCCGTGATCCATTATGTAACTAGCCTAAATGGTTTTTCATGTCCATATGATTCATCGTTTCAGATCCTAGCCAAAGTTGCTCATCACTTATGATGTTGGATATCTAAAAAGGCCTCAAACTGCTTGGGATAGGGGTAACTCATATCTGAGGCAATGAACGTCATCAAAACTACAAGTAGGGGTAATCAATATAGACATGAACGATTGGGATTTCACAAATATCAACGGTACAACAATGGGAAGCGGGTATAAATCAACCTTTTCATACGGATATCATGCAGCGGTGCGATATCATCTTCAGGACCTCACGAAACTCCGGGGTTCATAATTAAAGGATATTAAAGGAGTGTATACCTTCTGGTGATTAAACATAGCTATACAGTATATCAACTGGAAAATGGCCATAGAAATGGATGATAAAAATGATCATGATATTCCTGATATACCTATCAAGAATGGTAATTTTCCATAGCTACCTTAAATTACCAGAGGGTACATCCCTGAAAATCTAATACGGAACATCAAAAATCAATGCAAAATATGAAATTGCTTGGAAAAAAATCCTTCACGACTCCAGTATTGATGTTTGATGAACCTCTGATAATCCACCATGGCATTAAAAAAATGTTATCTATTTCTAAGAAGATCAATATTCAAATAGAATATAGATGGAGGAAATATCATTTTTGCAATTTTTCGGCATCATCAATTCAGGCGATCTTTGATATGAGTGTCAGTGTGTATCAAGATAGGTGATTAAAGCCCAATCCATGGCAGTTTGATTTGTGGAAACCATTTGATGTTTCAAACCATCATGAAGATTTGCGGGTTTATGTTTACCCTCTGGTAATTCAACATATAGCTATTGAAAATGGTCATTTATAGTTGATTTTCCCATTAGAAATGGTAATTTTCCATAGCTATGTTAGTTTACCAGAGGGTATTTCTGCTTTGAAAACTACATTTTGAAGGGGGTCCCCGATGCCCAACTCTTTAACCCCTTTCAGCGGCTGTCACTGTTCGGATGATCTGGAATCAAACATGTATTTGGTCAACTGGAAATTCTGCGAGAGAAACTTTACCCTCTGGTAATCAAAAATTGCAATGGAAAATCCACCATTTATAGGGCATTTTCCCATGAAAACCTCCATTTATAGGGGATTTTCCAATGGCCACGTTTGATTACCGGAGGGTATTTCTCCAAGAAACATCCAAATTGGATAAATCATGATAAATCTCAGTTTTCCAAAATCTAGCTGCTCGAAAAAAAATCCCAATAAGATGTTTAAACAATTCGAAACATAGATTTTTAAAGAAATGGTTAAGGCAAGTTGATTCCCACTGGTTTTAGATTAAACTACATCATCCAGATTTAACCATCGTATTACTCCCATTTATCATTTCTTCAATGTTCATGCCCATGTTATTTGACGATGGGTATCCAAAACCCTGGTAGCCCTTTCTGTTCACACCAAAATAGTTGGTAAATGGATGTTGACCCTCTGGTAAACTAACATAACTATGGGAAATCACCATTTTTAATGGGAAATTTCACTATTTCTATGGCCATTTTCAATAGCTACGTTTAATTATATACCAGAGGGTATCCCCACTACTGCATTGTAGGCTTTGGCGCTGGCGTGGTTCACCTGACGCAGTTCTTCGCGGCAGAGGCTGAAACAAATGAGTTGCGTGGAGCTGATTCAAAGGAATAAATGTCGAGCTTCTCTCATGGTAAACTTCCGACACTGGTCGCTTCTCGCAGATCCCGACATGCTCCCCCCGCCTCGTCTTGAAGCCTCTGAATTTTTTGCCTTGATTCTTCATCTGTTTGTCTCAGTTCTTGCCAAAGTCGTTCGTTTTCTCGCCGCAGTTGCGCGTTCTCCTGCTGCAGTGCGAGCATGGCAGCGCCGGCCACCTGGGCTATTCTGAGTTATGATTCGAAACTAGCAGAAGGGAACGTCTTAAACCACAAGCACATCTAGATCCTACTAAATCCTCTAAAATCCCTGTGGACCCACCAAAAAAAAAACACATGAAATCCCAACAAATCACCAGTCATCACCCTGAAAATCACCATGAAATTCCATTTTCCCATGGCTTTTCCATGCATTTTCCATCGATTTTCCATGGAAATCCCCGTGGAACAACCGCAAGGTGCTGTGTCGCGCCTTGCCACGTTCCACCGCCAGGATCGCGCGGCGCAGCTCCTGCTCCAGCACCTTCCAGTGATCAAAGTGATGGTGATCAATGATGAAAATTTGTTTGTTATGTTGATAATATATGATGATAACTACATTTACAATGGATTATAACGGTGATGATATAACTAATGATGAAAATTATAGTGTGTATGATTGTTGCTAGCAGTGGGTTTAAGATGGTTTAAGTCACATCAGTTGGGCAGAAGTCACATAAGCCCATGGCACACCGAGTTGGAAGAAAGTCACATCAAGTATATAATGATCATGTTGATGATTCATTCTACTGACTATGGCTTTGGACTTCTCCTTCGGACCGGGTAAGGTGGCGTGAGTCATGGACATGTGGTACAAAAACTTCATCCATTTCATGCATCTTTATGCATCCTCATTGGGACAAAATGGTGATCTACAACAAGAAATCCAGCTTCACAATTTGGGCCGACTTGACTGGGTTAGGTTTCCCAATTTATGCCTCCAAATATATTCAAATTTACGAGCTCTACAAAAACAACTGCACAAAGTAAGTAAATATGGCAAAAATAGCCTTCAGCACAATGTCGAAGGACCAACCTCGGGGACTTATACAAACCGGCATGAGAAACAGTGATGCTACAGACCTCATGCCCTATACCTTTCCGTAAAGGAAATTAGAAGGAGGATCGATATATTTGGTAATAAGGGCAGCTCTTCTGGGGTTCATAGACCAAACTCTCCACATAACAATACGATATTTTGTGGGGTTATATATGGGGTTATCAAAGAGATCTACCCTCTGGTTATTCAACATAGCCATGGAAAATGGCTGATGTTGGATGACTTTCCCAGCTAGAAACCTCCATGTGTAGTGGATTTTCTATGGCTATGTTAGTCATAACCAGAGGGTATACTGGTTTGGCAGTTGATGAATTCATCGGGGTCCACACGGTCCACCTTTCATGGCAGAACCATCCCAAGAGGACATGCCAACAAGCACCACTTCCAAGCCGCGAATTTTAGGATCTTCTACGCATTAAAATAGTGATGGTTTGTCTGATTTTTTTTGACCATCAGAAGTTGCTTAAGACATATCTTGAGTTATATTATGGGGGTTTCCTAAAATAGGGGTACCCCTAAATCATCCATTTTAATAAGATTTGCCATTATAAACCATCCATTTTTGGGTACCTGTGGAGTCACAGGGGGACTATGGGGGATTCACTCACCCTCGAGACCTGAGAAATGTCACGGGGTGTGAAAAGGAAGTCAAGCCAATGTTACACTTCTGGTTTTGTGCAAGCTGCCATGCTTCAAGAGGAATTCACATTCCTACACTATTCTTTTTGACTTTCTTTTCTTAACTTCTTCTCAGATTTAGCTTTCTGTCTCAAGTTCAAAGTGTCAAATTCAGCGTTCAGTTGGTAAGTTCCTCTTTGCAAGACTGATCGGAGAAAGTCAGCAGCCATATACTTCGTAAGCGAGTCAGCAAGCTGGACAGTTCCATCAATCCATCGAACACAACCATTATGTCGCCGAAGATACTCACGTATGATAGCCAAATCAATTGCAGTTCTTTTGTCAGTGGTGCTATGATTTGATGTGGAACTCGTCAAAGCATCGTATACTGACTTTGCATCGGTGATTACACCAAACTCCAAAGGCTCCAACATAGTTTCCCAATCTACTATTCCACTTGATACCAGATGAGAATAGAAAAGTTCGGCCAGGAGATAGCGATACCAACATGCTACTGCAGCACTCTCTACTATACCTTGTGTCTCAGCACTCAATGTGGAAATAGTTCTGCGCTTGAGTGTATGGCTTTTCCAGCCAATCATTGAAAACTCTGTTTCTTTGCCTTGCAACATGCTTCTATCAGCTGTCAGAACTATGTATCCAGCCTGAGATTTATGCGATCCCTCTTGATCACTTGCATTGGCCCATGCGGCATCTGAAGAGACAACGATGCACAGATTCTCGGGAGCTATGGGTCGTACTCGGATACCTAAACCCTTGTACAAACAAGCATCCTTCAAAATTCGGTTGCATGTCTTTAAATCAGAGATGCACGGACACGGAAACGATCGCATCAACAAGGATACACTGCCTGCAAGATCTACTCTGGTTTCTTTTGCGAGCCAACTTAGTGATCCAACTTTCTCTCTGAGTGCTTTCACTTGCTCTTGATCACACAACTCCTCATTTTTGGCTCCTTTTGGAATCGAGATTCGATCTTGGCATTTCTGTTCGGTATAGTACTTTTGCGAAACAAAGATTGAGAAGTCCTTGTCTTGTTGAAGGTCTTTTCCACAAAATCTCCCAGAATCATATTCCCACTTTCCAAATTTATACTGTTGATACAACTGTTGCATAAGAGCTTGATGACGTTCGTTACCACCATCGACCAAATCATCGGTAGCCAGCATAATTATGCCGTCCAAAACCTTTTGAGGTCCTGCAGGTGTGTTTTCGATTGAATGCAACATGTAGCAACATGGATCAAGAATGGAAGGTGTGTATCCCATGGACTTGAACAACTTGTCCAGGTGTTGATTCCAGCGATATGGAGCATCCACTAGTCCGTAAACTGTTTTGCATATCTCAATGAGACAACCTTCCGGTAGACCCAACAATGTACGTTCCGGTGGTTCACAAAAGAGAGGTTCACTCCTTTGTAGTTGATCACCTTGCATGAATGCCTGGCTAAAGTCTGCAAAATGCAGTCGCCATTGTTTTGAGCTAATTGCTTGAAGACCCATCATGAAAGTGTCTCGGTGAATCACAGGAGAAGAGGCACAAACTGAGAAAATATCTGGATCTTTATCACCTCTGGCAACCCATCTTGACTTTGCCTTGCATGGTACATTGGGACTACATTGCAGCACATTTTCGGGACCAACTTGACTTGGATCATCTAATGGTTTGGCCACATGTAAAAGCCTACTCTGCATGATTCGATGAGACATTTGTTGACGAATGCGTTGAGCCTCCATGGGTGGAATCACTTTGATGGCTCCATTGTCCAAGTTGGTTTTCCATTCTTTTTGAATGGCTGCACGGAATAACTCATAGTCATGCGGACTCAAGTCCTTCAGCTTGAGCTCTTTTGCAGCTCGCTTGTTGGGATCTACTCCATGAGAGTCACTATTCAAGTTGTATACCTCAACATCTGGAATAGTCAATTCACCTGCGGCGTCGTATGCATCACTATCCAAAACTTCAAGCAACATTTCTTGATCACTTTCAAGACTTTCAGTGGCGTCACTAAAATCTCCTAAACGGTCAATTTCATCGGATGGTGCAAGAGATGGTGCATACGACACTGATGGTGCAGGGTTCACTTTTCGGTACTTGACTACAGAAAAAGGAGGCTGCTTGGAAAAGTGACGTCTCTTACCTGTGGGATGTTCGGGATCTGGAGGTCGGTCTTCACCCCTGATATCGCTGATTCCACTGATTCTTGAATACTTCAGATCGTCCCGAACTTGACACAGGCGCTTGAGCATATCACTACAAGATGCATCTTCGTCATCACTGCATAAACGACACTGCTCAGGAGCTGCTTTCACCAATCTACCATGGTATGCAAGATACAAACTTGATGGATATTGAGTGGCAATTACCCTGCACGGCCCATGCCAGAATGCATGATTGGGACGCCTGGATGCAGAATGGTGAACAGCAACTTTGTTGAAGTGTCCGACGGACCAAAAGTAAACCATTTGACCCACTTCAAACTGATCAATCGGTCTATGGCCACTATACACAGCACGACGAATCGCATCAGTGCATTCCGCACTGAAGAATGCACGGCCTGCACATTCCCGCATCCGCTGTTGCTTTTGCAAGGTGACATCTCCAGCTTGCAGTCGTGCACTATGCATGAGATTGTTTTCTTCAGATCGATGCATGGTGATATCACCTGGAATGGCGGGTGTATATCCGAAGACTCGTTGGACAGCAGAAAAACCACTTTTGTGACAAAGCCTGTTTTTATACATATTGACCACATCTATCAACTCTTGGATTTCTTGGATGTCATCACATGGTCCATAATCTAAACTGGCTTTGCTGTACATGGCTTTGAATGCTCCCCCTTCTCTCTCGGTGATGGAATTTTGCGTGGGACTTTCAAGTGATGCTGGATCTACTTCGGTGCCATCAGTTGAACATCTATACAGAAAGTCACCCAAGAATTCCGTTCCCATATCAGGTTTCAGCAACTTTGGAGCCCCGAACATGCGGATCCACTGTCGATACGCGATTCGGGCATGGATGGCCTTGTCACCACTCAGAGGCACGATCAACTGAAATCTTGTTCCCCAACATACCATGTTTAAACACTTGATGTTATGATCATAGTGCTTAATGGTCACTGTGTCAATCCCCACTACTTCATTGAATGACAATTCACGGGGTGGTGCTGCACGTCTCCATGGTCGTGGTCGGGAACTTTCCTTGCACTGGGAACATTGAAATGTCTTGGCAAGTCCAAGTGCAGCTTTTGAGGCTCTTCCCAATTTGAGGATTCTGAGAAAACGGTGTTGATTCGGATGACCCATACCTCGGTGTGCTTTCTCAATTTCGGTGAGAAGTGCTTTTCTTTGGGCTGGTGACAACATTTGGACTTCTTGATCCTCTTCCTCGGTAAGAGCTGGATGCTGCTGACTTTCCACAATGGCTCCGGAACTTTCATGCATCGCATATGTTTCGCAGGCGGGTACATCAACCAATTGCATAGACACGGCAGTGGGATCAATGGCAACTGGACCATCATGGTCACTGTCTGAGGAAACAGCTTTTCGGTCAATCTTGTTCTGACTGGACATGACCAATTTATGTGTTACTTGTGCAGGAACACTTGATCCCTCAGTGTCATCTGGCCATTGAATTTCACTCATCAAGAGTGATTGCAGCGCAGGTTCATTGGTTGAATTGCATGATTTGGCATAAGCATCAAGTACAGCTGAAATGAGTGCTCCTGTATATCGAGCTGCACGAGTGGAACGACGGATGCCATGAATGCTTCCTACACATGCTTGATGTCTATGTTCTTGTTTACAAGTACGTTTCAAGGACTGTGCAATGAATTGGTTATTGGTCAGAAAACCCGTTCTTTTCCGTATGTACTGACCATCATCATCCTTTTGACCAAACATGCACTGATCCGTTCGAACCAAGATGTGTTTTTCATGTTGAAGCAATCGGATTATGCAAGGTTCTTTCCAAGACATCGCATTCCAAGGCTGCTCAAACAGGAAACTACCGCCAAGTCGGGCTTGAACATGACAAACCAATGCAGCAAAGTTCAGAAGGATTCTGGCTTTTCGCAACTTCTCTTGATACACTGGATCAGCCTGACAGGTCTCCTTTGATTTCCCAAGTCCCAAAAACTGAAGAACAGAGAACATTTCGCAAGGAGGAGTCACAACGACTAACCCATATCTTTCTTTTCGGATGTGTTCCAAACATGCTTTCCTTTGCTTTGGACAGAGAAGTTGATCACCAAGCTGCAAATCGAATGCCTGACCTGGTTGCAGACCAAATCGGTCAGCTGCACTGGTAAAGCGTTCTGGGCTAAAGACTTCACCAATAAGCCTAAGATGCATGATTTCATGGAGATCCTTATCACTGAGTTCGGAAGGCAATTCAGATTCTTTGGAAACTTTGTGTTCAATGGCATCAATTGCTTTCTGAATGTCACCCAGAACTCTTTTCCGGATCCCTGGCTTCAAGCTCATGGGCTCACTGATCGAAGAGGTGCTTTCGTCTTCTTGGCCTTGTTGGTCTTGTTGGTTCGATGAGGTGGAGGCTCCACCCAACTCTGCGTCTTGCTTCCATCCTTGTACTTGGTGATCTCCTGGAGGCCACACAGCCGGCATGTGATCTTGAGCTGATGTGCATTCGTTCCCTGACGACACCAGTCGTGTTGGCATTGAGGATCTCGTCGAGCACCTCGTTGCTGTGGGCTGCTGGTTGGAGATCTTTGCATAGGAAGATCTTCGGTTTCGGAGTTGGACAATCCGTTCTCGTATTGATTGCTGGACTTGTTCCTTGTAGACCTTGGCCTTGTCGACTTCTCCATAGAAGCACGTTGGTCGTACATCTTTTCGTAGATCTGGGCCTTGGTGTCTTCCAACCATTGGAAATACTCGCACTGGCTCCCAGAGTCCGGATGTTTTGGACATCGAAGGAACTGGCGCATGAAGTTCCGACCCTCTTTCCGGCATGTGTACAGCACTGGAACATGCCCGCAGAAACACATCTTGTTCATGGGGTAGATCTCGCATTTCTGTGGCGGATTGGAACTTGATGCCGATGTCATTCTCATTGGATTTGGTTCCGGACTGGAGCGGCTTTTCCGATGAGACTGGCTGTGACTGGCTTCTGAGATCACTTCGAAGCTGCACATGCTGTCCGTTGTGGAAGACCTTCTGGATTTCTGGCCCTTCTCCATCATCTTCTTGTCTTTGACCATCGTGTTCATCATGTCTTGCATGATCTCGACCTCCTCGATGTCGGCAACCCGCATCATCATTGACAGTACCTGCTTGAGAAGGAACATCAAGGGCATTGCCATGTTGATCATGACCTTCATAGTCATGCCAAGATGATCGTGAATCATCATCTTGCTGAACATCCGCTGCCACATGGGCACCGTCTTGGTGCTGTGGTCCGCATTGCTGGTGCAAATGCGCTTGCTCCCACGTGGCTCGGGAACATCTGACATGGCGGGATGACTCAAGAGAATCTGGCGAAAACTTGGGACACCCACGGGTCTCTTCAATGCTTGACGCGGAAGAGCTTTGGGACATCTCGGTGTCTTGACATGCTGCACAATCAATCACTGACGCAAACACTGGCTTTGCTTTCTCATCACTGTTGTTGCAACTCTCTGGACTGGAATTTGGAGTTGCGGCAGACTGAACAGGCACTGAAATCTGATAGTGATCTTCACTATACCCCTTTTCAGTGATATTATATTTATCTAAGTTATCCCCATTACATTTACTCCCAACAGAAATGTTCTGAGGTGTTGCAGTGCGATCCGCTGGATTTGACAACATGAAGACCTGACACTCATCTCCGACAATTTTTCGAGCACACCACTGATCGGTACGGACAGGGCTGTTCGGTCGGAGATCTTCAAAGTCAAAGAGTCGAAGACACAACTGACCTCTCGCATTGAAAAAGCTCTTGCCTACTTCTTGAATAGCCTGGAAATTCATGGATTGAGTGCCAAGGTTTATTGACGTTCCCAAAGCTTGCAAAATGGGCAATGAGAGCAAGAGAGGTGCTTCTACTGTGTCCTCCAACACTGCTGCACGGATCATGCCGGGGGAAGTGCCAAAGCACACTGGTATCAACGCAACCCGTTTGGTGATTGTATCTCCACCAATGCCTGAAAAGCGAAACTGCTGGTTGACAAATTTGATATTCAAATCTTTGGGCAGTTTGCTCATGATTCTTTTCAACGTGTTGATTCCTACGGCTGAACGCTGACAACCAGTATCAACCACGGCATAGCTACCATCATGAAAGACGGAAAAAGACTGCACTGCTGTGACATCAGACTCCATCGCCTGATTTCCAGACACTGTGGTCTGAGGAACTTTCAAAGGCTCGAGGGGTTTGGATTTCATTGCACTACTGGATCCTTCATGTCCATGAGCACGCCGATGCATGACCTGCCTAACAGCATGTTTCATCTGTGGTGAAGTGAATCTATATCCCATGATCCTACTGATTGGGCTCACCAACTCCTCAGTATTCCATGTGAAAATGGGACATACCTGTCATTCGGCATGACTGCCATGGGCACTGGGCTGAACATCATTCTCGGCACCTACGGATGGCTGAACATCGGATGAATCTGCAGACTGTACAAGAGACCCCCAACTGTGATTACTTGGCTGCTGGGCATTGGATCGATTTGTTGAAGCACTTGCTGAGGACTGTTGCTTTTGGGGACACTCACGATGCCAACGTCCAAGCTCTCCACAGTTCTTACATTTTGTGACGGCCTTCAACTGCTGCAGATCCCGCCTCATGCTAGCACTACCGGAACTGGCAATCACCGGTCGATATCCACGAGCGTTCTTCACTTCACGTTTCTGATTCTGAACTTGGCGATACGACATGTTGGTCGGTTTTGAGACCTTCTGCTTGATGAGAGTCATCATGATTTCCCTAGCATCATCCTCGGTGACGGACTGACTACCATCTTCTCCATCGAGGTCTGCAAGGGCCTGTTCTATGACATCAATCTCATCATCTTGGCCTGTGCCATGATCATCAACATGCTCTTCTTCAAAATTGTCACCAGTTTCAGAAACCCAGAGATGACGTTTCTTGCTCGCACTGTGTTCATCACCTTCTAACAGCTTCATCTTGAGTCTACGGAGACCGTCCACTACTGCATTCAGCTTCAAATCCCCATTTGTCAAAGTGACAAGCCTTTCCAGAGATTCCCCACTCATCTTGGATTGACGCAAGAAAAGAAATCCCAAAGCTTCCTGGGGTAATTCCACATGATGCTTCTGAACTTTGCGAACGGCCTGTTCAAATCGGCTCCTGAAGGCTGGAAGATCGTCATCATCACGACGAAGGTCAGAGTAAAACAGCTTATGCATGGCATGGTATAGTGATTCTAGCTCCTCTTTCCCATAGTACTCCGGTTTTGCAAGAAGCTCAATCAACTTTTCACCATTGTTTGCTGAATCCAACCAGGTTTCATCGTCAATAAGGTGACGGACACTCTCAAAGGCTTTGCCTGTCAAGGCCTGCATGAGACGTGGTCCTCTGGCCCTGCTCTCAACATTTGTGGAAAACAACCACAAGCGAGCCCGTACCCGATATTCCTCAAATACTCCAGGTTCCCGGCTGCCATCATATGTTGGAGGGGGGCCATAAGATCCCTTCTTTCTATCTCCATCCGCATACACTGAACTCCGGTCCCTCCCACTGGTGCTAGGGATCGAAGATTCCTCTTCCTCCTCATCTTCATCATCATCATTGCTCCGACGACCTTGCCACTGGCGGCTGGTCATCTGGCCTCTGGACCAGCACCGAGCTCCGCGCCACCAGCTGTGGAGTCACAGGGGGACTCTCGAGACCTGAGAAATGTCACGGGGTGTGAAAAGGAAGTCAAGCCAATGTTACACTTCTGGTTTTGTGCAAGCTGCCATGCTTCAAGAGGAATTCACAGTACCCCCATTTTAGGAAACCCCCATATGTTCTCGGAAAGTCCATGAGGTCTGAAATATTCGGTTGGCATCCCAAGGTGTCAATATGGAGATGATCGGTCACCAGGTGATGGCTTCTATGACCCCATCAGATCATCTCGGTTCTCAAAACAGCCCTGGAACTTTCGTGAAATTCCAGCTGCCATGCAGTGTGGACTCATCTTTTGTGATACAAGCCCCATGTTCCGGGGTCACACTGAACTCTACACATGTTCTTATTGGCTTGAACAAACAACAACTTGAAACATCTTGAAACATCTTACAACCTAGTGCCACATTAGAGCAAATACAACAAACAAATAGGTCACACAAATTTGGTTTTGTCTGAAAATTGGGAAATTATATGAAATTATTTCAATTTTAATTTGGTCAACCATAATTTTCCTGATTGAATCATTGATGATACACAGCTGCAAAGGGAGGATGAATCGCCCATGCTCAGGTCCACATCCAAAGATCAAATACAAATAATTTCCTTACGATAAGGCTATGAGTAAAAAGCCTGGTACCTAGTGAACCTCAAAATAGCTGGTATTCATGGATGTTCATCCCACTAAAATTGATAACAATAAATCTTGACCCATCCCCAATATGAAAACCTCCATGTTGGGCATGACCGGAGGCTCTCCAAAAGCTTTCCAGTCGCCAGATCCGCGCCTTTTGCGCTCGCAGCACCAGATGTTGGCAGCCCGGAAAGGTCTCGACATTGAGGCGACCCGAGCATAAGCCGCTGTGCAGGACCTGCGGTCTCCGAGCGAAGGAACGCCATGTATCAGGAAGATAGTCCTTTTCCCCCAGTAAATCATTGGATTGGGTTAAGGGAAAATTTACAGGAAACCATGGATTTTCCCATCAAATATAGAGGTTTCCTGTAAATTTTCCCTTAAACCAATCCAATGAGTAAAGTGATATACTTGGGGATATCGGAGATATATTGGGAAAACATGATGGGATTTAAACAATCACAACAGGACTTAGACTCTGGTATTCTCTGCTAAGTTGAAAATTTGTGAACTGGAAAAGCACCATTTTTGATAGGCAAATAGTCGATCTAAATTGACCATCTTCGCTATGTGCAAAACTAACAGGAGGGTAACCAGTGTCCACTGATCCCCAAATCAGAAGCCTCGGGCCGTTTCTTCACTGGAATTGAATTCTTCACCATATGCGCTCCAGAAAACGCCGCCGGCGCAAAAATCTCAGCCAGGGTAGCTCCTGCTGAAGCCCGTGAGCGCATCCTGTAAACATCGTCATTCGGAAGGATGCGACTGAGGACTCGTTCCCACACGGAGTGGAAGCTCTTTCTCTGTACCCAGAGCTGTACGCAGCCGGTCGATTTGGGCCTGTCGCCCAGCCGCTGAGAGTCAAACCCTCTCCACCGACCCGACCCATTCGATGGAGACCGAAATGCATCAAGTCGAAAAACGACGACAAAGCACAAATCCCATATCATTTTGAATGACATCTGCAGTAATTCTGATGTTTATCATTTCCAATTCGAATCCATTTTTCCGCAAGATGTCCCGGAATTGGTTACGGGAAAAATTGAAACTGTAAAAACCCAATCAATTAGGGGTTCCAAAAGCATGATTTCCGGTTCAGATTTTCCCCAAAATACCAATCCATTGACTGTGATATGATTGATGATACTTGTGCATTCAATTGACATGGGATTCTTCATTGGTGAAATATTCCAATTGACTAACTCCATGTTCAGTCCTAAAATCCATGATATCTGTGAACAAGAGTATTTGAAGTAATCGCTAAATCCATATAAATCCAGTTTTTGAATTTTTAAACCCATGATAAACCTTCATTTTTCTGGGGGTTTCCCTGATTTTCAATGGTTAAATCATGTAAAAAAACCCACTGTTTTTCGGTGGAAAATCGTTGTCGCGGCACCTCACAGGCCGATTCCAAGGGATGTCCCAAGCCCGGTTCCCGGCGATCGAGCTCCAGGAAGGCTGACGCCAGCCTTAGAGACGGCGATAGGGCCCTCCATTCACTGGATTGGTTGAAGGGAAAATCTACAGGAAACCATGGTTTTTACCATGAAATATAGAGGTTTCCTGTAAATTTTCCCTTAAACCCTGAGTTTCATGGGAAAATCTTCACCGGAAACTGGCTGGATTTTTCCCATGAAATTGATTGGGGTTTCACTGTAAATGTTCCCTTCAACCAATCCAATGATCCATTGGGTATTGTGTAACATATAATATTGAGACGAGCGAATTTTACCACGTTTTAAACGTCTAATCCTGAAGTAGTCAATAGTTAATTAAGCTAAAACGTAGTAAGAAGCTCGTGTTTTAATATGGTGTATATGTATATATAATATATATATATATATAGTATTCATGGTGATTTATCTTAGATCATATTATACCCAATGGAGGACCCATATATGTTATAATATGCCATGGTAAATGTAATTATATATATATAACAATGTAATATATGAAGTATGTATTAAATATATCACCGTATGTAAAATTCTTAAGTATGGGTATTCATGGTGAAATCTGAATGGTGGTATTATGGGTATAATAAAACCAACCAGCTAGATATGGATATGGATCAAAATCCAATCACTATGGTACCATATCTATGTTTAATCTGTGGTTAGTATCTTAATGCTATAGTATCAACATATTAGTCTATGGTATCTAATATATTAATTGATTTTAATCTATGGTTAATATCTTAATTATTCTTCATTTATGTTTAATCTATGTTTAGTATTGTAAGTATCTAATTGTCGGGCTACCTAATTTTGACCCATACCCATATATGAATGTAATAGTGGTTTAAAAAGGATATAATCGGAATATAAATGAATATAAGGGGTTTGAATGGGTTCTCCTTTTGAGGTTTAACTCTTTGTATAATACAAGAAATGGCTGGGAAACCAAATTTACAAGAGTATACATATGGTTTCCCCTGTCACATTTGGAAACTAATAAGATCCATTATCCCAATGACTACCATAGATTGACATTATATGATTATGCATGTGTGTATATATATATATATATATTGTAGAGAGAGAGAGAGGCAAACATTCAATGGGATTTAAAGGCGATTGAATGGGGATGTATCTAGTTGACAACCATGGTGAATCATGGATAGGAAATCGATAAATAAATACATGAAAACAAATAGATAGATCAATACATGTATATATAGATATGGCTTCCCCTATAAATGGCTGGGAAATCAAGGTTTCGCCATCAACAACTTGGGATTTAATTGGATTTAATAAGACTCAATGGGGTAATCAAATATGACTATCTGCGAAATCTCTGAACTATTCATGGAAGTTGATAGCTGGGAAAATCAACGAACTAAACGAATGATTGTATTTCCATGCATATACTTTACTGAAACTATTTATGAATAGAAATATATAGCTTAGCTCAGCCGACATGTAGCTGTTCTTGCTGACCATGTTCGTCACACAGCTTCGCAGAACTTCACGATCTGGCCCTCCTGTGCCTGAAAGTTGTTCGCCGCCTGGTTTATGCTTGCAGTTTTCAACCGGTTCGGAGCGCTTTTGGCAGTTGATCTGTTGAAAAAGCGCACGCGGCTGTGGCGCGAAGCACATTTCGAAGTCCATGTGTATATATAGATGGAGTTGGGTGGCTTGTATGGATTGGACACGTCCTGGATTTGCAAACATTCTGGGTTCTATACACAATTGGCAATATTTGTTTGATTTTTTGTTGAGAAACATAGAAAACAATGGTCACTGGGTATACAAATAGATACAATGTCCAGGTTGTAACCCGGCAATTGACTGGATGTGCTGCTCCTTAGTGGTTGAGCTGCCCCCTGAAAAAGGGAAAAAAAAATGACCTAGCATCAAAATTCCCAGGTCAGGAACCATATTCAAGGGAAACATCCATTAAACCATTAAAAAAATACAAAAGTTACTGTCATATATATATATATATAGAAGATTATATAAGTATATTAATATCATATATCTATATAAACATATAAAAACAAATGATTAAAACACAATTCAGCAACGGTGCTAAACTGTGAAAACGCGATGGTTTCACTTTGTCCACTTGGCAAGGACACGTCAAATTTGATGAAACTGTCAGCCACTTGACCGTCCAGAGCTTTGCGCTTCATGGCACAAAAAGAAAGGCGTATCTCAAGAAATTCTATTCTCCGAACATTCTCCAAACATCAGTATCAACACCTTTTCCTCCCAAAATCTGATGGGAAAGGAAACCTGAGCCCATTTGGGGTACAGTGACTATGGTTTCAACCATCGATTTTCCCAACAGACCAATCCATTGATTCCCCTGCTGACTCTACTACGGAAACCTGTTTTTTTCTCTACACATCCATATCCTATTAAATCGCTGAGGGGCAAGAGCACCGACATGTTTTGTCACCAGGATATCCTTGGAACGATGTCAAATAGAGTGGTTGTTTCAGGATGTAGATCATAATAAATCAAAAAAAAAAACGCATTCAGAATGGCCAAACTAGGGACTGACTAGGGCTCACTTTACTGCCCAGAACCTCCGCACCCTGGGAAGCCCCGCCAGAATTCCGCCTTGCCAATGAGTCGGAACCAGTCCTCTGGATCCACAGTTTCAGCGTGAAATCCCTGAACCCCGAGACCAGGACATCGGAAAAGACGGATGTGAAAGCCTGGAATGTGAAGGCTAGCTTCATGCGCAGGGACAAAGACAAAAACCCGAGTATTTTACTGGTATACATAACCAAGTGTGGTATGGAACAGTCAGAAACCATATGTTTTGCTTCCAAGTTCAAAATCAGATGCAACCAATCTGAACATGGGCATGTTTTAATAAGTCTGCACCCCTTTGGGTGAAATCCACATGCAGAAAAGCATGTGCCGTTTACGTATCCAAAAAACATTGAGGTATCCAAACATTGTATCTATATGTTTGCCGTATAGATAATGTAGTCAGAACAAAAAAAAATATATATATATATATATACATCAGGGGGCCAAAGATGCGAGGTCATCGTTTGCCGTGGAACTGGCCCTCTTTTTGGGGCCTTACAAGCATTGTTTCTCTGAAACTCTTGGGCCCCTCCAACATGGAGCCGGGGCAACAGAGGTTCGGCTAAAGAAAAATGAGCTGGCACGCGCAGAAATACCAGCAGGAACCAGTCAGGANGCAAAAAGTTGCCGCCAGGACTGGCCAGGACCACCACCCTGAACACAGAAACCATATATACAGGAACAAAGGGCCGTACCCCGCAATGACCAAAAGACTAGCAGGAATGGGCCAGGAACCATTTAGAACAAATCTGCCCTGCAGAAGCATGACGCCAGGAACGGCCAGGATAGTAAACACCATAGTAATTGAGGCCGTTCCTGAGAAACCGTTTTTGGAGCTAGAATTAATTTCTCCAAAAACGGATTCTCAGGAACGCTGCCATTGTGGTNATAGTAATTGAGGCCGTTCCTGAGAAACCGTTTTTGGAGCTAGAATTAATTTCTCCAAAAACGGATTCTCAGGAACGCTGCCATTGTGGTAAAACAGCGGTTTTTAGCAAAACTGCGCTCCCATTGTGGTAAAACTGCGATTTTTGGAGAAACCCATGAAAAATTGAGTTCAAAAGGTCATTTTCCACCAAACCAAGGCAAAGAAGCTGGATAACAACACAGTGTCACCGCCACTGACTGCCACTGCATGCTAATTTTTGCTGCCAACAACTAGTGGTCTCCAATCCGGCCTTCCCACTGGTAAAGTGTATGCGCAAGGGAGATCCAATGTCATATTCCACTTTCTGACAAGAGTGGTCCTGTAGCTGTGCAAGTTGCTGGCAAACCAGGCCCCACTTTTGGCGCCTTCAACATGCAAGCATTCTAGCCTCGTGAATATGGGCCCTCGTAGTATATAAAAACCACGAGTTCCATTAGGTAATTGGCTTACATCAGTTATATCCCCGTTTTGGCTGGCTCTCTTCTCATTTGTATAATGTGGTACACCCAAGAATAAACCATCCACACTAGAGTACAGTATACTTTTATTTGGGATGATGTAAAATGACCCCCAGTCATGGTTGGTTAATGGGATCCTTTGTGGCATTGGGCTTACGCTCTGGTAATCTAACGTGGCAATGGAGAATCCTCAAAAATGGAGGTTTTCAATAGGAATTTCATCTATGAATAAGGGATTTTCAAATCAGTTGCCACGTTTGATGACCGCAGGGTACCACATACTTGGTTTAAAATCCCTCTGCCGGGTTTCACCGGTGACCCCGATCACACCCCCACAGGCCAGGAAGCGCAGCGTCCTGTCTACAGACTCGGCCACTACGCCATCCATCTGCATAGATCCCATCGATCCTAGGAGTCGACTCTCCGGAAATCAAACATGGCGTGCTGAAAAATCCACCATTTAGTTCGGGCATGTTCCCATGAAAACCTCCATTTGGTTCGGGGATTTCCAATTGCCACGTTTGATTGCCGGAGGGTATGTTTCGTTTCTGTTCATTTCTTCAGATTTATTCAGATTTTGGTAGCACGTGGGATTTTCTCAAGCACCAATGTGGGATATTAGCATCCTCCATTTGGAAGTACCGCAATCGTCACACTAAAACTGAAACTCAATGGATAGTCACTGGATATTGGCCTCTGAAGTATTGCTTGATATATCTAGAATCTAGCTTCAAGGGCTTATAACATCTTATAACATCTTATAACTCACTTGCGAACAGTTTACAAAGTGAAACTGTCATCCCAGTAGAAGCATCAACAAATAGTGTTAAACCCAAATGAAATGGCAGGTGATACCCGGTTGCTTTTTACTCTGCATGATTTGTCACAGCTACCAAAGAAGTCACGGTTCTTCACCATCTCTTGGAGCAACTGAGGAAACCTCAGCTCATCCCTGGACCACTTTAACTATCAAATAGCTCCATTCAATGTTGGGCCCCAAAATGAACAGATCCAATACTGATCTTTAGTATCCCAAGATAGTAGGGTCATACTGATCCAATAGTGGGCTTTCGATTGGAGGGGTACTGATCTTTCAGGCCATTCCCCACTTCTTATTGGTATCCCACGATACCATCTTAGTCTTGGTACGCCATTACGTCCCACAACCCCATGACAACTGGGGGGGTTCCATTAAAGGGGGGATCCCCAATGGCTGGATGGTTTATTTTCATGGAAAATCCCAAACAAAAATTGGATGATTTAGGGCTACCCCCATTTGAGGAAACATATTGAGCACTTCATCTACTTCATCTGATCCGAGGATGGGATGCCCACTTTCAAAGAGACGGCGCCACGTGCAAACCCCTGATCCATGGTGAGTCTTACCTGTCAAAGAATCTAATTGTTAGCTGGTTAGTACATTTTACTATAGCAAAAGATTTAAGTACTAAAGTATCTAACTAAGGTTTACTCATGATCAAACAAGAGGGAAATTCTTCACGTTCATTCCATCTCATGGTACTACAAGCTGATGAATTCAGGGGATTATAATATATGGGTTAATAATGGTTAATAGGATTACAAGCTGCCAAGAATAAATCCAAGTGGTTTCCACATGTGTCCAAATCAAGATCTCCACACAGCATGGCAGAGTGCCAATATTTCTTCAGGCTGTGGTCGCCGCTCGACACCTGCTCCTTCGGTCCTCTGTTCGAGAGCTGAGTCCTCGAAAAACTTCGCAAGCAGAAGGTCTTTCGCATTCGAATGCTTGTACAGAACAGCTACCCTCCGGTAATCAAACGTGGCAATGGAAAATCCACCAATTATAGATGATTTTCCCATTAAAACCTCTATTTATAGGGGATTTCCAATTGCTATGTTTGATTACCGGAGGGTACAGAGAGTGCAACAGAAAATCGACCTCAGGTCGAGCTGAGAGTCTCAGGAAGTCTCCATCGCTTGGCGGCAACGTTTTGAACCGGGATGAACCGGGTCAATCGTTTGTTGCAAGTCCCTAAAAAGCCTTTGAATGTCCTGTATCCAATGTTTTTTGCGTAAAGCATACAGCAATCTCAGAGCGAGAAGAAACAACAAAACAATCTTGGAGCTTGTGTGAGAGTTTATGGCAATAAGATTCCAACCAGTGGATTGTCATTAGCCTCTGGTAATGTAACAGTTCGCTATGGAAATATCCCATATTATCCCATGATATCCCATTCTTTTTGGCCATCATATACCCGTTCATGGGTTGGGGGTTTCCCATGGTTTTCCCATGAAGTTTTCCTATCCCACCTTTCCATGGCGCCAAATGGATCCAAATGGCTCTTCCTCCAGATCTTTACCTTGATAAACCCAGTGAGGGACTGCCACCTGCCAGAAGCTGTACCCTGGTACCCTCTGGTACTACAAATTCCGGATCTTTGAAGTAAAGGATGAGTTGTACGGTTGGTCATTCTCCGAAACAAATGGTGAAAATATGTGAAAAATATGTTGAATTTAAGGGGCTGTCAACCATCAAAACATAGAGATTCAGGGACTGAATGGGACGAGGGGGTATACGATCCCATCAAAATGTGAACTAACATATACCAGCATATTTAGACATGGAAATTCCACTTCTGAAAGTAGATCATGTCCGAGCTGGAAACCACGATTTCCGATCTGCTGATGTCTGCTGCAGGGTAACTTCCATTTTGTTGACTCCCCAAAAATGGATTGTGAGAATACCATCTGGTTATTTAACATAGCCATGGAAAATCCCCTATAAATGGAGGTTTTAATGGGAAAATCATCCAAAATTGGCCAGCTATTCCATGGCTATGTTAGTCATAACCAGAGGGCCTTGTTGTTGTGGTTGTTAGTGGTTAAGATTCGCCAATATCAACCCATTGTCTCTATTTGGGGGGCGAAACGAATCCAATGAACCAACGAATCGATAATCATCTTGGCGACGAACTTGGGGTATATCAAGGGATATGTTTATCCTTTCGTTGGAGATTGTGACCAACTGGTTTCCTCGGCTTACGGCGAAACATACCCTCCGGTAATCAAACGTAGCAATGGTTTAAACGTACCATTTATAGATAAAATTCCCATTAAAACCTCCATTTATAGAGGATTTTCCATTGCCACGTTTGATTACCATAGGGTATATGATATTACAACATATGCGTGTATACGAGGTGTAGTTTCCGCTTGAAAATTGACCGAATTTTCCATGATTTGGGGTCACCATTTTCGGTCGAAATTCCCCAAGTTGCCTGGACAAAAATCTCTGAAGCTCGATGGTGAAATCCCCACTTCTGTTGGATATCTTGATATTCTTAGGCAAATCCCATAGACTTTCCCAACCATATGAATATGGTAGTTAAATCCCAACATGTTCAGTACATTTTACTACCATATGGTTGGGAAACTCAACTTTTCTATCTCGACTTGGCTCACCATTTTTGGGATAAATGGATACCCCTAGCTCCGGATCGCGAAACCTCCAAGCTACTTGATGGCTTGATGGGTAAAACATCATTGTTCATCGCCTTCACATCATTTGAACCATTAAAAATAACCTGCTTTCCCATCTCATTATAGTTGGTTGAAAACGCTTTCCCGGTAGTTTTGGGTTCGTTCAGTCCCCCAATTTCATGTGAATGACTACTAATGACTGATAGGGGAGCCAAACACATATTATCCCCATTGTTTCAAGTTTTGATTGCGAATATGAATCAACCAATCCAATGCAACTTGAAATGGTTGACTAATTGATGAGTTTCCAATTATCTAGTTTTGATTAGTTGAAATTCACCAGCTAATACATCATTGGAAAAATGAATCACAAATTAAAACACTATCTAATGGTTAACCAGCCAATACAACTCCTTATTTCATAACACATCAACAATGCGTCATTTGGATCCCCGGCTCCCGCCCCGCCTCATCAGTCCTCAGTTCCGCGGTGTGAATCCCAGGATCACGTTAGGGGTTTCCCTGGAATAAACTGCTCAAAAAAGATGTGGAAAACTGTATGGTTTACCTAGGAAAAATGATGTGGAAATGCTGGGTTTTCCACATCGATGTTAGTTTACAAGGGGGTAAATGTAGATTACATGCGTGTTTCAATGGATATGATTTTAACAATATAATTGCATATCACCTAATAAAATATTTTGTCAATGGACATCAGTCAATCAAATGTCATGGCTACTGTTAGTTATAATAGAACTCACTGGATACGAAATGGGAGGAACTTAAGTAACTAGTTGATACGTAGTTTTAGTATGATATAAGTTGACTAAAAGGTAAACATCCGTTTGATGAAGTCAATATTGGACTTTTGTGTGATTGCTGGTTTTTGGACCACTGGGGTTTGAAGAACAATCAGAAAACAACTCCAAAGAAATATGGTAAGTATAACTGGGCAAATCCCAGTTTCTATGTCATAGTAATGGGATATCATTGATTCATCACAAGTTAAATGTATTATATCATATTATATTATATTATACTATAATTTATTATATTATATTGTATTGTATTATATTATATTCTTATGTCATTATATTTTACATTTTATATATTATATATTATATATTATATATTATATATTAGATCTTAGATCTTAGATACTATATATGAAATATAAGTGAGTAAACAGTGGTGTGTGTTTCATGTCAACCTCAGGGCTTCAGTTTTTAGCCATGCAAACCTGCCATGGCCAATCCTTCGGTAAATGTTACTTGGTCAAATTACATCTTTTTTGGCCTTGGAACCCAGAAAGCTCGTGAAAGAATTTACCAGCCATGGAAATATAGGGGTTTACCAGCCATGGAGAATATTGGAAATATGGGGCTTTATCAACCATCTATGGAAATATTGGGCTTTACTCGGCTTTACTATGGTTTATTTACCAGCCATCGATGGAAATATTGGGCTTTACCACCATTTCAACATATTCAAACACAAGAAACCACCAACGGATCATCTAAGCAGTGTTCAAAATCAATGTCATTCCATCGAATCCTCGTTGAGATCATGAAATTCCTCTAATCATTGGATTATGAGTTATAATCCCCATTGTGGGGGTTTCCATAAATGGGGGTATCCCCAAGTTATGGATGGTTTATTTCATGGAAAATCCCCAACAAAAGTGGATGAGTTGGGGGTACCCCCATGACTTAGGAAACCTCCATGTAGTACAATCCCCAATCATCAACCGCCAGGGCTAGACCGCAGCCACCACCTCTCCGCCCGCCGCCGTTTCGAAAAAAGGCACAAGACGGCTCCGATGTCCGTGGGATCTCCTGCTGTTCAGGTACAGGAGGTGCCTCTTGGTGAACCAAAGGATAGGTAAGTTGGTTGAATCAACTAGGCCAATGCTATCATTTATGGTGCATATATCTGTAGCTAGATAGGGGTACCATTGGTATCAACTATATTTGAAAGGATGATGTGTGAAATGATACAAAGTGATAAACCCAATGCCCTCATTTCCAGTCAGGGCTTGAGTTTACGACATTGCATAGTTTACACCTGCCAACTTCTTGGATCTTCTTGGAACTTAAACTCCATGTATTTCCATTCGGGTTCCCTGAGTTTCCTGTTGAATTTCGCGGGTATAGATTTGAACGTGGTTGCATTCAATCCATCCCACACAGATGAAAGTCAATTGGGCTCACAGTGCCAAATAGACTGGGAAGCAAACCACATTTGAAACCATGAGTCATTGGATTGGTTAAAGGGAAAATCTACAGGAAAACACGGTTTTTCCTATGAAAAATGGAGGGTTCCTGTAAATTTTCCCTTTAACCAATCCAATGAATGAACCTGATATTGAATCTGTACCATCCAAATGGGGTTGTCTCACAGTTTCGAACCCAAACAATCTGATAGTTTCACAGTATACATATACAGATATACCCTCTGGTTATTTAACATAGCCACTGATAATTTCGCCCATTTATAAATTGATTTTCCCAGTAAAATCACCATTCATAGGGAATTCTCCATAGCTACGTTAAATAACCAGAGGGTATATATATATATATGCGGAGTTCCTAAAATGGGGGTACCCCTAAATCATCCATTTTAATAGGATGTTCCATTATAAACCAACCATTTTGGGATGTCTTCATTTTAGGAACCCCCCATATACATATATATATATACCCTCTGGTTATTTAACGTAGCTATGGAGAATTCCCTATGAATGGTGATTTTACTGGGAAAATCCATTTGTAAATGGGCGAAGTTATCAGTGGCTATGTTAAATAACCAGAGGGTGTATCTGTACATTTCAGATATTACATTTGTAGCACCAAATTCAGGTCAGCACTCCGGTGTTATCCCCCCTCCTTGATCATCACTGCACCTGTGGCTGATCCAACTCGGCTCGGGATGGCGTAGTTTCTATACGGGGGACCAATGGAGCCACAAAGATTGCATGGTCATGTTCAGTCTACTAGTTATCCATAATGATATGGTTAATTAAACATATATTGATTGTATGTATCAACAATATAATGATATATGTGGTGAATTATATGTTGATACATACAATCAATCTATAATATATATATATATTGCATGTTTTATATACAATATACATATCATCAATCCCTTTTGCATGTTTTCACTGGAGTATGACGATCTATACCCATGGTAATAACATTTTCTTGCTAGGACAAGGGGTTGTCTGAAAATAGGGTACACCAAAACCATCCGATGGGCCTAAAACATCAGGTTCGCCGTTTGAATAGCAATATTTTGTGGGCAAATACCACTTTGTTGAGCAGAACCAGACACTGTGAGATATTGCCGAACCTACGAATCCATTCACTTAAGACTACGACCCAGTACCGTCCATTGAAAATTCATGTACGCCAACAAACCACCATAATTAGCCTTTGAGCCATCACCGAAGTGTGGAGTTGCAATCAAGAAAACAATAGGGACATTCTGGCTATAGCCAATTATGCCTGGGAGGACATGGACCGCCGCCCATACTACCAGAGGCTGATTGACATGGTTCCCTCCTGGACTCCGGTGTCAAAACCTCCATAATTTCTAGGGGATTTTCCAGCCAGCCATGTTTGATTCCCGGAGGATAGGACTCCTAATAATTGTTCTAATTCCTAGTAGCAGATGGATATGCATCTCCAACTGATTGACGACACACACAAAATACGATGCCATCAGGTCCTGCTCTGATAGGTGTTTCATAGAAACACTGGTTGTGTCACTGGATTGGTTCAAGGGAAAATTTACAGGAAACCTCTATATTTGATGGGGAAAACCATGGTTTCCTGTAGATTTCCCTTTAACCAATCCAGTGATTGTTGGACGCAACCCCCGTTTGGCTGGTTCAATCCTGTCATTGCAAAATCCAACGTCTTGTTGGTTACATCATGATGAAAAACCCACTTTGCTGCTGGTTTCCTCGTCACTTCTGTTGGGTGAAACCATATAATATTGGTGGTTATATCTCCATATTGTTGGCTATATATATATATACATATATATATATATACATATTTATATATATACATATATATATATATATACATATTTATATATATATACATACATATTTATATATATATATATACATATTTATATATACATGTATACCGTATACCTTTCTATACCCGCTATTAATCCTATGATAATCCTATTAAATCACCATATATCTACCCATAATCCCATTTTTCTTGTTGGTCACATGACAGTTTTTGTTGGTCGTGCCCTTGTTGGTCGGCATCCACCAGCTTTGCTCGCTGCGAGTGCCTTGGCCCCTGATTCAGCACGGCCCGTACAGTACGCTATGTCTCAAATTGGAGTACCAAAGCACACACACATACAAAATACTAGGTATATTATGGTATATCATATATCTTGACATGTATGTATTCTTGATAATTATGGTATATCATATATCTTGACATGTATGTATTCTTGATAATTATGGTATATCATAGATCTTGACATGAATGTATTCTTGATAATTATGGTATATCAACGTACATATTCAATACATATTGTATGTTTAAATATACCATAGAAAGATGAGACAACTATATACTCTATGTACCCAAAGCCGTTTGTGTAACTGGTGATTGTTTTGTGTAGCACCGCAGATTTTTCCACCCGTTCCGCGTTCCGAAACGCACCTGGAGGCCGCATGCAGTGCACGTCTCCTGTACCCATGCTGATCCATGGCTGATCCCACGAATCCAGCTGATTTCCCGGGTATTTCCCATGGGATCAGTAGGGGGTGAACTAACCTACAAAGGGATCCGTGGCTAGTGAGCCACCAAGATCACCAAGAAAAAAGAGATCGGAGATGGAGATATGGTATAAGAATTTGAAGCATATTTTGCTGGGATACCCTCTGATAATTTAAGACTTTGCGATGGAACATGGGCCATGTTAGATGAATTACCCAATGCTGAGCTGTTAGATGAATTGTCCAAACAACTCTATGTGGTCGTCGTATTGTATCCTATCGTCGCTCGTGAGGCTCGTGGGTGTTGGAGAAAAAAAAGGATGAAGTATGGATTACACAATATCTATTTAAAAAATGGTGATTGTCCATAGCTGTTAAACTGTGCGAAACAAGCAGATGGCATAAAATGTCCCATGTATTTTCAATAGTGTGATTAATCCTAGTTGTCCTGGACTCTCCACCAACACCACAACAGTAAACTGGTTCTTATTTCAGTATAATCAAACATAAGGTAAACATATCCATCGATGATGTTCCGAGGATGTTGATTGTCCATTCAAAAAATGATCTGGCTGAATATTGATTTACCCTCTGGTTATTTAACATAGCCATGGAAAATCCCCAAAAAAATGGAAGTTTTAATGGGAAAATCATCCAAAATGAGCCAGCTATTCCATGGCGAACTGTTAAATAACCAGAGGGTACCATATTTTACCAATCTGAAAATAGCTGAACAGTCGGGCCATGTGGGAATGATTCCCTTCGAAACGATTTAATCATTGCAGTGATGTCACCGCGTTTTCGGTCACTGTAATTTACCATCCCATCGTCAAACATGACATGGCAATGAAAAAGCACCCAGCCAATAGAACATCTGGCGAACTGAGTCAAAACCCCTGGTACCTTCTGTTCACCCCAAAATAGCTGGGATTCATGGATGGTCATCCCATTAAAACTGATAAATTCATAGGTTTTGACCCATTCCCATCTTCCCATTAGAACCTCCATATTTTGTGCACTTCCCAGGTTGCCATCTTTGATGACTCGGTAAATCCAGCATTGAATATTCCCTTCAATCTCCATCCTTCAATGGATTGGTGTAAGGGAAAATTTACAGGAAAACCTATATTTGGTGGTAAAAACCACGGTTTCCTGTAGATTGTCCCTTAAACCAATCCAATGACATTATCAATGATTCACCATTCGTAAACATCATTTTCCCATCAAGTCCCACTTCCGGTCAACTCACAGTTTGCGAACTGGAAAATGGCCATTGAAATCGTGGATTTTCCCATGAATAGCATGGTGATTTTCCATGGTTATGTGGCTGTTTACCAGAGGGTATTACTGCTGTATCCAGATTGATCGCTTGACCCAAAAAAGTCGACGTTTTCGCAGAATCTGCATCTGCGCCTCCACTCTGCCACCCGTTGCACCGAGGCGTAGTCACTTGGCACACAGCCATTTTCACCTCCTGCCGATTGAGATATGGGAAATTCATGGGCGATTTATTGCTGATCATGGTGTATTCTGGTCAAATTATGGAACAGTTGTGGGTCCAAGTGATTGTAGGATAAAAACATGAAAAAAATCATCATGTATGAAGTGTACGTTACATGGGGCTCCCAACAAGATTGCGACTTGTCGGTTGAAGTTAGTTGGTCAACCCCTGGGCCCATCCCAAGGGTTTGTTGAGGTCAGATTCAGATGCTGCCAGGATTTCGGAAATCTGATTGTCATCAAAATGTAGCAGTGAGGTCAGTTTTTCTTCATCCAAATAGTTATGGATTTACATAGTGGATTGAATGAAGATCAATCTATATCTCATAGTATATTTCGTCATGGATTTAATGAAGATCAAACCATGTAAATCCCATTAAAATCCATTGAAATCTCGTAGAACTTACCGAGACATGTTTTTTTTTCAATTCGATACAGTGGCCTCAAACCCCATGGAACCCATTAGAATACCTTTTTTTGGGGGAGGGTAAACATGTGGTTTCACCGAGGAGCAGTGGACATAGTGGACACGGCCACAAAGCCTGGTGGCTGTAAAAGAATGATTCACCAGAGGAATTTGGGGGGTACCCGACATTTTCAGACAAACCCATTTAGGTTATACCCTCTGGTAAACTAACAATTTGCTATTGAAAATGGCCATTGAAATCGTGGACTTTCCCATGAAAAATGGTGATTTTCCATGGTTATGTTAGTTTACCAGAGGGTAAATAGCTTCAGAGGAGCACAGTCAAGACTTCACGTTCTCCACCCCCCGCAGCGCGCCGGACCTGGCGCGATGCTTTGCGCGCTCTGCAGCAGGTGCTTCAGCTCCTGCGGCGGCAGCAAACGGCAGCGCTTGCGCAGCTGCAGCACCTGACGACAACGATGGAGATATCGTGATTCGGAAAATCTCCATAGGAGCCATGAAAAGTAGCCTTATCCCATCCCATGAAAATTGGTTGCTTCGTAAATGTTCCTATTATGGGTTAGCTCACAATATTTCATAATCCCCAATTAGCCATGGGCCATGAGTAAAAAACCCTTATAACCGGTCAACATGGAATAATGTAATCATATAATTCCATGTATTTATGTTCTAGAATTCTGGGAAATATGGAAAACCATATATTCCTCTAAGGAATCACAACTCATCAATTATATTTGGAATATGGAAAACATGAATTTATGGATTATGTCCACTATATTCCTATAGAAAAAGCATGACATATGTGATTTTATGAAATTACGGAAAAACAACATATGTTAAACAACTCCATCATCGCCTCATGTACTAGAAAATACGCAATATGCAATATTGCAATTTCTGATATATTATAGTCCAGAGGCAAAGTAAAAGCTAATTGACAATGGGAATTAGGAAAATCATATAAAATCATCCGTTACCAATATTTACCAATTGATCAACGGTGATCCATGTAACTGATAAATGACATCCAGTGATTAAGCTGGGTAGCCCACTAACCATTCCATATCAGTTGACATTTGTTTGATCCATGAAATGATGAAAGGTATTACAAAGATTCGAAGGTATTTTTACAAAGATTCGCCTAATGTTAAGAAAATGTAAGAATTACAACTGACATCATTGGTTAGTGAGTATCATAACTAACAGTTGCAGCAATTGGTGGGTAGTCTCCAGTAAACTGGCATAGCTATGGAAATAGTCCGTCCATAATACCATAGATGAGTTTCCCAGCTATAAACCTCCATTTAATTCCATTTATAGATGATTTTCCAGCCAGCCACGTTTGATAATCGGATATAATCGGATGGTATCCCCAATACTATATTCTTGGTGGTTTTATATCCCATTATCTCCCCCTCAAGCCCCCATGAAATCCCATGAAGTATCACCATTTTGTTGGTTTTTGGGTGCTATCCCCACAACAGCACAATCTGGAAATGGGTTTGTCTGAAAATGAGATACCACAGAAATGTGGGAAATTTATGATCAGCAACGATAAACCATTGGTTTTGGGCACACACCCCTTTAAGACAAACCCAAATCACAGACAACTCATCCAATGAAACATGGCTGATAGGTGATTCTGCTGTCGTCATGCGCCCTGCATTGGCATCGGCACCAACACAAGCAGAGAAGCCGACAGCTGGAGAGTTGGAGAGGTCTGGTCTCATGTGAAACTGGGGGTGAGTTATCTGATGGTGGTTGATGCGTTTTAACCATATATATATATATAATTATATATTAGCAAGGTCAAGTTTCCATGTTCATCTATAACTAAGTCCAATTCGATTCCATTGACCCCAACTAGACCTCATCAAATCACCATTAGTTCCTATTAAATCCCATGAAAAATCACCCTTAAATCCCCATAAGTTTTCTCAAGAAACTTGATGATTTCAATGTTTGATCACTACCCTCTGGTAAACTAACATAGCTATAGAAAATCACCATTTTTTCATGGGAAAATCCACTATAAATGGTGATTTTCCATAGTTTTTTGTATGTTTACCAGAGGGTACACCCCGTTCACCTCAAGAAATCACCATGTTTTCGCCTCAAGATCCTCATCCGCTTCATTCGCAGCATGGTACAAGCCTCGTTGTTGGCATGTTCGCGTTCGACAAAAAATTAGGCAACCCGTTTTTGTCGTTTCATAGGGAGTATCGTGTCTATAGATACAAATTCAAAACTTAATTATGTAATGGTTCTCTAAGGGCTATCGAATGGTTGTCTAATGGTTATCCCGATGACATATGGGGATGGGTCACAACCTATTATGACCATATGACTCGGGGAATAACCATCCACCAACTATTTTAGAGTACCTAGAGTGCCAGGGTTTTGACCCATGACTATATAGATACATATAGTTAGATAATTTGCAAGATGTTTTATAGTTTATATATAATATAATTAGATAATTAGATGGTTTTACTGTGTACATATTCAACCATATGAAAATATGTAGAGTATAGTAATATATAATAGTTGTAATAGCTACAGTATCCCAAAACATACATACATTAATAATCATGTATATATATATATATTATATACACATCTAATAAGGATTATTATCCCCCAGAAAAGATAGAAACCTAAATCCCTGCTCAATTTAGTTATCATTCACTGTTCTGCTTTCTTGGGGTGACTATAGATATCAAACACCAAAAAACCTGATTTTGTTGGTGAGTATCCTCAGTGCTGGAAGGTAAGACTCAACTTATTGACTATTTTTAGGGTAAAATCTCTAGATTGTTGATACAGAAATCTCAAATGCTGTTGGTAAATTGAGAACAACAAACAATTGATTAAGCCCAGTTCATTGAGATTTTTAGGTCGGTTATCTACCGTTGCTATCTGAATATTGGAATTACTCATTTTTGTTTTTTTCTGGTAGTACCCCGGGCAAAAGCATGGTTAGCTGGAAAATCTATCATTTAGTTCGATGATTTTCCCGGCTATACACGTTAATAAATGGTTCGGGGATTTCCCAGCGAACCCCCCATGTTTGATGTCAACGACACTGCCATATATACAACTGGGTTATACCCTCTGGTAAACTAACATAATTATGGAAAATCACAATTTTCAATGGGAAAATCCACTATAAAAGGCCATTTTGAATAGCTGTGTTAGTTTACCAGAGGGTAAATTTGGTTATTAACCCGTTCTGATTTGTGGGATTGTCCTGCGAGTGGTTTCGGGAAGTCCTCGCCACTGGGGCCCAGACTGAGCATCACGACGCTCCTAAGACTCCGTGAATCTGGCCCCCACATGGAGATGGGGGTTGCCGGGGTATCCCGGGCAAGCCACAACTAGCAAAAATGCTGTGTTTAGGATATATGGTATGCAATATATCAATGTTTTTGTCGCAATCAGAAGATTTCGCCATCAATCTCTCGTTATTGTGTAGAAGGGGCATTTCAACAAAGACTTTGTTGCTTGCAAATGGGATGTTCATATCTTTATACATATATATATATATATCTTAACACAGAAACATGGGAATTTAGAAGGTGATCGGGTTTAACCATCTGGGGTTAAACAGAGTCATGGCTACCCTCTGGCATTGGAACAAATTGGATGATGGGGGATCTATCCTGCAAGAGTTGGCTTTACAAACACGTCTTTTTGTGGGGGGATGGGCGATGAAACCAGAGAGGTGATATCGAGATTCTACAGAATCTACTGCTAAATCGAACCTGGCAATCGAAAAGCCGAAACGCAGGAGGGATTTCATCATCAAACACAGGGCTTCGCCAAGTGGATCTGCTTCCTCATTTCCCTCTGAATTTGGTGGCTACCCTATGGTTATTTAACATAGCCATGGAAAATTACGAATTTTGGATGATTTTCCCAGCTAGAAACCTCCATTTAGTTCGGGGATTTGCCATGGCTATGTTAAATAACTGGTAATTCAACATGGTTTCCCAGGACATTCCCAGCCTAGGTACCTGATGGCCACAAGGGGATTCATAACCCCTGGGATTTGCTGAGTCAATGATTGATTTTAAAAACCACCATTTTTGAGGAATCTATTAGTTTGTAAAAACCACAAATATATATATATATATACAAACTATATGATTATATATGATTATATGTGGATTTAAACTAATAGGGAACATCTATTTTAAAAATCCACATATAATCATATAGTTTGTATATATACATATATACACAATATGTCTTTTGATTTTTCTTGGTGGGCTCCGGATCAGCAAATCCAAGACCAGTTGTCCGATCTTTGCAATACGAACGCATTGTTTTGCTATATCAGCCAAATTTCATGCTAAACACGCACGTGTTATAACCATGATAATAATGATTAAGAATAGCATTAGTGAATCATAATAAGAATTACAATAGCAACAATAACACCTGTGCTTGTCATTGAAAAGAGCATATCTCTGCATATTTGTGCAGGGTATCTATGATTTATTAGCCATGCTCCACAACCACGGTTGGTTCACCCATTTTGGATTGAAATGGAATCAACCACAATGAAGCTACTCTTGAAACCAAGGTGTTTTTACATGCTTTTGACCCCAAAATGCATGGAGATTTTCTTCAACCATTTTCCTTGAAACTCTGCCAGGTACATGGAATGATCCCGGTTTGGAAAACAGAATGTCATAAAGCTACAACCCTTAAACACCAGCCAAAGTAGATAATTGGCCAATATATGTCTATATACTATGTAATTATGTATATATATATATAATTATATATATACATGTATATATATATATGATAAGATATTATATAATTATATATATATATATATCAAATTCATCCAGTATTATGAAACTAAATGAAACGGTCTACTGGGTGGATATGATTCTGTGACCAAGGCCATATGGATATCCTATTGGGGTCCAAGCCCTCTACCTGCCAATGCCGGCGACTTAAAGAGTCGCCGAACTCCGGGCATATGGAGAATCGCAGAAACCAGGTCCATTGGCATGTTTTACCAAAGATAGAATGTGAGGCCCCCTAGATAATTAAGTTGACTTTGAACTTGGTTAACTAGAGTTTGTATTGGGGATATGACTATAGTTAATGCGGGGCAACCGAACCAACTTGTTCACCTATGACTTGGCCTCGCCTTTTTGGGGGGGTCTTGCTGTGGCAACCATACCACCTACTGGAACTTGCACGACCCTTCGTTTGCATAGTCAATAGTTGACCCTTGTTTCAATGTCCTACAGAGTATGCTACTCAAATGACCTTTCTTATCTTTCGATAGCTAACCTCCCAAATCTACAGCTTCAAAACCGAGAAAATGAGCTGCATCATGGTTGGATTTCTCGCCTTTGTGATTGGCTCACTGCCCAGTCCCCAGCACATATTTTCGGATGACACATGATGACACGAACAAGTTTTCAGACACGAACTCGGACAAGGAGCGATTTGAACATCGGCCAAAAGTGGCTCCAGAAGAAATCCATGCCGCAATGCCCTGTGCGGCTTGCACCAATGGTGAGCACCCGAAGAATTGTTTGAATCTGAACCATCTTAACTTAACCCACAACCACGATTCTAAGAGCTTGTTACCCTCTGGTAAACTGTTACATAACTATGGGAAATCACCATTTTTAGTGGGAAAATCCACTATAAATGGCCATTTTTCAATAGCTACGTTTAATTACCAGAGGGTATCCATCGATATCATCTATTCTTGGTCTGCATCTGGGAGGCGGTTCAATCGGTAAAATCCCCATGATGCATTTGGAATTGACATCTAACGTTGTTGGCAATAAAAGCTATTGATCTACGCCACCATGTAAAATTCACATTGCTTCACCTGGTTGAACATGAATCATCAAGAAAATACTAATGAAGCGAAATACCACTACAGACAGTACTACTGGGATTGATAATAAGGAACATGTGAATGGCTCCAATGCATAGACCATTAACATTCAACCACAAAACAATAGTAAAACCGCTGTTCATCGCTCTTTATAGCTCCATAAACTTTAAACATCTTTAAACTATCACGCAAAACCTAAGAATACTATTTAAACAACAACAATTTATATTCTAATGCCATAATATAAAGATAAATGATTGTTTTCCCCTTTGTTTAATCATTAAGGCCACCATTTCGCAACACACATCACCCACATGTCGTAGCCACCCCGTGCACCTTTGCGAGCGGTGAAGTGAAGGTAGTGCTTCTGATCAAAGCCCTGTGTCAGGCGATGATCATCGATGTCGATCATGAAGTAACCGCCTGTGCACGGTCTGCCCCGGCCAAAAAATGCGCGATTGTCACCTATGATTTCGTAGGATGCTGGTTACCCTCTGGTAAACTAACATAGCTATGGAAAATCACAATTTTTAGTTGGAAAATCCACTAGAAATGGCCATTTTCCATAGCTAATTCACTGGAAAAGCTGGTCCGAAATAAATTCACCCTGCTGTTGATGGTGAAACATCCCCATTTTGAGCATTTGGAGACTTGAAATGCTCCAAGAATTGTAAACTATAAACATCTATAAACTATTCCCTTGTATATTTCCCATTAGAAAAGCAAACAATCACCTCAAAGAATCCATATTTATGTCTCCAAAGACTCTGGACATTTATTGTAGGTGCAAAAAAACCTGGCAATCAAAGAACTCTGCAGGAACAGGAATTCCTATCTGGGCAAATTATTTGTAATTCACTAACCTGAAATGAGCCCTTCCCTGTAATAATTCCCCATACGAACCAGAAGCTCCAGGGCTCGGTCGTAGTGAGGTCGTCATAATTGGCCCAGAATTCCTATGACTTTCTGGGTTTGTCTGAAAATATGGTACCTCTAAATCCATTGGTTCGTCATCATTTCCCCATTCTCCATGGCCATTTAGAGGATATACCTCATTTTCAGACAGACCCATCGGCCGAGACTTCTCAATGTCTCAATTCACGAGGCGCCCCCGGCCGAGACCGGTTCCCACCTGCATCCTTCATGGCGTCCATGGTGAAGTCATCCATGGCTTGAATCTGGCAAGCCATTGGGTGATGAAAAACCAGCCATTTCTTGAATTATTGCTATGAAAAACTAACATGGCTATGGAAAATCACAATTTTGAATGGGAACATTCACTATAAATTGGTATTGCTATGAAATTTAAACATCATCCCCATCCTGGATTCAGCCTATCAAATAATCCCTGGAAATGACAAACAATTGACAAACAATTGATCTAATTTAGGGATTTTCATGGGGATGTAACCAGGGATTCAACAAACCCTCTATCTTGGCTATTCGGGATATAGGGAAGATTTGGTCTCAAACCAGCCATAAATGGAATCTGAAAGCCCAGTCTGAAGGACGCAAAGCGTGCTCTTTGGGGCTTTGGGGTGGTCAGGAACAGCTCGGAAAGTCGTAAAAATGCTTGGAACCACGAACCAGATTCATGAACATACATACTCCTATCACACCCAAAGGGTTACCCTCTGGCAAACTAACGTAGCTATTTAAAATTGCCATTGAAGTAGTGGATTTTCCCCATGAAAAATGTTGATTTTCCATAGTTATGTTAGTTTACCAGAGGGTATCTGGTGCTCAGTTGTTTGCTTTTCTGTTTTCTGGCTTTGTCCAGAAATATGGTACCTCAAAAACTTTGATGGTGTAAAGCCATCATTTTCCCACATTCTTTGATGGCCGCAAAATGGGAAAAGCCAAGTTTGAGACAAACGCACATCCCATTTATTGGTTGGACAACCCAAGCCATCTCAAGACGTCCAAATATGCTTGGTCGATTTAAATCTATATTGTACGTCTTGTTGAATGCATATCCTAAATTAATACAGTGGATGGTTGCGAAATCACCAGGTTGGTAACCATCAGGCAACTATGAAACACTGTGGCTATAATGGGATTACAAATGGTTTGTCTGAAAATATGATACCTCTAAATCCATTCGTGAATCCTCATTATCCTCATTTTTCATGGCCATTTAGATATACCCCATTTTCAGACAGACCCAAATGGCGGAAACCATCTACCAACTGGTGATTTCGCAACCCATCCACAGCAAAACTCTCCCAGTGCGTCCGTTTGAACAACTGGAACTTCCCTCGCCGATTTTGGGTCCTCGATCTCCAGCTTAAAATCTCGGCCCTTGGTGTCCTGGCGCCCGAAATGTTGGTGGATCTGACCATGCCAGGG
Organism: Symbiodinium sp. clade C Y103; assembly: GCA_003297045.1. Taxonomy (NCBI): domain Eukaryota; class Dinophyceae; order Suessiales; family Symbiodiniaceae; genus Cladocopium; species Cladocopium sp. clade C. Next base: position 206,059 of record BGPT01000498.1, on the reverse strand, counting down.
GGATATTGGTGGTTTCCATAAATGGTGGTACCCCCACTAGCTGGATGATTTATAAATGGATGGTTTATGATGGTTCATTATGGAAATTGTTAATCCCCATGATTATGGAAATGTTTCCATAAGTTGGAACATCCCCAATACCTGGATGGTTTATAGATGGAGAATCCCCAACAAAATTGGAGGCTGGGGGTACCCGCACGACTTAGGAAACCCCCACATGTTGTCAAGCATTTCATGGTGAGACATAGCATCATCAAACTTATTGCGATTTTCACAGGAACTTGTTTCGGGATTTAACGCACTATTAGCTGGAAATGCACCTGCAAAAAGTTGCTTGGGGAACTTACTGAGCATGGTTACAATCACGCTAATCTTGGACTTCCTCAAGGGTCTGAACAACACGACTCTTCTGGATAAGTCGCCATTTTTTCTGGTGGATTACCAAACGCGAACCGAAAAATCACCTTCAGCAAATCGGAATGTGATGGTCCCAGATTCGATGATGCAACGGAAATGGAGTATATAATGATGAGTAACCCAACTCAATGGAATGGATTGACGATGATTCAGAGTAGATGATTTGGGGGTGAAGTCATCTATCATATCTTTTCAAATTGGGTTCAAATAAAGGACAACCATGGACAATCCCTGAAATTTCATGGCTACTGGGTGAAATAACTCCAAGTCTTGGCAGCCCCCGTGATGGGACTTACAGAACTAAAATCCCAAATCAGAATGTCTGGTCACTTTCGATCAGTTTCCCACATGAAACAAGACAGTTTCTGAACTTCTAGATGATAAAAAAAACTCTAGTATTCCATCATCTTACACAGATAAATATATATATATACAGTATATACATATCATATATCATAATTTCTGTGTATACTCCTCAGCCAGTTACAGTTACCCTCTGGTAAACAGCCACATAACTATGGGAAATCACCATTTTTAATGGGTAAGTCCACTATAAATGGCCATTTTCAATAGGTACGTTTAAATTACCAGAGGGTATATATAATGATATATTTACCCTGTGGTTATTTAACATAGCCATGGAAAACTACCATCCGTAACAGATAAATCACTACAGTACAGTTCCTCAGCCAATTTGCCATGAAAATGCTCTGCTATTTGCTCGGTCCACCAGGCGATCCAGTTCGTCACCCTCCTTCCCTGGTGCCCACCTCCCATCCTTCTGCGATACTTTCGAGGGAGTCACTGACTTCACCTATGAAACAGGGCGGATTAGATGGCTGGAATACACAAATAGGTTAATATACATGATATATATATAATATATTTACATACATATGTATACTATATGTATATATATATATATGTATGTATATATATATATATGTGTGTGTCATGTAATACATGACTAAATAGATTTGGTGCTTCATTTAACCCCATGCAATAGGTATGCAAAACAAGTGGAAAGAACAGTAGGTGTGCATGTGCCACAGGAACGGCTGTGAGTTCAGCTGCAACAGTGTTGTCTCAACAAGGCATTCAACTACCCGCGGCAATCCGTTTTGGTCGTACATGTACACCCCAAAATACCTAGGGTTGTTTCCCTCCATAAATATTGATATACTTATAATTATTATATTATATTATCACATCCAAACAAGCATCCATGATATCCATTGATATCCTATATCCCAATATGTCCAACACGTTTAGGTTGATCCCAATGTATCCAACACGATATCCGCTTGACCCCACTTGCGCAGGCACTTCAGGGCACGCCAGTTGCAGCCAGAGGTACTGTTCTCCCAAATCCAACACTTCCGTGGACCTCCAACAAGGGACCAGGAGAGTTTATATATTTGGGGATTATTTTAGCTAGCCATCTGTGACAATTTTTGGGATGGTCTATGGCATGGGTTAGTCCACTGATACATGGGTCTTGGAACGTGTTGGCCATCTACTGACTGATTGAGTGAGCAAAACCCCATAGTAGATGGGTCAGTTGGCTTATGACTATTGATTGCACCCCCAAGTTTGAAAGCATCAACCAAGAAGATAAAACATTCAGGAACTAGTAAATGGTTTGCAATCCTTTACGACTGATTTCTGGCCCTCCATTTTCCTCCCATCATCCTGACAAGGGGATGGATTGAGTATACCATGTAGCAATATACAGAAGAAATACCTCACGCAACATGGTGGCATACAACGAAACCCACTTGAAAAACCATGGCTGGCAATGTGGTGCTTCTTAGTCTTGCTAACTAGTGATCACCATCGAGAAAAAAAGGGGCTCACTAACCTCTCCCTGTCATCAACCAACAAAAAAGCTCCATCTCATCAAAATCTAGCCTAGCAGCTCTAGGGTTGCTGCGCGCAATTTTGCCCACCATACTTGGGGATTTATTGTTTGTCACCATACTTTGTCAGGGTGATATCCCAACCTCTGGGGCTTACAATCCAATTAAAAAAAACAAACTATACCCAATTGAGAACCTGTAACATACTTTTCTATATCATATATCCGTCAAAGTCTCCGCATTGATAGATGATTTTCCCATGAAATATTCTCATAAAATCCCACTATATATCCGTATCATCACATCAAAACCAATCTAAACCCATATCAACCCATATCATTCCATAATCCCATGAAATCCCATCAAATTCCATTAAATCCCATATATAAATGTATGTAAACATATATGTAAACCTAGATTCTCAATATAATCCCCATATCATTCCATTCAAAAAGAGATTCCACCAGAAATTCCCCGGCGTCCATCCGATCCCCCCATCCCAGTCTCGCCAAGGCACGTTGGGGCACCTGTACTGCACGGTCCATCCACACGGGCTCCAGCTGCAGTGCTGTCTGCGCAAAGCTTTGGGCCTGGCGAAGCGGATGCCCTGCCTGGTTGGCAGATATCATGGGTTTATTGGGGAAAATAACATGGAATTTAAGAATCAAACATGATTAATAGTTGTTAGATAATAGGACTTAATGGCTAAATCAATGATGGCATAATGAGACTGAATTAAATGCTTGGTGGTTAAATATTCGGATTTAAATTTGGAACACATAATCCCAAATAATGTGTTTTTGAATTGGTGAACACGTGTTTCTAATGGTGATATTGATCGTGATATTTCATGGGATATGGTGGAGACAAAACATGGATATAGTAAAAGTATGTAAAAGTATCTTATTTAACCCCAGTTACAAGTGGATTCAGCCTGCTTATCCCACTACCAAAAAATCTCAAGGATGCTACTGAGGATCCATTTCATGGGACTTCAAAGATAATGGGTGATTACCATCTGGTTATGACTAACATAGCCATGGAAAATCCCGAACTAAATGGAGGTTTCGTTCGCTGGGAAAATCATCCAAAATCAGTCAGATTGTATCAATCCCTCTGAAATATGGATTGATGACAGTCCCCTTTTATGGGAAACAAGCTTCGTTTTGACTTGGGCACACATCACACTTAAATTAGAAGCTACAGGGGGATTGAGACAAACCCATACCATTGTGAAGGTACCGATCCCTGCATCCAAAGCTCGGAAATATATAGGCATAGCCAGGTACAGCAGTATCTAACCTGACTTCAGTTGCTACTATGATAAACTAATACTGATAAAGTTACTGATATATTAAGTTTTAAGGGTTTGACGGAGTACACGTTGATAAATACATATATTAATATATGAATATTTGATTGAATTCCTACTGCGAAATAAACTGGAATACACTAATTTGAGGTGAGTGATAATAGTACAAGCATATCACTAATTATTCTTGTAACAATGTCACATCGATTAGTACTGATGCACTGTCACTAAGTGGAAAAATTACTAGTGCGTTGATGCTGATTTTGAATAGTGACAACATACATACCGACTAATGATTCTCAAAAAGTGACAATGTAGTGAAAAGAGCGCCAAAAATCAGAAGAGTAATATGCACAGCAGTTCTAATTCTAGTAATGGAAGTTTCCTAAGTCATAGGGGTACCCCCATTTATCATCCATTTTCAATCCGGATTTTCCATGAAATAAACCATCCAGCTATTTGGGTACCCCCATGGCTAAGGAAAACACCTGATAAGCTATGTGTTGCCAACATACAATTCCGCTGGGTTTATCAACTTCGATGCTGGATCCATGTGGCATCGAAGCCTGGTAGACGAACATAGCTGACATAGCTATTGAAAATGGCCATTGAAATAGTGGATTTTCCCACTAAAAATGGTGATTTTCCATAGCAAACTGTTAGTTTACTGGAGGGTACATGCTTCCACACCATGTTTGCAATTTTGGTTGCTGAAACCACCAAACTATGAAGGGTGTTTGATGTCGGGCCGCAATGAAACATGAAACGATTTCCGATGAACTTTCGGAGCATCGCCAATTGGCACGCCAGCCTCCTGCAAAACAAAACTCTTTCCCATTCCCATCCTTCGATACCCGGGAAAATACAATCTCAAAAATACATCGTAGAAAGAAAGCTTGGGGGAGTATGTCATGTTTCCTCCGGTCAAAATTGGACAAGTTCATCATGAACCCACCAGTCATCATGGGAAAATTTGCTTCCCTGTCAGGCGGTGCCCCGTCCTTAGCCAAGTGTTCGCAAAGTTGGTTTACAATTCAAAAAACAACTTGGCCTATGGTCGGTATATTGAACTGTAAGATACTCTAAGTAATGGGAGTTGTAAACCAACAAACAAAAGGCCTATATCATATAGTGGATTATATATCTAATATATATATATATATAACTATCCATTGTATCTCCCATTATGTATGCAATTATAAATATATATACCAATTCTTGCTGCTCAAATCCCAGTAATGGCAGTTGCCCAACCCGCAACATGTCACGGGCCGGGGGCCTCCTGCCACGGGAGGAAGAAGTTGGTCTTGGGCATGTCTTTCATGATCCAAATGGTCTCAGGACATCGTGAAATGGAGGAGTGAAAACCGTGAAAAAGGTGGAGTTGACCAAAGAAACTCCTAGTGGTTTTTCATGGTGATTTAATGGTGATTTAGTGGAATTTAATGGTGATTTAGTGGAATTTCATGCTGGTTTAGTGGAATTTCAACGGGAATATCAGGGGATATTCCAGAAACCAACCACAACTTGCATCGAAAAAACATGGCCTGGGACCCCCAATGAACACAGCCTACGACCTGGGTCCTGGCTGGGAAAATTCTCGAAATAAATGGTGGATTTTCCAGCAAGCCACGTTTCATTAGCGGAGGGAACTCACAGAGTAGATTTCTATCTATCTATCTATCCATCCATCCATCTATCTATCCATCCATCCATCTATCTATCTATCGATAGTCGTGCTTAAACAGAAAAAACATTGGATATTTGTGAGACACAACTGAATCAAACTGATAAGTAGTGCTGTCAGCATGTGGGGTATCCCCAATGGTTGATCCCCATGAACTTTCCTGAAGTTGATGGTCACATTCGTCCAATCTCAGACGCAAAGATCATGTGAAATTGGCCTATATATATATATATGCAATATTTATTGGATCAGATATATTGTTGTTTATGCACCTTTCCTTGTTTATGCACCCTTCCTGTGCTATACGTGGTAGGTGATGCTAGTTATTTTCTATACTTATAGAATCCTGATACCAACTTAGAACAGAATCAAACACGAAAGCCCAGAAATCACATACAAAAACATAACATAACAGTGTCCCTCAAACCCAACAGGGACAAGAGCAAGAATCGAGAGCTTTCTCATGTTCGCAGAAGAGACGACGGTGCAGCACTTGAGCCAAGTAGTATTTGTACATGAACAGGTCCATGCACTTCTTGACGACTGACTTTCGCGTTCCAAGCTTTATGCATTCTCCACATGCTTCCTCCGTCACCGGAATTTCACCGAGGAAATCGGAATTTTGCACTGAGTGTTGCTTCGTGGAGATGTTCAGAATGTATGAATGCTTCTTCGTTGAGGTATGAGTGCTCCACAGTTTGAACTCCTTCTGCATCTAGTTGACCTATATATTGTTGCAAATAATATCCATAAATATTCCAATGATTTCCAATGATCCCATTAATATCCATATTATTGCTGGTAATATACCCCCATTGTTGCCGGTTTAGCTTCCCCATGGATATCATCAAAAACAATCATGAAGAGGTCAGAGCATGGTCCGGGCAAGTCTGCAAGACCAATAGGCCATATCAAATGCAGTTGGGGTTGTCAACAGGTATCACTACTATGGGATTTTAATCCCCAAAAGTTGTGATATGACTATATATGACCCCTTAGAACGATCATGTTGAAAGTGGGTTCTCTCTAATGTGGGTAAAACAATAATAAACCTCCCATTTTGGAATGGTTTATACCACTTATTTATGGTGATTTGGGGGATGGTTTATTATTGTTTTACCAACATTATTTACTCTCAAAACACCCAAGTTCCGAACATGATCTGACTCGTGCGTTGAAAGAACACCGGGCGATGCGAATCGGATTCACATGGATCATGCATTGGAGGTGCAGTTCCGGTTGATCAACGTGGGACATTGTGGGCCATAGTTACCCTCTGGTAAACTCACGTAGCTATTGAAAATGGCCATAGAAATAGTTGATTTTCCCATCAAAAATGGTGATTTTCCATAGTTATGTTAGTTTACCAGAGGGTAGAGGGATTCTGTCCCAACTTGATGCTGGTATAGTGATAATCACCAATGATTTAACCACTACAATCATGGTGATAGAAACTACGCCATGATGATTCTATCACCATGATAATGGTTAAATCACAATCGTTTGATTCGCCTGCTTGATGCCGTTTACATCTACGTAGAACCATAGTCTTCTGAGGAAACCGTTTCAATTGAGAGCTGGGGACTGTGGGGAGTTACATCGAGCGAAAATCGTAGATATGTCTACCATACACCCCATTTTTTCCATTTATTTCAACCATCTCATCTATCTCTTGGGCCCCCACCGTCGTATGTTGATTATTCATCCCATCTTTAGATAAATCAACCATAGATCAGTTCGCACAGTTAAAGAAACGACTTTATTACTAAACAACGTCTTCAGGAATTAATATGAATTATATCTATAGATTACTTATAGAAAACCTCATTCTTGTTGCTTAAACCACCATTAGTAGTGGCTAAATATGACGAAAAAAACACCACCTTCCCCACCGTTCTTTCCGAGGATGCCGCTTTCGAGGCGACTACCCCAGCGATCATCAGCACAAAAAGTGCAAGACCTCGGGTGATCACAGCAGTTTTCTGGGAGAAGTCTGAGTTCAAGAGCTAGGAATATGGTGAAATAGTGATATATCGTGATATATCAATAGTGATAATTAGTGTGTATGATTGTATATTCCTAAGATATGTAGTCATGTATATAGTGATTAATTAATGTTGATTGTTGTACTGTATATTTCCTAAGAGGTATAGTTTTTAATACTTTATATTATGTATAGTAAATCGCTGGGTTTTGTTAATTTAAATATTCCCAAGAGATGTGACATTTTTCCAAATGACTGGGAAGTAGATGTTTCTTACCCGTAAACGGTGGCCCATAGCCAAATGATACTTGAAGCCAAAAATCCAAATCAGTGGGGGGCATTTAAACACAAACGACAGCATCATTCCATGAGATACAGATCGGTTTCCAACGAAATTCCCAGTTCACAGATGTTTTTGCCATTCCCAACTCTATATATTCTTGCATAGTTCGCAAACCCCCCGAAATCACAATCAATCAGGAGGTTTGAACACTCAGTTGGGTCAATTTGGGGTTCATAGCACCACACGGATAAGCTGAGCCGTATCAAAAATGTGGGGATGGGTCAAGCTACCGATGAGAATCCCATAGGACTGTAAGAACCATCCAGCTATACCAGCTAAACTTAAGATACCATTTGGGTACCAGGGTTTTGACATGTTTTGACCCATCCCCATCTTCTGAAGTTTACTTTCAAAGAAAAAAGGACACCTTTTTTAACTGGAAAAAGGACACCCAAAACCTGCCAAATTTTGCGATCGTAATCATTCATTGGATTGGTCTAAGGGAAAATCTACAGGAAACCATGGATTTTTCCATGACATATGGGGGTTTCCTGTGGATTTTCCCTTCAACCAATCCATTGAAGCATGTGTTTCCCTCTAAATCTATATGAAAAAAATCATGAGCCTCCAATCGAAACCCGTGGATCCGGATCTATTCGTGTCCCAAAAATTGATGCCCGAGTCAACTCCTGGGGCTGGGCAAACTGTAAGTTGCTGATTTTTGCAAGACATCTCTCTCTTATCAATCTATGAATAGGATTAAATAGGGTCCCAAAAAATTGAACTTAATGTTTCCTCATAAGTGTTCGTATCAAACCTGCTGGTGGCACACCACATTTTCAGACAGACCCGACGTGGCTAAGCGACTCAAGAGCAATCTGGAACTCAGATGGCTGACAATGAACCTTGGAAAAAAGCGATCCAGGAAACCCCCCCAAAAATACAACCATATTCATACAGAATTCATACCCTCTGGTAGTTTAACAGTTTGCTATTGAAAATTGCCATTTATTTAGTGGATTTTCCCATTAAAAATGGTGATTTTCCATAGTTATGTGGCTGTTTACCAGAGGGTATTCACTGTTTCAATTGCCGATTCGTGGATTTCCCATGTGAAAACAAGCCCAATCATCGACTCAGTTCCAAGAAATTCTGGTGTCGGAAAGGTGTGGTAATTTGAATTTGGATAAAAATGGACGAATTCTTCGTAGAATCATTTGGCAAAAGAAAACTCGAGTGCCATGTATACTTTTCATCTAGGGCCAGAAAAAGGTTTGTCAAAAATTGGCCACCTTCAAATCACAAATGATAATCATCAAATCATCAATTGTTTTTCACCAGAGTTTTATTAGAGTTGCCATAGTTTGGAAGTCCATAACCCTTTCTCAAACACACTTAAGCCTCCCATCCAGTCGGAAAAAATGGGTCATCCTTCACGCCAAAAAAGAGGTTCTTCGCCTACGTATGTAAATGTGCGTGTTTACATACACAAACAAAAATAAGTGGTATACCGCGCTTCATGCCATTTCTCATTGGATAGGTTTAAGGGAAAGTTTACAGGAAACCATTGATTTTCCCATGAAATATGGGGCTTTCAGTTTTCCCTCAAACCAATCCATTGAATTTCGATGCAAACGGTCTTAGCTGCCCGCTGACTTCTTCAGAAAAAACTCGAGACTTCATCGTCACACAGCCCAATGTCATTCAACCTATCCAATGGCTATTTAATCAGGTCCCATGTCAGAAAATGATTAACAGCCAATTTATATGAATATTGACACTGACCATCATTCACCATGATCAATCATTCTTACAAGTAACCATTATTAACCACTATCCGAAAGGGCTACATATACAGTAACTTCTCGAAAAAAACATCTTAAGATCAACTTCATGACCTATCTACTTGGTGCGGGACCCAGGCATCCTAAATGCAGAACAACCATAGTGTGACTCAACACTAACATACCCAGGAATATGTATTTACATATAGAATTCATGCAAAGTACATATTATTACTTTAGATGTATCCCAGTTCCAATCGTAAGATATTCATACATATATATATATATATAATATTACATATATATATAATATTACATATATATATATAATATTACATATATATATATATGTATGTAATATACATTGATATATACATAATACATATATAATATCATATATATATATATCATTCATATTGGGATTATATGTCGGGATTATTGGGTCATAACCCTTGTTTCCTCTTCCATCCCTGGTGACTTTCTTCCTTCGACGTCGAGTCGCAGAGTGAGGTCAAAGTCGCACTCTCTGGGTGCGCTGGGTGCGTTGCAACCCACGGTTGTCATGGACACAATGAGAAACCTCGGTTGGTCGTCCCGAAAAACTAGTTGAGATAGGGTGATTGGTTATAATAATAATACACTATCTCAATACCCTATCTCAGTTAATCAGTTTTTAGATTGTCAGTTGATCATTAATACCACTATTAAACCTATCTATATTGATTGATAATAAACACTATAGTAAAGGCTAATCAGTTCATACAATCCCCGAACTAATGATCAATGTCACATTCTGGCCTTCATCTCTGGTAAATACACATAAATGTGTATGTATATATACTTACATAGGGGGTTCCATAAATTCGAGTGCCCCAAAATGGATGATTTAGGGGTGTACCCCCCATTTTTTGAAGCCTCCATGAAAAAACACACGTAAAAACCTCAGAAAAACCGAGAAATAACCATCATAAAATGGATACACAATAAAATAACTATACAGAAAAGAAGATAAAGTAAAACTAAACAGAAGAAGAAGAACCAACAAAACTGGTTACATGATGTTACATGTGTCTAATTTCCATACCATTCTATTGTTGTTGAATCCATACCATTCTATTGTTGTTGAATATAACCTTTCAAATATCAATAACTGTGCATACGTATCATATATATTAAATATATATACTATACATACTATGATGATCATTTAATGATATTCATGACATGTCTCCCGGGGCGTGCCACCGAGACACACAAAACAGAGATTCAGGCCCAACATTTGTCCGGAAAAGCCGTGCAAACCAACGACCTCTGGCGGCAAAAATGTTTTTTGTCCGCAGGATGGATAACATAGCCATGGAAAATGGCTAATTTTGGATGATTTTCCCATTGAAACCTCCATTTATAGGGGATTTTCCATGGCTATGTTAAATAACCAGAGGGTATATAGTTTTGTTTGAAAATAAGATGCCAGGATACTAGGATACCCCCAAAGTCCAAGGGTCTGTCAACACTGCCCCTATTCCAAATCGACATGTTCGGGTCCCAAATGTTTTTGGCAACCCACATCACGTGATATTGGTCAAACAAAAATTTGCCGAACAGCCCAAATTTCGCCACGGCCACGCCCGATATGTTCACCATCCAATATTGGGATAGCCGCTGACTTTAACCAGTACCCAATATGGGTTTGTCTGAAAATAGGGTACCCCAAAATCCAAGGGTTTAGTGAAATTTTCCTGTTAAATGGCCATTTGGAGGATATACCCCATTTTCAGACACACCCAATATCTGTCTTTCTTTGCCGAACAAGTCGGCAACTCGCGGCCACTGTGAAAAACCCTGTTTACAGTGTTTATCGTAGGATCTACAATGACTTCTACCTTTAGGTCCTCATATTGATTTTAGGTCAAACACTTTGAGACTCTTCGCAGCAACGTGATCTCCGTAGATCTCATCATTTTCCCAAGTTTGAACTGAGTATAAAATTGGGGCATCCTCCATGTTGAACACATTTCATCAACATTGGAAATCAGATTTCAACGCTCTTTGGGGTTTTCAAGAGCGGACCCAGAAAACATTGTCGAAAACAATAATCATCAATCAAGCATTATTGACTAATGATATCCACTTATATCCCCATATTTTCATATATGTTCATGGTTAGAAACCCCATTACCATGTCGATACTCAACATAGCTATGGAAAATCACTATTTTTAATTAGTAAATACAGGTAAATAAATCATTGATGAATGGACCATCTTTGATAGCAAACTCTTACCCTCTGGTAAACTAACATAGCTATTGAACATGGCAATTTATAGTGGTTTTTCCCTTTAAAAATGGTGATTCTCCATAGCTATGTTAGTTTACCAAAGGGTAACCAGGGGGTAAATGACGAAACCATTCTGGCTTTCCCCTGAGGATTCACCCGCAGGCGCCTTCTGATAGTGGCTGCCGCCCTCGAAAACGATGCCCCGCGGCATGCGCATCCTGAGGTCCAACACATAAGGGGATTTCAACCCGGGCTGCGGCCATTTCAATGCGATTTTTTTTTGGAAATTATGATTTGAAGCCAGTTTTAATGGCAATTTGATGAAGCAAATTGTGGTTTTGAATTCAGAAGATTTGTTGTGTAGGCCATTTTCCCAACAATTGAGGCTTCATCGGCATGTGTGATTAGCGGATGGTAGAAACCATCCCAGAGTCATGAGTTGTACTAGTTGCTATTGCCTAGTTTGATGATGTTCGATGGGTAAAAGCCTGGAATCTTCGGTTCGTTTGATCATGGTGATCTCTCTTCAGATTGGGTCGGCCAGAAAAAAAAAAAAACTCATTCAGGTCTTCAGCCAACCACCATTTATCCATTACATGCCCATATTGTGACGCTTGAATTCCAATCATTTTTTGAGGTTCAATTCCATACAAATTCCATGCAAAACCTGTGATCATCATATTATATCCCTACGAAAAAATGATGATGAGTTCCCCACTTGTTAGATGGTTCAAGCCCTGATCGTTGATGGTTAATGTTACCCAGTACAATCAAACATAGCACTTATGCAATTGGAAAATCCGATGATAGATGTTGCGCCTTCTACAAGCATCGCCTTTGAACATCTTCGGAATCAATGGTGCTTTGGGCACCTGCCCTTCTGCGCTCCGGGCGCGTTCGCCTCCTTTTTGGCGCCTGGAGACGCCCACGAGCTCGCCCGCAGCCACCAGACCTGCAACTCGGCCGTCACTCAATCGACGCCGAGCTCCACGTCCAAGACCATGACCGAATCCGACAGCTCTTGGAGCTGGCGCTTCGCAGCCCGCACCTGGGGGATGCAAAAAAAAACCAGCCACAAAACAAGGCTTTCAATGTCTGAAGCCCTTAAAATATCAAGAGATACGTGCCATTGAAACCCTTGTCTCGCGCCTCTTCCTCCATCTCCCGGTTTCTCTTTCGCTATTGCTCTTTGGCATCCGCTGTCTGCGCACGATTTGGGGGGGGCTCTGGTGATCGCAATACTGCTGGGAAGCTAAATTGTCCACCCAGACAGGGAATTCCTGAATGCCCGGGATTTTGCCGATCACCGTCTGGCATGGTGCCTTCTATGCTCCCTTCCCCCTGACCTTCTCCAGGTTCCAGGTGCAATTGCAACCCTTCACCCCATTCCTGTGGTGGACTTCGTCCTCCTGCAGCCTGTGGCAGGGTACTGGCTCCAACCAGCCACTTCCATCCTCCACCCAGGGCGACCAGTCACTGGTGAGCCCTTCCACCAGTTGAATCAACTGCTGGTCCGAGCAAACCATGGTCCTCGCTGGGACTGCCATTGCCACGTTTGATTACTGGACGGTATCCGCAATACTATAGTGTATGGTTGGTATCCCATTTTCTCAACAAAAAATCATCATTCCATCCCAGTAAATCACCTTGTTGTTGGCTTTTGGATTCTGTCCCCCGCTGGCCTATCTGATGGTGGTTGATGTTTTCCATTGTTCATCTATAAGCAAATCCAATGAAATCCCATTAAACCTCATTAAATCACAGGTAATTCCCATTAGATCACCATTAAATCATCATTGATATTCCATTGGATCCCCATTAAATCACCATGAAATCACCATCAAATCCCCATCAAATCACCATGAAATCCCATCAAATCACCATTGAATCACCATGAAATCACCATGAAATCACCATGAAATCACCATGAATTCTCTTGGGAAACTTGGCCGAATCCCCGCTGAAATACCATGGCTGAAAAGCTCTCCGAGGTCGCGGCAGGCCCAGCAACGTTGCCCCGCCCCAGCAGAAGAAGATGAGTCCACCTGGCAGTTCCAGTTCTCAAATTCAGAAATTGACTCAGCATGGAACTATGGTGAATCATGGATTTCATAGTGGTGATTTTTGATGGTTTAATGGGTTTTTAAATGGATTTTCAATGGATTTAATGGTGCGCAATTGTTTGTGATTCCATGGGCTTTAATGGGTTTTAAACGGATTTAATGGAAATGATGATTCATCTGGATTTTAACAGGATTCAATAGCGAAAGAATGGTGAATGATGGTGAATCATTGATATTTACTGGGAATATACCCTCTGGGAATCAAAGGTGGCTTGCTGGAAAATCCACCATTGTGACGATAATTTTCCCAATAAAAACCATGTAGAACCTGCATTTATACAAAATTTCCCATTGCAACGGTTGGTTTCCAGAGGGTAAATATCAGTTCCCAAAAAAAAAACATAGTATCAAATTCACTCAAAAAGAAAAATCACTTGCATCAAGTCTCTCAAAAGAAACCTGCCAGAATTGATTGGAAATTGAAACTCTCTACTGCAGTACAAATTAAAGTTGCATCAAGTTGCATATGGGCCCTGGCTTCAGGCACTTGAGGATGAATTCGACGTGGGTAAATTCCTTTCCTCGCCACCCTGCATCATCTATAAAGTTTGTCCAGAGCATTGTTTCATCCACTTTGCTTGCAGCACATTTGAAACAAATCGCATTACTGCCCCACCGCGGCTTCAGGTTCAAGGAATTGACATGCCATTCCCAGTCGCCACGAAGTTCCGTACCCGTGAACTTCAACAGGCGATCTTTGACCTGTATACCACGGGAAAACAGATAGTTCAGCTGGTCGCAAATGTGTTTGAAGACCGGCCAGATCGTGTCCTGNCGATCTTTGACCTGTATACCACGGGAAAACAGATAGTTCAGCTGGTCGCAAATGTGTTTGAAGACCGGCCAGATCGTGTCCTGGAAATTGACCATCAGAGAAGACTTTCTCTGATGCTAAGTGCCATGGTCAAGATACATGGGTAAATATGGTTTAAGGTCATCCATCAAAATAATAGGAACCCTTACAATAGATATATATATATATAGAGATAGATAGATATCCAGATAAAAATCAATTGATGACTATCCCCCGATCATATACAATCCAATGTTTCACTGTAGTTAAGTTTATATATCCCATCATATTCCCATTGATATCCCCATTAACTACATGAACCATATAAAAACATATACAAGCCTTGCGTATATTGTTTCTTTGATTATCCCGCTGTGTCAGTTACATCCCATAAAATCGACATTTCATCCCCTTTCGTTCACTGTATATAAAGCATACCTGAAATATTCCCTTATCCGAAACTAGTTCTGTATCCCTTTCAATCTGCCCATTGATACCTCATGAAGTCAGATAAAATCACCCTGACTTAATCATTTACTCCCATTCTAAGCCCCTACTTATATAAGCATCAAATCCTATGTAAGCCCATCAAATCCCATATAAATCACATGTAAATACCATATAAATCCCACTAAAAATGGCTCAAAGAACTGGGTAAATTATAATAAATATGTCACTAAGCCGAAATATCCTGAAATACTGAAAGCCATTTAGGGGATGATTCCCCTATACCTTCACCATGATTCCAATGAGGTCACAGCGAGGTCATTATAATTTACCCAGAAATCATGGTGTATGGGATTTATAATCTATTATTAATCATAATCCAGAATATGGTCATGGATTCTATGGTCATTACAAGGAATATACCCAGAAATTTATGAAGAAAACTGCTGGTTCCCATACGGAAAGCCATGCGCCTCCGCCATAGGTGAAGGCCCGTTGGGCAAAGAGCAGCGTCTCTCGGTGCTGCTTTGGGCCTCGGACGAGGGCTGTTGTGGTTTCCAAACTGTTGCGATTTGACGCGCCAAAAAAAATCATTGCCCAAAAACACCCATGACTGGGAATGGTGTGTAGTACCTATTTATGGTGATCTAGCTTTGTTTTACCAACATGATTGGATTACAAATGATTACAATGTCAAATGTTGGGATCCAACATGAATAAACCGTCTCCAAATGGGTGGTCTCCCATACCCTTGGTCTCACCTTTCAGGAGAGTGGAATGCCCAAGATTTCTCCAAGACATAGATGGTTTATGGATGGTTTATGGATGGTTACCCTCTGGTGAACTAACAGTTTGCGAACTTGAAAATGGCTATAGAAATTGTGGATTTTCCCATTAAAAGCATGGTGATGTTCCATAGTTATGTGGCTGTTTACCAGAGGGTAAACCATATCAAACCGTCTGTCTCCATCTGTCTCCCATGTATTGGCCAAAAAATATCCGCCAAAGTGCTTTCCAAAAAAACGGCGAAGGCAGTTGCTGATATACTTGCTGGTCTCATCAACCATCATTTCCCAATACATCTGACTGACATGAGACAACAAGTCACCAGCCACAGCACCATTGGATGTTCTTTTTGGAAACCTCAATGCATGTGGTCTTCAAGATGGCAAGTTTATGGGTTTTCTTGACTTTCTCATGCGATCCACCACGAAGCAACCAGCTCAACTACTGGGCACGTGTCGATCCATGACTTGATGAAGCGAAGCGTCAGCTCATTGCTCTGATTGCCAAGATCCCATTACAACTCAAATCAACTAAAACACAATTAGATTCAGCTAAATCAACTAAGATCAGCCAAAGTTCAGCTAAAAAAACAGCTAGAAAAAAGCTCAAATCCCCCAAAATTCACCTCAAAATCAGCTAAAATCAACTAACCTCCCATAATCTCATATAATTTCTCCACATTTCTCACCCTCAAGAGATCTCCTCCCCTCGATATCCGGGTCTCCCTGACAGACAGGTTCGCCCGTGCAGCTGACGCTACCTTCCAAGACCGCCTTGGACCTCGACTCGATCATCTGGCATTTTTGACGGTGATTTCAGGGTCATTTCAGCCGCCAAAATGATGATGGGATCTGCTAGGACTTTTGATGGTGGTTTTATGGGATTCAATGGAATTGATCTGTTTTTTTTTGAGAATTGATGGGGATTGATTGGGATTTGGTGGCGATTTATGTAAAGGTCACTGAATGGTGATTTCACCAGCAATGGAATGATTTCTCCCATCTTTTGGAGGATCCAAAATATATCCTCCAGCACGTTCTTGCTGCTCAAATCATCTTAAATATCCATTCTTGTTGGTTATTGTTGGTTCTTATCCCGTATCCCCTTAGAAATCCCATGAAAAATCACCATGAAATCAACATGAACTCCGTAAAAAATCTCATGGAAATCTCACTAAATCTGATGGTCGATGTCTCCTGGGTTTCCAGGCCCATTTCTCACCTGCAAGGACTGGTTCTCACACACCACCGTCTCCTGCAGCGAGAGTGCTCTGAGATTTTCAGCACGGCGTTTTGGGCCTGTTGCGTCTCGCTGGGATTGGCTGGAATCCGGAACCCCCCCCAAAAAAATATAGAATCGATATTCCGTATCGTGTGGATAATAATAAACCATCCCCAATTTCACCATAAATAGGTGGTATGTTTACCCCAGTCATGGGTGGTAAACATGGCATTGTTTTACCGACATGACTGTAGATTCCCCAAGATGCGTGGATTTACCATGGGGAAAACTCCGCCAAATCCTGGCCTCAATCAGCAAATCTAAGAGAATGGATTTCCCCTAGAAACCTCTATTTCTAATGGATGTTCCTGTATCTTTTCCCGTGAAATCCCATGAAATCATCCCAATTTCCCAGCTGTAAACCTCCATATTTTTGCTGGATGTTCCATGATTTTCCGACATTTTCCAGCAACGGGAACTTGTCACCCCTTGACCCATCACCGGTCTCATCTCCTCCTGAAGCTCTAAGGGAGTCTCGAGATAGCACAGCACATCGTACACCGAGATGTTCTCCTGGAAACTTTTGATGGTCAGCGAGTTTTGAAATTTTGGAAATTGCTCATAGGAAAGGAAACCCAAACAAATGGGAACAAAACTGAACGATTGGATTACATGGATCACGATTCGAGTAGGATGTAGTGTAGGAGTAAACCAAATTCTATCTGTTTTCGGGGTTGCGGCATAAAAGCAAAGATAGACTTAGTCTTAGTGTTATGGAAATAACTGGTTGTTTTGGAGGAAAATGTTGTAGTCATAGTCCTATACCCCCTAAAAGTGGTAGACTCAATACAGTGATCTAAGGATGAAATGACAGGAAACAATGGTCTTTACTATCAAAATACACAGCATGGCTATTCTTAGACATCAAGCCACGCTTGCCCAGCAACTGCAACGAAGATTACTCACTAGCTGGCTTTGAAACTGCAACCCCCGCAAAACAATCCTGGGCAGCGACGGAAAGGATCAGCAGAGCGACATATTGCATCAGCCGGATTCACCGAGCGGCGATTCTCGGATCATGGGCGATTCAGGAGATGCTAGTTGAACCCCTCCTGAAAAATATCATCTGCGACTGCCTTGGGCGCCGTTGAGGTGATCCAAATATATGGGTATAACTATGTACAACTGCTATTCTTCAGCCCGAGTTGGGACATGGGGCACCCGCTGGGTGGATCCCAGTGAAAGTTCCAGCTGCGGATAGCAGGGCTGCGGAATTTGAACAAATGTCAACAAAAACAGCGAACGAAAAGCAGTTCCAAAAGTACCTTAAGAAACATCAAGAACAACTTTTATCTCCACTATGTTCATGTGTTGCTCTCATATTCATGTTTCTGTTTCTTTGAGCAAAGCGTCAAGGAGGTCGGTCGGATCTGTCCAATTCTTGGGGTGTACCCAATTCGGTCAATTCTGCGGGAAATCCGATGGAGTACCCCCCATTGTAGCGGACACACTGATATCAGCCATCAATCTAAGTGGGGAATACTAGGCATTTTCGCAAAAAAGACTGGGTGAAGAGTTGGACAGTTCAATTGCAGATCCCATGTGATGGATATACGATAGGTTGTTTGAAATTATGGACTTTACAAATACAATAGGACATCATGGTTATAGCGGATATGAACGGATGGAATGGAAATAAATGGATGTAATGGTGGTTTGGCCCAAGTTTTGGATCATGAAATATCCCTTTTTTGCGATATTCATTGATCAAATTTATAGTGGATATAGATGGAACATGTGTATATTATATAACAGTGATACCTGATAGAGATAATGGATATAGATGGATGTCAAAAACTCAATATTGATTGATATACCCATGAAATAGCCATTGGACTTATACCTGATAAAAATAATAACTTGAT
The DNA here is from genome assembly GCA_003297045.1 of Symbiodinium sp. clade C Y103. Taxonomy (NCBI): domain Eukaryota; class Dinophyceae; order Suessiales; family Symbiodiniaceae; genus Cladocopium; species Cladocopium sp. clade C. The sequence continues at coordinate 187,161 of BGPT01000498.1, read as the reverse complement.
AATCCTATATTATTGACAGTATATTCAACAGTTGATGTATAACTTCAACAATAGAAACATACTTGTATTATTGATATCATGTATATTATTATTGATTGATGCATTATATATCCACTACAGTTATACCTGATAAAAACAATTGTATACTCTACACCTGACATATACCTGATATATACCTATTACCTGATATACCCAATATATATTCCACAACTTTTAAAATTCGCATCGCTGAACGCGATCCCTCGTTCTTCATCTCGTCAGCAGTCCGAGTCACCGCACCCTGCTGCCGCATTTCACCTGTGACAGACGTCACAAATGTAAGAAAAAATTGGGGAAAGAACGAAGGAAAATGGTGATTTAATGGGATTCAATGGTAAAAACATGTAAATTCATATAGTAATATAGTAACATATATATATATATATCGGGTAATATAGTAATAATATGTAGTAATATGTATTACATTTTAGTTTTGGATATGCTACCGAATCTAGGAGCAACATATCGCAACATGTAACGTAAAGATAGGTCGGCTGGTACTATTAGATTTCATGTCGTGGCGAATTTCCAGTCTTACACCACCATGAACTTCACCATGCTGAGGTCAGTCTGGGCTGGATCTGAAGCCTGTCTTTGAGGCCAGGATACCTACAGCCCTACACTTCTGGCCCGAAATATCAGTTGTACCACTTATCAGTCAGTGAATGAACCCCATTTATGGAAGACTTAACCCATGTATAACCATAATTTATAACTGGTTTTTGGGGCCACAACACAGGCGGGCGGTTTTCTCGGGCAATTTCAATGGAGGGTCACATGGGTCATGGCCAAAAAAACATGTCAAATCCGCAGCGAACGTCTGAAAAATGAGAAAGTTTATAACCTTTTTTGTACATTATTATTTTTAATGGCTATATTAATCTTCCAGATGCTTGGAGTGTTCCTTTTGACATCTTTCGACCGATACCAAATACCATGCTCCGACAAAGGTCCAAAAGGTAACACAGCCCAGATCCACCAGCTCAGAGAGGATGCAAAAACTTGATGAAAACTTAATGGTCCGTCTGGAACATTCGGTATGTGTTCATCATGTTCATAGTACACGTGACAATTCTGGGGGTTGCACCATTTTTGTGGCAAACCCATCTAAAAACCCTCCAAATCTTCAGGGTGAGACTTCAGAAAAGATCCACCACGAAACCGCCGATTGCGCAGTCTCGACCAAATGAGGGCAATGACCGCTGTGTATGTCCGGGAGTTCAGGGCAAGAATCTTGAAACAATGATGCTAGAAGTACCCTCTGGTAATGACTAACATAGCTATTGAAAATGGCCCACTTATAATGGATTTACCTATGAAAATGGTGATTTTCCATAGTTATCCTAGTTTACCGGAGGGTACTGGTTACTGTATCACCTATAACGATGAAACTTGGGGGGATGTCCCAACCAATTACTGCTTACAGAAATTAGTTGACCATGTGTTTAATGATGCTTTCCTAGTTGATGTCCATGCATTTTTAATCATTCTTCGTTTTTCCAACAGTTTATGTGGCACACCCATCGACACAGCAGTCACAGTTCCCTTCAGACACAGCGCATTCACGGGTCAAAACCTTCGGTCATCAAGGGATAATTCCCGAAAAATCCCATTCCCATCATCGAAGGCCCCAGGTATCGAAAAATCAGCCAAAAAGCAATGCCACTAATCATTGCCAATGATTGAGATACCCTAGAAGAAACAAGTCGCTAACCTGTGCTTGCCAATTTTTATGGCTGAAAGTTCACTGCCAAAACTGGGTGCCCAAACTGAAAATGATCATTTCATCACTGGAGGTTTCGACCATGTTGACCCGGACTGGGACTGGACCTTAAAACGAAATTCGCTGCTCTGGGACTGGATGATCCTGTGAAAAAACAGCAGCTGGTTAACTGACGAAAGCACATCCCTGTTTGTAACATTTTGTAACAGTTTAGTGCATATCATATACCATATAGATACCATCAAAATCCATTTGTAATACCATACAATATCGATGTATCCACTCTTTTCTGACTAGGATGAACACAAAAACCACAACTCGACCAGATTCACCCATGCATTTACCCTCTGGTAAACTAACAGTTTGCTATTGAAAATGGCCATTTATAGTGGATTTGCCCATTAAAAATGGTGATTTTCCATAGTTATGTGGCTGTTTACCAGAGGGTACTCAACCAGTAAGCTACACTCCTTGGATCATCCACATCTCACGTCCCTTGCTGCGAGCTCCCCGGTGCTCCACCGGTGCTCCACCGGTGCTCCTTCCGCGCGTTCGTCGGCGGAAGGAAGCGCGCTGGAGCCAAAGAAAGAGGAGACCTCGGGCATCAACCAGGAGATCTATCAAATGATATCATATAACAATATCAAATAATGATATAATAATATATATATATATATATTAGTGGGGTTACAAGTGGACATGAGTTGTAATATGTTATAGTTATAACTGTCTAAGGTAAATATCAACTGGGATTATGATATCTATGAGTATATAAACTTGTGGAGATATAAGGTGATATAATCGGGATATATTGGGTATAATGCAAAATGATGTGATTTGACAATGACACTATTAGAATAAAGTTTAATGGGCTTTCATAGCTATTTACTGGGATAACATGGGATAACAAATGTTAGGAAAGGTGTTTGAGGATTCCACCATGTTTGAGGAGTCCACCGTCAATGATAGGGGTATAACTATCAAGAACATGGGGGTAGTGTTGATTGTAGTTCTAATTGGTTTCCCTCTGGTAATCTAACATGTTACAAGGGAGAATGGCCATGCCTAATAGGTAATCATCTACAATTGGGTCATTACTGGACAGTTTTGGATGGCTATGATGAATTACCAGAGGGCATAATGGGCGATTACGGGATTTGAACTGCAAATATATGGTGACTAAATTTTGGGATCAACCAAAATGATCATAAATGGGAATTTCACTCAAAACTCAATCATTATGGGGAACTAAATGGGATATAATGATATAATGGGACATACCGACAGCATGAATTGGGATAATTATCCGGATTTTACCAGCAAAAAAGATGTAGCCAAAGTTGAGATAGAGTATTTGGATGATTTCACCAGCGGGGATTACGTGGATTATTTTGGATGTTTTAAACAACAAAAATGCAGCAATAAATCGGGATTGCCAACTAACATTAAGCCAAACAGGTGGGGCCCATCTGGCAAAATGGGGGCCGGACTTCTACTTAGGGTGGATCTTGTTCAGATGGACTTCCAGTTTTCACCCACAAAAATGGCTAGATGATAACCCGAAGAAAAATAAATCACTCGGTCTAGCTCTTCTTTTGGGTGGGGCACTGGATTCGTCAAAGGGCCCAATTGGGTTTGTTTACCGGAAAAAAATGTACCCTACGGTAAACAAACAAGGCAACGGAAAATCCCCAGTTATACATGTTCTTCCCATTAAAACCTCCATATCATATAGAATATAGTGGAAGCTTTCCATTGCCAGGTTTGATTGCCGGAGGAAGCACGAAATTAAAGCTTGTGCAAGTTGTTCCCTAGGGATTTCCTGGACATGTTCCCTTCATCTGATTGTTCTGGGACAGCTGGTTTGTGTCTCACAAAGTGATTGGGTGTTGCTGGAAATTCATCCAAGTAGCCTCTGGCAAATTAACATCGCAAAAAATCACCATTTTCTATAGTATATGCGCCATCGAACTAAATTGGCCATGGCTTCCATATTTTTATATATACATATATATATATATATCATTATATATCTGTGTGTGTTAAATTGCCCAAGTGTAATGTCCTGAAGATGTTCCCAACTCTCTGAGATTCTCAACTTAGATGGGTCATGAAGAACTCGTCAACTGGAGAGTAAACCCAAAAACAACTGGGATTGTAATCCATCGGGCATAGCCCGTTTAAAAACTAACGCAACAGTTGACTGGGTTTCTCTGAATTTATAGGGCAAAACCCCCAAACCCCATGGTCCATCAATGTTTCCTTACATAATATTTGATGGTATTAATCCCAATGTTCAGACACACTCAAATAGCAGAGGGGCAAGGGTGTCAATCCCATTACATCTTACTATCCCATGAAAATCCTATTCTACCCCATATTGCTGCTCATATCCCACATCCCCATTCTATACCTATCATGTCCCTATGATATCTCAATCAACTTGGTGACGAATTCCCATTTTCCAGTGGATTCCTATCCTTACTTGGAGGATCATCCCACGAATCGTAAGTAGTTCATAAGCCTATAGTTAGTAAGTTCCCATTTCGTGAGGTTCTTCCATACATAACTGGGGGTTTCCTAAGTCATGGGGGTATCCCCCTAAATCATCCATTTTTTGTTGGGATTTTCCATGAAAGAAACCATCCATAACTTGGGGAGTCCCGCCATTTATGGAACCCCAAAAAACTGGCCTAGAAATATCGTTAGATTCACCAGTGACGATTCCAGGGTGATTCCCCCGAGATCGGTACCACCTCTGCCAAGCTACACTCCGACAGCACCAGGAGCACGGCGGACCACCCGGGAAGCACCAGAAATCCGACGAAGAAATAGTTCACGTACCAACCTCCCAGCCATCCCATGGTGACCTGAAGAGATGCGGGACAGGATAGAAACATGGAGATAGATCAGGTTTGGGCTATATCTTGGATATTTGTATATATATATATATACATATGGAGGTTTCCTAAAATAGTGGTACCCCCAAATCATCCATTTTAATAGGATTTTCCATTATAAACCATCCATTCTTGGGTACCCCCATTTTAGGAAAGCCCCATATAATTATATATGTCATGATTGGTTTATAGATTGGATATGTATAACATACCCAATAAAAATTGAGCGGTATCAACAGTATACATACATGGGTTTGTCCAAGAAATGGGGCGCGTAGCCAACATAAATGGTGATATACCATTCAAAAAATGAAGGTAAACTGTACAAGGGCTGGACATAAATAGGGATGGATACAATATGGGTGCTTGTCCAAGAATGGGCTATGCCCCGAAATTGCATTCAAACATAGGAAAAGGGTCAAAACCATGAGATTTATGGAATTGGGGGATACCCTATTTTTGGGACAAACTGATGTTAAGATCCCGTGAAGGAATCGAGTTCGGACCCATATTTTGGGTGGCTAAGCCCGCTGTTGATGCTTTGTCTTCGCTCTAAGCATACACAATGTGTATATATATATATATATACACTATACACCCTCCGGAAATTCAACACAGCGATTGAAAATGTCTATTTGTACATTTTATACTTAATTCAGCTATCAAACATTGTTATTTTCCAGTGTGCAAACTCTGAAATACCTGAAATTACCAGAGGGTAAGTCCTTATAGTTTAATTCTTCAAATCCATGATACAACTGTCCGTCATGTTTTCCCATCTAATATCCCCACTACACCTGGGCTTTTTTAAAAAGTAATTCCATATGAAATCAGGTGATTTTGGGAGAATTCCCTAAACTCCAGGCTTCGGGAGACGTGAGGCCGTTAAATTTATCCAGATTACCCTTTGGTATACTAAGAGTTTGCTATTGAAAATGGCCATAGAAATAGTTGATTTTCCCATTGAACATGGTGATGTTCCATAGCTATGTTAGTTTACTAGAGGGTATATCCTCTTGGGGAAGGAGATTGCCTCCAACGAAACCGATGTACACCGGGAGATATCTGGAGATCATCCGGAAAACTGCCCCAGTTCCAGCTTAAATTGGGAAAGGCTATCCCAAAATGGCCATGAATGTATGTATGTACATCATATATGTATATTATATTATAGATACAATATGGGTATTTGTCAGAACTAATTATATACTACCTACTATTTGCCAAAACATTTTACACCGGGTACTAGTTACTATTTGACTTACAAAATCTCTGCTCCCCGCAATGCTTTTTCTCGGACAAGGGTCAATGGCAGCCAGGAACATGTTCAAAAGGATGTCGCAGCACCTCACCCGCAGCAACAAAAACTCGTTTCTTGGACGTTCAAAAAGATGTCTTGGCCCCTCAAGAGAAATGGGTGTGTCTGAAAATGGGCTATACCCCCACATGGCCTTTCCTCTTCAAAGAGAGCCCACCTACAGTCACCCTCAAATGGCCTTTTTAATACAGAAAATGGTGGTTATATGTGGTTATATGATTATCCACTGGAAGTATTCCCTATTTTCAGACAAACCATGTTTTTTCCCATCAAATTGGAGAACTGATCGAACTGAATCGTCATTGTGGCCTTGGTGAAGAGCGCGGTCCCATTGCATAGCCCCTAAATGTTGTCATGACCCTTAAACTACTAGATGTTGAAGTAAAAACTGGGCGATTCACTGTGAAATCACTCTATTTACCATAGATTTTCCATAGATTTTCCATATAGATATAGATTTTCCATAGATTTTCCATAGATTTTCCCTTGATCCCATGAAAAACCCTGTCATAGTCTTGTGGTCACAGAACGATGTGAGCCACAGACATCACCTCTCATCATGTCCACACATTGAAAATGGGATTTCGCTCATGGATTGTGAGAATCCCCAATACTCATTAGCTCATATATGTTCATATAATCCCCAAATCAATCATCAACCAACCATCATCTACCAGCTATATCCACATAGATCCACATCTATCCCCATATTTTCTTGGTTGCAATCCCTATGAAATAAACCTAATCATCAACCAAGCGGGGTTTAGCAACCACTGCACACATGTCAGATTCCCAAGAAAATCTTGGCCCCAGGCGATGACCCTCATCATAGTCTACCCGGAGTACCGTACCAAGAGTAATGTACCAAGTACTGTACCAACTGTTGTTGATTAAATCAACTCAAACCTGGGCAAAACCAACCAAATCTATCAATCTTAAACTGGTTCTTTGGGCAAAAAAATGTGCATGTATATCTACGATGTATATATATAGTTAAAGATGATTAAAGATGTATATATATATGTATATATATGTATATATTGTGTTTAGATTAAATGTCTAAATGTTAAAAATGTTTATATCATTACCAGTGATGGTTATACAAACATAGCATACAAACCATCCGTGATTCATCCCCACCTCTGTTGCCCTGCACCTGTTGGACCGGCGCATGGCGAAGCAATGGCACAGACGGAAGCACAAGGGAACCTGATCCAGGTGACTTTCCATTGCCATGATGTGATTCATTCCTGAAGGGTCTGTTTTTCCAAATCATCCTTTTGTATCATCCGCGAGTTTCCAAAATGATTTCTTCCTTAATTTGCTCTTCATTTGCAATAAATTACAGCAAGCCGCGGCGAGCGCCTCCTTTCCCGCCCACCAAGACACCATCATCATCATCCAAACACCAAAGCCCATCACTGGCCCCAGAAAGCGCCAAAAGGTGTCTTCATCGAACCAAGTTCCTGACGCATAATCCTCGCAGCGCGTTGCCGAGTCAGATCCGGGGCCAAGGTGAAGTCCTTAAGCGGTAGGTGATTTTTGTTGGTGAACTCTTTGACAAAAAATAGACGATTCTTTTTGAGCACCCAAAGGTTGATAGAACCAGTTGGGACATTCCAGGCAAACATCTATCTACCCTCTGGTAAACAAACATAGCTATTGAAAATGGCAATCTATAGTTGATTTTCCCATTAAAAGCATGGTGATTTTCCATAGCTATGTTAATTTACCAGAGGGTAGACTATCCTGGTGGCAGACTTGTCGGCATCCTTTTGGGGTTTACTATCATGGAATACAACTTGGATCAGTTGCATGATTTCATGTGGAATGTCAATTTTGAAAACTTGGCAATGCGAAGTAAGGTTTAATCTGGGGACATTTTAAATAACAGTTTGGTTAATAGTTATAATATGCTATAATCGTATGGTTATAGGATGATGATTGATAGTGGTTAATCATGATACAATGAAGTTCATGATTTGTTTAGGGCCAAAATAGTTACCATCAATGAACGACGTTCAACCCCCGATATATGTCGTCTCTTTGAAACTACTGGTTTTTCTGATTCTCGAACTGTTCTAGAATCCCATCGTGGCTAAATCACAACAACTCACCAACGGAATGTTGGTGAGTCGCAAATAAGATGAGTTGGGAATTCTACCCCAACTACTCGTCTTGAAGTCATTGATAGTCATTGTAATTATTCCAGATCAATCCATTGCCCTGTTCAAAAACCATGACTACAATCCATGACTATCCCACTGCACCATTGAGTATCTCATCAATTCAACATTCAAAAAATGTTTGAGATGGTGAACAACCTATGATCTTGAAGCTCCATGAACAGTCAGACCCTGTTCAGTAAGATGGTCAAATTACTTGGCCCAACAGTCAACATCATGTGAAAAAAACCTGAAAAAATCTTCAAAAATCCAACCCTTCCCCCAAGTTCTTCATTCTCATCCCGCTTGTTTTCGCTTGGTCACATTCTTCTCCGAAGCGCCCATGAATTCCCGAGTTTGGTGGGTTCAATCCAAAAATCACTTGGCGCCGAATTGCCCCATCAATTTTTCTTATCATGGTTCATGAACCTCATTTTTTATAAGCCCATAAATGGAAACCTGAAATGTGGGAAATGTAAATAGTACCCTCTGGTTCTTTAGCATAGCTTTGGAAAACCCTTACTTTTTATAGGTAAATCACCATGTTTATCATCTATAAATGGGCCATGGCTTCTATGGCTATGTCTATGTTAAATAACCACGTACAGTCTAATTTCCTTTTCAGAAATCGAATAAAAGTCGTCCTTTTATGTCCTTTCAGGAAAATCGCAGCATTTTCAGCTCAGCCGGAGTAACCATTTAAGAGCAGTGTTCAAAAACCCTGCGTCGTCCCTGTTGTCATAAAATTTCCCATTTCATGGATTATGATAGTCTCCCGTATATCGGGTAGTATAATCCCTAAACCAATCATCAATTAACCATCATTTACCAGTTGTATCCACATCTATCCCCATAATTTCTTGGTTTAAACCCCTGTGAAATATCTCTACTGCAATCATATCTGAAATCGTCCACCAACCCGGGTTTTTCAATATCCCCAAACCTGGCCAGAAATCATGTGAAATCCCCATTGTTAACACATATGATTCACTTAGGATATCCCCAATCATCATCCAATATCCCGAAATCTTCCCCGTTTTTTTTAACATGATATTCTAACTATCAACAAATCATTCACTTCGGAATATCCAACAATCCAACATCTCCCAGTATCCCCAAGTCACCTGTATCCCCCCATGCCATAGCCCAGCTTCCGCATTGTTGAAGAGGTGCAGCAACAGCACCGGCAGCAGTAGCTTCGTCGAATAATGCTGCGCCGGGCCTAGAGAGCCTAGGACTTTTTCGCTGACCATCTGACGGATCTGTCGGTTGCAGACCTGAAGGGAAGGTCTGAAAAAGGGACGGTAAAAGCTATAGAAATACCAGTTATGCATGGTGATAAATATGGGGTGATCATTCCGTAAATGAGGGTTATAACTGACTTGTAACTGGTGAAGGGCCATAACTGGAGGATTTTTGGGGTTTCTATGTACTTGTTATTGTTGTTACAAAATGGATGCCAAAGGCATAGTAGTCTGGAAAAAGAAAGAAGTATATAGGTGATGGACTGAAATCATTTCAAACAGTAGGAGGTTTGATCACCATTGGGGATTATTTGAACCAACATACTTACCAACAGACAGTAACATATACCCTCTGGTAAACTAACATAGCTACGGAAAATTACCAGTTTTATTGGGAAAATTGACTATAAATGGCCATCTTCAATAGCTATGTTAAATTACCACAGGGTATAAATCTGAACACCAAACAGAGAACTTGGGGGATTCTGACCTTCAAACAATTGCAGTCTTTCTTTTCAACAAAATGTTGGGGGTTCTCCAGTCCAACCAAGCAAAAAAGAGGGAAATGGGGTAAACGCAATGCCACAAACCATTCAAAGTCATATCAGCAGTAGTGAGTGGCTTACTAAACCACCAACACTTTGGATATGTTTCATTCTCCCCAAACATCTTCCCAGAATAAACAGGGAGGTTTCCCAAGTCATTCCAGGTAACCCCCGAAATGATCCAATTTATCGATGCGGATTTTCCATCAACCATCCAGCTATGGAGGGTATCCCCATGGCTTAGGAATCCCCCAGGTTCTTCGGCACCTCGATATCAGTGGTGTCGAACCAGCTGAGGATGGTCGCTTCAATGGTACTTCGATCCTGCAGATCCGAGCCTGCGCTAGGAATGGCCAGTGGGATCCGTATGATGATGAGGTTGCGACAATGTCAACGAATAAACCAAGGTTGATTTAATGTCAAAATCATATAGGTGGGTGAACAACTATATTTATTATATATATATATATATGTAATGTCAGGGAAGCGGTGCTACCATTTTTTCATAGCAAATGACATCACATGGGAGTACTCTCATCCCTTGTTACTTGGATGATGATGTGCGTCCCAATTAGTATTGATTGTCTCTACAAGACCTATACTATTCACCCCTAACATTATATATAACCCATTAGAAAGACTGGGTCTGGGTCTTTCACATGGTTCCTAATGCTACTAAAGCAAGAGTAAACCAGTCCCAATTTGACCATTCTTGTAGGTGCTACAGCCATAAAAATATGGGCGGGTGCCCATTTCGTTCGATGATTCTTGAAAATGGTGATTACCAGGGTAACCCATAAAAAACTGTGTCTTTCATTTGGATCAACTAATGCTGGTAAAACAATCATAAACCATCCCCAATTTCACCATAAATGGGTGGTATAAACCCATTCCCAAATGGGTGATTTAATGTGATTTATGATTGTTTTCACCAACATTTACTCACTTTCTGCCGAAGTCGCCAAGTGACACATGGCGTGTTGCACCGAAAAGCTCTGCAGCTGCTGCGCCAGGAATCTCCGGTCGCGCGCGTACTGCCGAAAGGCGGCGATCTGAAGATACGCCGCGCAGACCTCGAAGCGGAGCCGGGGCCACGCCATTAGTGGAGGATTTAGAGACTTTTCAAGGACTAAATGGTGGGGAAAAGATGGGAAAAGTGTGATTTAATATGTATATTATATATATATATATCTTATTATCATTGTTATCAAAACTGTTATTATTGTTATTATCATCCGTGTTACTACTTTATATATATATATAATAGATGAATGTATGGTGAATCCATGTAAACGCCCCATTTCGATGGTATATCATTTGGTGGAAATCGTTGTAATTAGAATATTTTTCCCTCAACCAACAGCTCCTCCAGATGGAACAGGATAATTTTGATCTAAAACTGAGGTTGTGAATTGTTGTTTTCGGCATTGACGCAGCAGAGCGAACACTTTCAATTGTACACATCTGGTTCTAATTGAAGATTGGCTACAGTACACTATTTCCCGTTATTCATCATCAAAAGAAACAACCTCCGTTTTAGTTGATCCACAATCCGTGTTGTGCCAGCACATCACCAATACTTCTTGGCTTATCTAGCCCCACACGGGCACTTCTCAACATCGGGTTACCCCTCTTGAGCGTGATTCTAGGCTCCCCAATAAAATGCGACATGAATTCCAACTTATCCCAATCCATGCCACGTTAGGGTTTCCGTGAAGATCTAAGGCAAACCCTGCCCAAAAATCGATGATTCATCCACATCTTCCATCGTTTTCCCATATTCCCCATCTTCGTAGCCCCATATCATTGCCGCTCAATACCCAACCCTATCCTGCCGCTGCCACCAAGCCGACACAGACAGCTGCGATGAAGTAGCTGTCGGGCACAGGTTTGTTGAAAACGGTATTGATTTGCACCGCCAGCAGCACCAGAAAACATGTCAACCACAGGTAGAAACTGAGCTTCGCCAATTCCCTGGAGTGCCAGTCGAAACTTCAATGAGACATCAACCAGGAATCATGGGAAATGAGCGAGTAATTATTGGATTCTGGATCATCAAATTCATGGGGGAGTCCATTTCTCTTTCTATCAGAACGGGACACCCCCAGAGTGCAGTTTTGAGTGTTTCCCAACTAATTAGTGTATTTCAGGGTGTATTTCAGGGTTCTCTGACTACCACACAGACTGCACTCCGAAGGGGTGACTCTAAAAGCACCGAAAACCTTTAGAAGACCAAAAAAACAAAAAACCTCGAGAAAACCAAAAAAAAAAAAAACTAGACTCTTCAGTTGAGAGGGGGGATGCTAAGCAAGACTCTGAAAAAACGTGGATTTGAGAGGGAAGGAACATGCCGATGGGTATCAAGCTATTGCAAACTCAAGATCAAGAGCCATGTGTTTTAATGTATTGAAATATCTAGACGAAAATAATGGCCTGTAGCTCTTGATGGAAACACAAGGTATTTAATGGATTTAATGGCTTTAAAGGGTTGAAACTCAAGGTATCTAATGGATGGGTTTAAGGGAAAATCTACAGGAAACCATCGCTTTCACGCCTCAAATATAAAGACGTTCTGCAGATTTTTCACCAATTGACTACTCAAATCACACCAACTTTGTTGGCGGGACCCGATTTGGATCCATATGTACATATATCATATAGAAAATCATATAAACTTATATAAACCCTGACCCGACCAACAGACCACCAACCTCTAGGCTTGTGAGACCACAACTCTTCACAACCACAAGTTCCAGCAGGGCCGAGTAAAAACTGGTTGGTGACAACGACGGATCTTCCAACCAGCAGATTTGTGAAGTCATCTGGCCAAGAACTGGCTAATCAATAGCTGGAATTACTGGGGATTATTGGATGGCATGTTTTCTTGGCTCTGAGCCACAGCCATGTCATTGCTAATTGCCAAACAATCCTGGTGTGTTGGTTGCGCATCCATTCAACATGATCTTCCTGCTAAATTCCCCAACCTCGATTCACCTTAATTCGTAAAACTACCAAAAGGTATTGACCTGTCTTGTTGGTTGCAAGTACTCTGGGATCTTCATATGGAGGTTTCCTAAAATAGGGGTACCCCCAGTTGTCATCCATTTTAAATCCGGATTTTCCATTCTAAACCATCCAGCTATTAGGGTACCCCCATTTTAGGAAACCCCCAGATCTGCATTCATCCTGGTTGTGTCCGCTATAGCAAAGGTAGGAGAATGGCACAGCTGCCACCAAGGCCCGCCCGAAGGTAAAATCAACCCCTGAAAACGTACTCCAAGAGTCAAATGACTCATTTTGCCCACCAAATAGTGACAATCCGCAGTTAGACCGGGGATTTTTCAGATGTCGTTGGGGTTCGCTGGGGTAGATGGAATACGTGCTTCTATCTACTTCTTGAATCGGTGTTGGAAAGCAACCTTTAAACAATTGATTGCTATCGGGTGCACGAAAAATCAATCCCATCTCCCAAACTCATCCTGAACCCCACCTACTTGGGAGTCCGAAATACATTGGGTTTTGAAGTGGCGTGGTTCTTATTGGGAACAAGGCATTCTCTAATTCCCATCGTTCACACGGGTGAAGACATTTCCTATCTGAAACGATCAGCATGGCCCATTAGGGGGAATCCCCCCCAACAACCATCCTGTTTGTTGATACTGGGGTGTCAAAAAATGGGACACCCCAAAATCAGCCAAACATTGACATGTTCAATTGACGGAAAAAATGGTTTCTGGATGTTTCGGGGTCCCTAATTTAAGAAAACCCTATGGTTTAGCTCCCCCAAATGGGACACAAACGCCATCCCTGTGTGGGGGGTTCCCAAAATGAGGGCATCCCAAAATGGATAGGTTTGAATGGAAAATCCCATGAACATCCACCTATAAATATGGATGATTTGGGGGTACCATGGGGTACCCCTATCTTTAGGAAACCTCCAGTCCCAGGTGCAGCGGAATGAACTGCAGCGGCAGGTCCGACTTCAGGTCATCCGTCAGGGTGGCTTTGACCAGCGCGCTGATTTCCTTGCAAAAAACCAAACAGAACGGGTACAAGATAGGCATAGCATGGCATACCACGTCAAGAAAATATAAACTTTCAGTACAAAACCTGAAAGATTCTCAAGCAATTAGGGATGATCATCGGCAAAAGAAAAACATGTATTTTGCACAAGAATAAATGCATGTTATCAAGTACAGCACTTGGAGGCAGCAAACCGGGCTTTAAGCTGCAGGGCTGGGGCAAATTTGAGGCATGTTGGAGCTCTATGCTCGCAACCTACAGCACTTGGAGGCAGCAATAAGGGCTTTAAACTGCAGGGCTGGGGCAAATTTGAGGCATGTTGGAGCTGTATGTTGGCAACCTACAGCTCTTGGAGTGGAGGCAGCATTAAGAACTTGGAACTGCAGGGGACGTTAAACTGCAGGGCTGGGGCAAATTTGAGGCATGTTGGAGCTGTATGCTGGCAACCTACAGCTCTTGGAGGCAGCAATAAGGACTTTAAACTGCAGAGCTGGGGCAAATTTGAGCAGAGTTGGCGCAAATTTGATGCATGTTGGGGCTGTATGTTGGCAATCTACAGCACTTGGAGGCAGCAATAAGAACTTCAAACTGCAGGGCTGGGGCAAATTTGATGCATGTTGGAGCTGTATGTTGGCAACCTACACCATTTGAATACTGGCTTTAAACTGCAGGGCTGGGGCAAATTTGAGGCATGTTGGAGCTGTATGTTGGCAACTTACAGCACTTGGAGGCAGCAATAAGGGCTTTAAACTGCAGGGCTGGGGCAAATTTGAGGCATGTTGGAGCTGTATGTTGGCAACCTACAGCTCTTGGAGGGGGCAAATTTGAGGCATGTTGGGGCTGTATGTTGGCAACCTACAGCTCTTAAAGCAGCAATAAGGACTTTAAACTGCAGAGCTGGCGCAAATTTGATGCATGTTGGGGCTGTATGTTGGCAACCTACAGCACTTGGAGGCAGCAATAAGAACTATAAACCGCGGGACTGGTGCAAATTTGAGGCATGTTGGAGCTGTATGTTGGCAACCTACAGCTCTTGGAGGCAGCAATAAGGACTTTAAACTGCAGGGCTGTGGCAAATTTGAGGCATGTTGGGGCAACCTACAGCACTTGGAGGCAGCAATAAGAACTTTAAACTGCAGGGCTGGGGCAAATTCGAGGCATGTTGGAGCTGTATGTTGGCAACCTACAGCACTTGGAGGCAGCAANCTTGGAGGCAGCAATAAGAACTTTAAACTGCAGGGCTGGGGCAAATTCGAGGCATGTTGGAGCTGTATGTTGGCAACCTACAGCACTTGGAGGCAGCAATAAGGGCTTTAAACTGCAGGGCTGGTGCAAATTTGAGGCATGTTGTGGCTGTATGTTGGCAACCTAAAGCACTTGGAGGCAGCAATAAGAACTATAAACCGCAGGACTAGGGCAAATTTGAGGCATGTTGGAGCTGTATGTTGGCAACCTACAGCTCTTGGAGGCAGCAATACGGGCTTTAAACTGCACAGCTGGGGCAAATTCGAGGCATGTTGGNTTGAGGCATGTTGGAGCTGTATGTTGGCAACCTACAGCTCTTGGAGGCAGCAATACGGGCTTTAAACTGCACAGCTGGGGCAAATTCGAGGCATGTTGGGGCTGTATGTTGGCAATCTACAGCACTTGGAGTCAGTAGTAAGGACTGTAAACTGCAGGGCTGGCGCAAATTTGATGCATGTTGGGGCTGTATGTTGGCAACCTACAGCACTTGGAGGCAGCAATAAGAACTATAAACTGCAGGACTGGGGCAAATTTGAGGCATGTTGGAGCTGTATGCTGGCAACCTACAGTTCTTGGAGGCAGCAATAAGGACTTTAAACTGCAGGGCTGGGGCAAATTTGAGGCATGGCTGTATGTTGGCAACCTACAGCACTTGGAGGCAGCAATAAGAACTATAAACCGCGGGACTGGTGCAAATTTGAGGCATGTTGAGGCTGTATGTTGGCAACCTACAGCACTTGGAGGCAGCAATAAGAACTTTAAACTGCAGGGCTGGGGCAAATTTGAGGCATGTTGGGGCTGTATGTTGGCAACCTACAGCACTTGGAGGCAGCAATAAGAACTTTACACTGCAGGACTGGGGCAAATTTGGGGCATGGCTGTATGTTAGCAATAGGGACTTTAAAATGCAGGGCTGTGGCAAATTTGAGGCATGTTGGAGCTGTATGTTGGCAACCTACAGCTCTTGGAGGCAGCAATAAGGACTTTAAACTGCAGGGCTGGGGCAAATTTGAGGCATGTTGGGGCTGTATGTTGGCAACCTACAGCACTTGGAGGCAGCAATAAGAACTATAAACCGCAGGACTGGGGCAAATTTGAGGCATGTTGGAGCTGTATGTTGGCAACCTACAGCACTTGGAGGCAGCAATAAGGACTTTAACTGCAGGGCTGGGGCAAATTTGAGGCATGTTGGGGCTGTATGGTGGCAACCTACAGCACTTGGATGCAGCAATACTGGCTTTAAACTGCAGGACTGGGGCAAATTCGAGGCATGTTGGAGCTGTATGCTGGCAACCTACAGCACTTGGAGGCAGCATTAAGAACTTGAAACTGCAGGGCTGGTGCAAATTTGNGGGCAAATTCGAGGCATGTTGGAGCTGTATGCTGGCAACCTACAGCACTTGGAGGCAGCATTAAGAACTTGAAACTGCAGGGCTGGTGCAAATTTGAGGCATGTTGGGGCTGTATGTTGGCAACCTACAGCACTTGGAGGCAGCAATAAGAACTTTGAACTGCAGGGCTGGGGCAAATTTGAGGCATGTTGGGGCTGTATGTTGGCAACCTACAGCTCTTGGAGGCAGCAATAAGAACTTTAAACTGCAGGGCTGGGGCAAATTCGAGGCATGTTGGAGCTGTATGTTGGCAACCTACAGCACTTGGAGGCAGCAA
>BGPT01000498.1:147466-169397 GCA_003297045.1 Symbiodinium sp. clade C Y103 | reverse complement strand
TAACAACTTAACAACTTAACAATTGAACAACTGAACAACTTAACCACTTAACCACTCAACAACTTAAACAACTTAACAACTTAACAATTGAACAACTGAACAATGTAACAACTGAACAACTTAACCACTTAACCACTCAACAACTTAACAACTTAGTTAGTTTCAATCAGTCAATCAGTCATAGTCATTTAGTCAGTCAGTCAGTTAGTCAGTTAGTTAGTTTGTTAGTCAGCTAGTTTGTTAGTTAGCTAGTCACTTCCTCAGATAGTCAGTTAGTCAGCTAGTCCGTTAGTTAGTTTGTTAGTCAGCTAGTTAGTTCGTTAGCTAGTCAGTTACTTCGTTAGTCAGTTCGTCAGTTAGTTACTTAGTTAGTTTGTTAGTTAGTTCGTTCGTCAGTTAGTTAGTTACTTCGTTAGTTAGTCAGTTAGTCAGTTAGTTAGTTAGTCACAGTCAATCAGTCAATCAGTCAGTCAGTCAATCAGGCAATCAGTCATAGTCGGTTAGTCAGTTAGTCAGTTAGTCAGTTAGTCAGTCAGTCAGTCAGTTTGTCAGTTAGTCAGTGAGTCAGTTAGTTAGTTTGTTAGCTNAGTTCGCTCTGCCATCCATCAGTCACAGCAACGAACCTCTCCTATAGGTTTACCATTTTGGAAACTTCCGCCACCGCCTTGTGCGGTACTACTGGTACCTCTGTTGGAACGTTCACTTCTTCATTGCAGTAGTGAAAAAAGGATGAACTTTGCCAAGTTGCCAGCATGCACCAGAGCCTCTTGAAATATGTGGGACTCCACAGCAACAGGACGCAATCCGACATGGACACGAAGGCGGCGAAGGAGGCGACCCCCGCGTGTTTCAATTCCAGATCTGTCTGGTGAACGCAAAACCTTGCATCGGGAAATTGGATTCGATCATCCCATTGACCAAGCAGCAAGACATCTGCAGTTTTGTTGGTATAGAACATCTATAACTCAGGAAAAAAGTTGGTTTCACCCCAATTCAAACCAGCCAAATGATGCAATTTATTGGTGTTTTTTGGCCGATGACCTATGTTTTTCATTGGCAGTTTGAAGATCTTTGAGTCGTACGTGTTTCGACCAACTAAAATGATGATATCCAACTAGTTGTTGGGGATATTCTTACCCAAGATTGATGGTGAGATGCTGGTGTGGCGCAAGTCATTGGAGTAGCAGTGCGGTGCCACCCCAGTGATAAGTTGGTTGATAAACACCATTAGAGCTGTAGTTTCAAGTACCATAAACAGTTTGGATATACAAATTTACCAAGTTGGCTAACTAAATCCCAGTAAATCCCATTAAATCACATTAAATCACCATTGAGCTATTGGTTGTATGAACCAACTTTGCTATCAATGAGTCCATTGCCCACAGCCCACTGGTCACTGGTGAAGTCAAGCGACTTGTCCAAGAAATAGCTGGGCTGTCGCCGTGAAACGCAAGGTGCCATGTGTTGCCACGACGCCAGAACCAGAAAGAAGGAGGTGTAGCCGAAAAGAAAGGCCCAAGGGAAAAATTCAAAGCCCAACCTCGTGGTGTGTTTTTTGATTTCATGTGATTTCATGGGATTTAGTTCGCCAACAACTCGTTTTCTGAAACATTTCGCATATGGAAAAAAGTGAACAAAAAACACCATATGGAAAACATCATGAAAAATTAGACGAAATCCATGGGAAATTGAAACGGAGCACAGCATGCTGTTGATCCCAATGGGATACCTATGGTTCGCCATACAATGGTCCATGCGTTTTTTGAATCTAGCCCATCTAAATCTACCCCAAAAAAATCGTTATCCAACACTTGGTCTTGGGGGTATGGGATTCAAAGTCACTGACCCGGTTAACCAAAGGTTCACCAAGATTGCACAAAGACTGGTGGATAACTTCCAAACAGTTCCTGCCACATTTGGATCTGTCTCAAAACAAGATAGAGTATCCCATTTCATCCCCTGGTCCCATATTTGTTTCATCAGCGTTTTCTTGACTAACGTTGCAATAAATCGCAGTATGCCCAAATCATATGAAGTGAGTTGATGTGATGTTATAAAACCCATTAGATAGGCATTATACCACATAAAATGGCTGATTTTGCATCACTTCTTTTTCCGTGTGTTTATCATCTTTTCCTGATTCCCAATTTGTTCTTGGCGATACATTCCGTGACATCTCAGTTGCACCCCCACTATATCCCTATGGCATCAAGTTTGGTAATCCAAAACAGCTTGATTGTAGATGGTTTACCTATCAAAATTGGTGGTTTTCCAGTTCACAAAATGTTTGATTACCAAAGGGTTATAGGCCATTATGTCCCCACTATATCCCTGTAAATCCCCATTGTTGTTGATTAAACCCTATTATATTGTTGTTATAAACCCTTGAAGATGGTTATCCCCCTTGTATCCGCATTCTATCCCTGTAAACTCCCCCATTCATCGCTGTCGGCCGAGCCACTCAGGCAGAACCACCACCGGCAACACCCGCGCACGGCAGAGCACGGTGCACGTAAGGGCAATGGCACTTGAAATCAACATGGCAGGGGTTAAGTTGCCTGCAGGACGGAGGGAATTGGAGAAATGGGGCTGATTTAAGTAAAATGATGGTACAGTAGAAACCTCCTTTGGTATCGGCATAATTGGGACAATGTTTCCCTGCCCTACGCAGCTAGTTTCGGTCTCCAATGGTAACCCCACATACTTTTGCATATCACCATCAAAATTCCCCACTATATAATAGATGATTTTCTAGTTCTAAACCCATTATATTCCATTAAATCCACTAAACATGGCTCAACAAATGCGGGTTTCATGGGATTTATATGAGATTTGTATATATATATATATACATGCGATTTCTACGGGATGTATCTGGGATTCATATGGGATTTCTATGGGATTTCATAGGGTTATCATTGGAATTCTATGGATTTACATGGGACTCATACGCGTTTATAGTACAATGTGAGGCCCCCTAGATAGCTAAGTTGGTTTATAACTCCAATAACTATGGTTTATGATACTTATAACTATACTTAATGGGGTCTATAAACCAACTTATAACTAGAGGGCCTCACATTGTATGGGCCATTGCTCCAAGTTGCTATGGATCCACAGCGCAAAGAGCTTCCCGGATCGTCCGTCACTCCAGCAGTGGCTGATGAAATAGTCCAGGCGCGTCACAGGACGCGACTGACCGTACAAGCGCTCGGCGTCCTCCTGGATTGTCGGGAAATCGGGAAATCTAGGTCTAATTATTGTATATTTATAGTATATTTAAAAATCGATTATCTACAATATATTTATACCTATAGTAGATCTATAGTGTACTAGTATATCTATATCTACTGTAATTAGATCTATAGTAATCTATAGCGTATCTATAGTAAAGAGTGTATCTATATAGGAATTAATTACATCTGATCTACAGTAGTAGATCTATAGTGTATCAATAGTAGATAAGATATCTATTCATATATCTACAAGAGATCTATGTCCAATGATGATAGATCTAAAGATACCAATAAGATGTCCATAAGATATCTCTAAGATATCTCTAAGATATATACATATTCATATCTATAAGATGTCTACAGTATATCTACAGTATATCTACAGTATATCTATAGACATCTATGCACATAACATCATCTAACTATGAGATATCTATTCATATGTCTACGATGGGATGATGATGATGATGGAGATGAGGGTGTGATGAGGTGCTGTACTAAGATGTTGATGCTTGTGGCGATCCTCCTATAGCATTGCTCCTCAATCATCACTTAAATCTATCCCACATTTTTGTTGAATAGCCACAAGGTTGAATACCCATGATTGGGATCCAAGTTTTTTTTTGGGATCCAACACCTAGTGTTCCTCGTTTTTTTACCCCAAATCCCCATTGAAATATCTCCCACATGTGCCATGGTCAAGACATGTTCTTTTGGGCTGGTGGTCATCCCACCATTGTTTGGAATCCTCATGGTGGGTAGATGTTTATCCCTATGACTTGTACTCCAACTCTTGACCATGGCACATATCAATACATATCATACATATCATGTCTCCTGCACCATTTTCTTTGTTTGTTTATCCCATTCGATCAATTGTATCTAATCAGATAGCCATTAGATTTATCCATTGATTAACTATGTCCCATGAAATCCCCAAAAAAACATAGCTGGTGAAGCTTCACTTTCCTCGGCGAAATCACCACAATGGTGAAATCCTGCGATTTTCCCCGTGAAATGCCCATGAAAACATACCACCAGTGGTCCATCGTTAGTGGGCTTAGTTCACCCCACTTCCAAGTCAGTGAACTAATTAAGCCTACTTAGCCCATTGGATTCACCAGGGTTATAACATGTTATAAGCTACTTACGATTCGTGGGATGAACCACCAAGTCACTGGATTGGTTTAAGGGACAATCTTAACCAGAAAAGCTCTATATTTGATAGGGTTTTCACCATGGTTTCTAGTGAAGATTTTCCCAACAAAACCAATCCAGTGACCAAGTAGAAAATCCTCCCCAAAAACAAACCACCAGAACCCCATGGCGCGTCTTGGTTCGTCAACTTGCTGGATCGCAGCTCCCTCGCCGCCCCGCGCAGGATGTGAGCCAGGCTGGTTCCTCACGGCACCAGTGGACATAGCATGGGAAGTCATGGTGATAAAATTCTGGGTTTACTGTTTACGGCAGTTTGTGGTGAGTTTGTGGTGTTCTTTATGGTGAGTTTGTGAATTTCATAGTTAATTGAATAGTCAATTGTTGGTTGTTTGTTGGGGGGGAATTTATGATGAATAGAATCAGAATCCTGCATGAAATTATGGCGAGTTTGTGGTTAGTTTGTGGGGATCATGTATGATTAATTTCATCATTAATCTCCGAATAATCTATCTGCTGGTATGAGCATGTTCTTTCTTAATCGAACTACTTATCACATATGGGTGTGTCTGAAAATACGGTACCTCTAAATCCATTGGTTTACCATCATTTTCCCTATTCAATGGCCACTTTATGGGTATACCCCATTTTCAGACAAACCCATATATATAATTATATATAGATTATATTATCTATATCAGCCATTTCTGCCATCTATCAGCTATTTCTGCTGGGATATCTCGAGAGGGCCACGTTTCCGACAGCTGTGCACCCCGGGACTAGTGAGAAACGTTTGTATATTGGACACTGCAATGCTGGGGGTATGATTACCCTCTGGTAAACTAGCATAACTATTGAAAATGGCCATTAATGGTTGATTTTCCCATCAAAAATGGTGATTTGACCGGAGGAAAAATGACATAATGTTGGTAAAACAATAATAAACCAGCCATTTTGGAATGGTTTATACCAGCTATTTATGGTGATTTGGGGGATGGTTTATTATTGTTTTACCCACATTACAATTCGCCAAATTTGTATTTGTGACAATGGGGATATCATGACTATATATTATGGTGATATATAACAATATAGAATGGAAGAGGTTGGTTTAATTGCACCCGTCCAACGGAAGTTTTGCACAAATTCATCCATCAGGCTATATTCGGAAAACCAATGAGGTCAACGGGGAGTAGCCCCAGGAATTCGGAACCAAAGAAGGGAGAATCGGAGAATCCTACATCTTTTGTGGGATTTAGTTGGATAAAATTGGCTTATAACATCTTATAACTAGAAACTCATCTATCAATGGGAAACAACTACCCGGTAATCAAACATCTTTTTGCTGGAAAAACCTTCGTTTAGTTCGTTGCTTTTCGCAGCTAGAAACCTCCATTTATAGAGGATGTTCAGTCGTTATGTTTGATTACCCGGAGGGTATATTCTGAACAGATTTCCCGCACAATGTAAGAACCACTAGGAAAGTATTGTTGTCAACCCTGGATTTACAAACCTATAGCCTGTTCCCTCCCTAGTTGATGAACCAGGCTTTATCAATCCAGGGTTGATATTGCTCAGCAATCGCAACATATTGCTCTTTGTTCATGATCGTATCTGCCATGGGTTTTATGCAAATGGGCTACCCTCAACTCCAACAAATATGATCATGTTCTAGTGTTGAACACAATTTCTGCTGGTGAAATTGCAATTTCCCTTGGTTTTGTCGCCATTTTCTGTTGGTTAAAACACATGTTTTCCTTGGTTTACCCGCATTTTTGGGGTTTGTTAAATCACCGTTATGGTTGGTTCACTCATCACTTTGGTTGGCAACGACGCTTCGGAAAAGAGCGAAAAGAGTGGTTACCCTCTGGTAAACTAACATAGCTATGGAAAATCACCACTTTTGATGGGAGAATCAACCATTAATGGCCATTTTCAATAGCTATGCTAGATTACCAGAGGGTCAATTTTGCCTGGGTGAACTCATCAATTTCCCCTTGTGCTTCAGCATCCCCATTTTCCTGTCGCGTTGCGCCTCGTAGTAACGTCACGTCTTTCAAGCGCCGAGACAACGTGACCCGCGACATGTCTGTGGCTGCCCTGATTCCAAGGAGTTCATCTGATTTCAGCAAAAAATGGTGGGACAAAAGTGGAGCTTTAGTGGGACTGAACCATGAAAAATGGTGATTTAATGTTGATTGAATGGTGATTTAATGGGACTTAACCATTAAAAATGAGGATTTGGGTTGGGAAAAAGGTGATTGAATGAGACTTACCTAGGGTATAAAATGATCCCCGGAACTACTACATACTGTGGATGGTTAAGAAATCCTGCACCAGTTGTCAACCAATGGTAACTATGAAACACTGTAAAATGCCATTATAGTGGGATCAATCATCTACAAATTGATGCAGGATTTCTTCCATCCACAATAGGTCGGGGCGTAGGCCCTGATTTTATAGTAGAAGGTGATTTTTGGACCTGCTTTTCACGAGAGATCCGTGTCAACATCCAAAAAATGCGAAAAGAGATCGTCTCTATAGAATTCTGATTTGAGACAAACCACGTCCCCCTGATTCTATAATTACAGGAAATGTTAAGGAGGATATCTAACCAGGAATATAGAGGAATGCAATTGATAGGGATAGTTGTGGGGATATTTCATGTACAGTATTCTCTTACGAAAGCTCATGTTGCGGTGATGTTACGGTGATGTCATGGTAATTTCACCAATAAAAATGGGATAAGAACCCCCCAGAATGGTGAGATGATGGGAATATGTTTGGATATTTCACGGCTAAAACCTCGATGAGAGAACCATCAGAGTTCTGCAAATGTTTCATGCGTTGATGAGCAATGACATTCGCAAACTGGAGATGTATAGATTTCTAGAATTTATGGGACACTTGAGAATACTGGGAATAGTTTTGTTTATAAATATCACGATATATGTGTGCTTTTTCAACCATATTATTTGGCCTGGTTGTCTCAACATATCTCAACCAAGCTGTTTTGTTGGGGATTGTTTGGGGGCCCCACTTTGTTGGGACCATCGCACTTTGGTAGCAACAAAATGGTGATTTGACCAACCGAAACACTGGAACTTTCAGTAGGCCATGATCATATTATCTAAGTGGGATCCACCAACCTTTCCCCTATTCAAACTGCAAATCATTGGGTAGGCTCCTGTAAACTAAGGAACTCACATAGATGTGGAAAACCCTCTATGAACGATGGCCATCGTAGATCATGATCCAATTTATAGATGGCCATTGAGTTCGGTGATTTCCCGGCCCTCCACGTTGGAGTTTGCCATGGGTTTTTTTCACATCAGGGCGCAAGGCAGTTTCCTTGTTCTCCAAGCTTTCCTGGGCAGCTGTGAGACTTCCGAACAAAATCACCAGGGATATTGGTTGGGAAAATGTGAAGCGGAAACCAAGGCCCTTAGGAATTCGATGGAATTCGATAGGGCTTTCTTTGGATGTTTAGTATTCTCTGGATAAGTTATAATGGTATGTAATAGTTCACTGACCTGAATGTTCGGAGATTTTAGGATGGTTACCACAATCATTCCAGTGACGTCACGAGGTGAGGTCGTGATTTTTGTATCCAGAATATTTTTTGTCTGTCCCGAAAAGGGGCATACCACCGAAATGGCGAGTTGGCAAGTCGATTTCTTTGTTTTTTATTACCCACTATTTAAAAAAAAAAAAACGAAACATGGGAGGTACCAGATGGGATAGTTATCCTGTCCTCTGTCAGATAAAAAAATGTGCTGAAAATTGGAGTACCCCCAAAAAACTGGTTGAAATTTGGTGGTTGATCATATTTTATCATCATTTTCCCTGTTTACATGCCAATCTTGAAGTCAATACCCCCATTTTCAGACACATATCCTGCGTGTATCTAATTGTCAGGGTCAGATCGTTTCAGCCATTTGCATCAATCGATCGTCCTTGCGCACAGCTGCCTCTCGAAACTCGTAAGATGCATTTTTCCTGAAAGAGACAACAAATACTTGGAGTATCACAAATGGCCGAAGTTAAATTCGTTATGCTTCGTTGAAACAGGATTCATATCACACTTGGATCTTCTAAACGGTTGCAAAGTACATAGTTACCATTGAACCCAATACCTTCCCACCCCATATTCCTTGGATTTTCATATGCTTTTCAACTAAACCTTCATACACAGCGACAAAGCCGTACTAGCACATCATAGTGTATTCCATAATTAAATGACTATATGGCATAGAGTTGCCATCCCCCAACGTTTCCCAACAAATCGCCCCAAATTTCACTCAAAAACAACCGCCTCCCCGACCCACCGTGTCTCAGCTTCGGAAGACTCTGCCACGAACTCGACCATGAACCCATCGTCGCTGACGTCCTCCTCTCTCCAGCGGTGCTGCGCAACGAACTCGTTGCCGTCCGCTACCGGATCTTTGTCGCAGCAGCATGGCCAAATCTCCATTGGACGCTGCCGGTGCCGTGCGATTCCTTTTAAAAGGGCTACCTCCAAATGGCCAAGTTTAAGGGAAAGTGATGTTCTAGAAAAAAACTGATGGACTTGTCTTTGTTCCCCCATTTTTGCGGACAAACCCAAATCCTTGGGAGAACAAATTACGACATGGATGAAACGGTCTACCCTCTGGGAATTCACATCACATGAGCATCATCGCCTTTTTTTATTTGAATGGGACAATTTATGGGGAAAGTCATCCACCACAGCGAATAGTCCACTGCTGTGTTTGCTCACAGGCTAGATATAGAGTCTATATAGCATACCTTCAGTGCTTGGGGATTGGAAATGGCTCAGTCGTTCAAATATGGCTGGCAAAACTTCAAAGTGATGCAGCTACATCCCCTCTTTCGAGGCAGCTACCCCACACGGGGTTCCTGGTCCTGACGTTCATCGTGTTCATCCCGATGTTTGGCCGTGATGTTTGCCGTAGATTGATACATGTCACTGAACACTTATCTCTTCTATCATGATAACAAGAAGAGATATTATATTACATCTATATGGGTTTGTCTGAAAATGGAATCTACCCTCCAAACGATCCTGGTGTGCCGGAAGGGTCTTTGCTTCAATTGGAAAAGCAGACGGATCGTTTTACCAGTGGCCTGGGCGAATGTTGGGGATGAGGAAGAAACCTCCTGTTGAGCTTCTGTTGTGACGCCATGATGGAATTCAACCCCCCCAGCCTCCCTGGCCTCCCTGGTGGGTGGTGAAAACTGTGAGAACTATCAACCCAAGACTGAAAACAAGACATATTTCAAGCACATCAACCAGATGCTCATGGGCTATTCCATCTACAAAAGTACCGGAACAACCGAGAGCTTTGCTGGAGGCTTTGCTGGACGTTGATTTTTCCCTTTCCATGGTTCTTATTTTCAAAAAAAATATCTGGCTGAATTGCAACAACTCACTAAGCTGAAAATTGGTTTCTTATTTGCTGGTTGTTGATTATTCCATTCGAATCCCAATCAATCCCACTAAATCCTCCAAAAAATGTGTGATGAAATCATATCAAATCCATCACGAACGCTGGGGAACCCCGATCGCCCCCCACGGCGGCACCTAGGAGCTCTTCCGCCTCTTCCACTTTGGCTTGCCTTGCGAGGCGCGAAGCCAAGACGGCATCAAAACAACGTGCTGGCCGTGGGGTTTTCCAGCCCAGGAATGGTTGATATTGATGATTTATATTGCTGGGTTACTTGGATAATAAGATATGGGGGTTTCCTAAAATGGGGGTACCCAAAAATGGATGGTTTACAATGGACAATCCTATTAAAATGGATGATTTGGGGGTACCCCTATTTTAGGAAACCTCCATATCTTATCATCTTATATCTTATGAGAAAATGGTAATTCACTGGTTGATGCACAAGAAAATGCCCATGGCAAGCCCCACAAAGATAGAAGTTGGTAAAATCCTACGCAAATAGTGGCAAATTCAAGCCGTTCGGCATCTTTTGAGTGGTTGCTCAAGTGGTTTGTATTTAAAAAATGCCTAACTTAGCTGGTCGATATGAAGATACCCTGTTGATGATAAATATAAATTTGAAAAAAAAACAATATGATGAGAAACCAGTTGATGATTTTCGCCTATTTCTCCCTCCTAGAAACCTCCATGTTTATCGATTTATAGTGGAATTTCCCATATTCTCGCATTCATAGATGGTTTTGGAATATTTTCATATGTCAATCAAATCTTCCATTTACAAATACATGTCACATATTTTCGCATTAAAAGCTCCATCTGGTTCGGGGATTTCCCAGCGAAGCTTGATTCCCAGAGGGTAAACCATCCTGGCCCATACTTTCAGTTGTGAACATCGGTGCCTCGCGTATCCAGCAATCACGGCCTTGCCACAGTTTCAAAGAGCTGGGGCTGAGATTTTCTCCCACTCCACGCAATGTACCAATGGGTGAAAGTTAAGGTACCAATGGGATTTTAGTAGGATTTTATGGGACTCAGTGGGGGGCATGTGTTTTTAATGGAGATTTTGGTAGGGTTTCATGGTGTTTTGTGGGGGTTTAATACGATTTTATAGTGTTTGATAGAGATGCAAACGAGAAAAATGGTGATAAGTCGGGCTTCACCCCTTGTAATCAACCATCGCAATTAAACATCCACCATTGAGTTCGATGATTTTCCCATTGAAGACCACAGATACATAGGATTCTCCAGCTAGCCGTTTGGGATCTGTGGTGAGATTAATTGGGGTATTGCCATATTGCAAGCATCCCACAACAAGCCAAAGGGAAAACTCCCATGTTTGATATTCATATCCCATCAATTCCCCAAAAATATTGATAAATATTAGTACTTAGTAAATATCCCATATACTACACTAATAGTAAAACACTTGATGAAAAACCACCATGTTCGAATTGGGAGAAAAGGAATTTCATTACTCTAAGCGGCTAAATATCCATTGCCATGTTGGATCACGACGGAGTAATTCAATTTTCATCGCAGTCGCATTTCTGTGCTGTGAAACTCCGACTTCAGTGATGCTGAGCCAATACTTTGTTGCGGAAAGCTCCCATTTTTCACGGCTCATATCAGAGTCTTCGCCTTGTAAAAGCAATATTGATTATAATTTATAATGATCTTTAATTATATCTTACTTATCTCAATAAATCCTTAATAGGATCAAGTAAAATTGCAATCACGATTTTCCTAGAATTCCAATGCTTTCCTGAAATTCGGTACCCCAAACCCAGAAGTTTCACGACAAAAATGACCAACGATTTGAATGGTTTTAAAGGGTGCCCCATTTTGGGAAACATCCATATACTTGCTTTGTATTCCAACGTTCTCATATGCTATATGGCCATTTGTTGGCTATATTCTTGATATAAACCACTACATCATGTACATCAATATACTGTATCCATCTATATCCCATAATATCCCTGCTTGTTCTTCCAGTTCGACCAGCCGCCCTTGGGCCGCGCAGCACCTAACTTTTCAAGGCCTTTCTTCGTGGCTACAGGTAGACGAGCTGAGCCTGGACCGCTGCGCTGTCGCCACCATGGTTTGGATCACCCCAGGTCACTAGGCTTCCATCTGCCAAAATCGCAGCAAAGGCACCTGTTGTGGCATGGAGCTGCTGAACATTGCAAAGCCGACGAGCATCTGGACCGGGTGCAGTCAGTGTGCCATCAGCCAGAATCGCAGCAAAATAGGAGCCTGTGGAGCAAACCTGTTGGAAATTCTGCGGGTGTTGAAATCTTATTGTTTTAGAAGAAGAATGACGTGACGAAGGAATGCCCCTAATAACGTCTAATCCACCACCAAAGGTAACGACTGATTCACCACCAAAGGTTGCAGCCAAAACATACCGTGAGGCGCAAACCTGCTCACCGTTCATGAGCTGCTCGGGGAGGTGCTTTCTACCGCGTTCATCGTCAGCAATGAAGTCTTTTGAACCCCATGCAACCACTTTTTTGTCAGCCAAAATTGCAACAAAAGCCTCAGATGTAGCATGGATCTCCTGGACGTTCTTGAGCTTAGCCTGCACTCTCATGCAGTCGCCACCATATAAACTGTCGCCCCATGTCACCACACTTTCATCTGCCAAAATTGCAGCAAAGGCATGGTCTGTGGCATGGATACTCTTGACATCTTTGAGCTGACCCTGGACAGCTTTGCTGTCACCACCACCGTCCGGACCACCCCATGTCACTACGGTTCCATCGGCCAAGATTGCAGCAAAGGCATGGTCTGTGGCATGGATACTCTTGACATCTTTAAGCTGACCCTGGACAGCTGTGCTGTCGCCACCAAACAATGGATTGCCCCATGTCACTACGGTCTTATCTGCCATAAGTGCAGCAAAAGCCCACTGAGTAGCATGAAACTTCTGAACTTTCCGCAGCTTACCTCTTACTGGACTGCAGTCACCACCATTGTTGGGATCGCCCCATGTAATCACGGAACCATCAGCCAACGCAGCAAAAGCTGAACCTGTGGCGCAAAGCTCCTCAACCTTCTCGAGCTCATGCCTGACAGTGGTGCTGTCACCACCTGTTTTGCGGTCACCCCAAGTGACAACCTGACCTCCGACACAGAGTGCAAAAGCTGAGTCTGTTGCAGCTATCTTTGGCTGCTGCGCAACTGCAAAAATGCAGTTTCCATTCTCAAGCCCGGCAACTTGGAGAGATTCCCTTGGATTTAGGAGGCGTCCACCAGGCCCTGCAAGCCTCAGGAAGGGTTGCCGCAAGGCCTTTTGTGCAGCCACTTTCACGTCACACACCGTGCCGCTGGTGGCGACCGAGACCTCTTCACAGCGACCACTTGGCAATGATACCTGGGCAAAAGGCAAAGAATCTCATCGAAATCTTCCAATTTTCTGGTCATAAAATCCTCTTGGAATTTAGTGCCTAAAATTCTCTAAAAAGATACTGTGTAATCAATTATGTTTTTGATTGTTTTTGGATAAAAACCCTTTGTTGGTGGCTAAATCCCTACCCATCCCATCGGTTTCCCCTGTTTGTTGGTGAAACTCCACTTGTTTCAGGGCCCACCTGCAACTTCAACGTCACACCCTCTGGCAGCGCAGTGTCTTCCTTTCTTGGCCGTTTCTGTTCCGGCTCCATTGATGGGGCCGGCAGTGAGCTTGAGGAAAACTGGCTTTAGGTGCGGACTAAACAGGTGCGCTGCCATGGTTTCCCAGGAGTCTTCTAATCGGCAGTTGTTTTTCTCAAAGTTTCAGACGCAGAGACCCAACAAAAACCTTTGGCATTCTCTGCAATTTCACAATCCCGAAGCTGTGGAAAAACGCCACCTGTGCAAAAACTACCATTTTCCTTGCTAAAATCACCATTTCCCCGGCTCAAAAACGTCCAACATCACCATGTTTGTTGGTTAAATCACCATGAAATCACCATTTGTCCAAGTCAAAAAGGTCAAACATTACCATTTCTTCGTTGTTTCAGGCTCTTCCCAAGGTGCCGAACTGCCACCTCCCAGGTGCCGGTTCCGTGGGCCGCACCGTGTAGGCCACCGCAGTGGGCATGAGCTTGTCACGCCGCATGGAGGATAGCAGTTCTCGAGCCTGGCTTAAACAGGAATGGTAGATCTATCGGGAAGAATAACATTGGAAATATCTACCAGAGATAGATATACCATTCCTGATAGATGTACCATATTTCCATATAGATGGGATATTATATCTATGATGTACCATAAATAATTAACTACCAGAGATATTATATCTAAATTATCTATCATTAATGTTCATGATGTTCGATATTAGTTTCTATGATCTAATCTATGATAGATGGCATAACACCATAGATATTGGAAATGTATAGTATTTATTGTTATTCCCCATATAAATGGTCATAGATTTATCTATCATAGATATTATCATAGTTATGTGATTATCTATGGGCAATAAATATACGATTGGGTAATTTACCATGTGGTTATTTAACATAACCATGGAAAATGACCCATAGCCATAGAGGATCTATGGTGATTTACCTATTAAAGATTGTGGTTTTCCATGGCTATGTTAAAGAACCACAGGGTATATATATATATGGGAAATAATTCTATGGTATATTACACTATAGTATGATCACCATGATTATATGAATATCTATGCCAAGGGTAAACTAAAATAGACGTTGAAAACCCATGGCTTCGTTCGGAAAATGATCTACAAATTTGTATAGTTTACCCTAGGGTACTGTAATTTATAGACCCTCTGGTAAACTAACAGTTTGCTATTGAACATGGACATTTATGGTTGATGTACCTATTCAAAATGGTGATTTTCCATAGTTATGATAGTGCATATTTCATTCTATCCCCCTGATATTCCAAAAACATCACCGTGTTCGTTGGTAAAACCCCCGATGGTTGTTGGTGCCCCAATTCAACATGCCCATTGTTGGCTGATTTGAAGAAGCATCCCCATTATTATCATTATTGCTGCTTAACATCCATATTACCATCTGGTAACTTAACATAGACCCTGGCAGATAGGAATTGGAAGATTAGTTTCCTCTAAAAATAGCTATTCTCAGGGTCGAACTGTTAATATACCAGAGGGTATATCATCCCGATGATTCTCAGTAGTTAAGCGATTTTCTTGCAGCCGCATCAAATCCAAGTCAATCCCCAGGGTTTCCCCATTTTTGCTGCAAAATCTTATGATTCAACAGCAAATGCGAACATACTTTCCATCCATATGATCCTAAGAATGGTTTGCTTCACCAAAGTGGGGGTTTCCATAAATGCTGGATCCCTAATAGCTGGATGGTCTTTGTTGTGGAAAATCCCAAAATAAAGTGGATGATGGTACCGGGGCACCCCTAAAATGACTTCGGACACCTCCAAATGATCACATTTTCTGAGGTTTCATCCATCCTTCGGATGAACAATTTCCATAATCAATCATAACAAACCATGAAAAACCGTGATTTTCACCATCCATTACCCTCTGGTAAACTAACATAGCTATGGAAAATCACCATGCTATTAATGGGAAAATCCACTATTTCTATGGCCATTTTCAGTAGCAAACTGTTAGTTTACCAGAGGGTATACACCATCCAGCTATTGGGGATTTCCCCATGACTATGGACACCTCCTCAGGCTGCGCGGACGCCAGCACTGCCCCGTAGGTCACCTGCTGCGCGCGTTGTTCACGTTGCGAACTTGGAAGGGTCGGGGTCGGGATGGGTCGGGGGTCCAAAAACCTGCAAGAAAACACGGGAAAAAATCATGGTTTTGCCAAGCAAAAGTGGAGTTTTATGGATTTTGTCGAGGAAAGAAATTGGATCTTGATCCACACATAGGATCCCTGATGAGGCTTGTAATTATAATTAGACTTACATATATATATATAATATATATTAGACATAATGATATGTCTTCAATAAACGTGTCTGTTTGATGGAAAATGCGACTTTCACCAACAAATGTTAGGCAGTTGTGCATTAGCAGAAATGGGGATGTAATCAAGCCATGATACTGGTAAAATGAAATATCTAGTGAATAGCAGTCGTGAAAGTGGGGATATCAACCTCCTCAAAATTTGCGCTCTCCAAATGCGTTTATATCACCCAGTCGTCCCACAGCTGGTCAATCAACAAGATCAAGCGATGCTTGTGGCCAACTCATCGCTTAGGATACCCCCTGGTAAACTAACATAGCTATGGAAAATCACCAATTTTAATGGGAAAATTAACTATAAATGGCCATTTTCAACTCATGCAAAGGATATCCCGCAGTTCGAGTCATACGATGTGGTTTTTGTGGACATATCAACATCGTTGCAGAGGTTATATCCACTCTCGTGGTATATATATATATATATACCCTCTGGTAAACTAATATAACTATGGAAAATCACCATTGTTCATTGGAAAATCCACTATTTCTATGGCCATTTCCAATAGCTAACTGTTAGTTTACCAGAGGGTATATCTCATATATCCATAGTTGTAACTTACAGGAGTGGATATCCTTGTTACAGAGGTGATTTTGTCAACCGAGTGGGCGACTTGTGAACTCGAAAATCTCCAACAGCCAGATTTGTTGTGCCGCAAGTGCCTCATTTGAAATGTGGAAAACCAATATGGATTATATGGGGATTACATGGGGATAGAATTGGAAACTAACCAAGTTTCATGAGGTTTCAGCAGATGATGTGGGATAAAATCTGTCCCTGGATATGGATTATAAGAGGATTCCACTTGGTCAATTCCTACTTGATCCAGGGACGATGCTATGCACATTGGCTGCTGGGAAAAGTCTTAGCATCTTCCAAAAAATCTGAGGCAAAAAGTCTATCCTGATTGAAGGCTTGGTAGAGCGTGACCACAACAGCCTTCTCATCTGCGTCCTCATCTTGTAGAGTCTCAATTATCTGCTTCATGAAGGTTGAACCCTCTTCAACTTCCTTTTCAGAGAACATGAAGGTGAACTTGTACAAGTGGAATGGTCCTTTATGGGTATCCAGATGTATCCAGTCTTCGGTGCATGGCGTACTTGACCATCTTGGAAGTCGCATCCAAAGCAGCAACAGAGCGATCATCTTGAAGGAAACCCACGATCTCTTCATCTGATCCATCTGAAGGAAGAACTGCAGACTCCAGATGGCACTAGCCAGAACTTCAGGTGACAGAGATCTTATCGAGTGACTCTCTCTACGAGAGATGTAGGGGCCAACCGTGTGGATCGTCCAAGTTCATGTTCTCTTCGAAGGCTACACTGGGGATTGCATGGGAATATCATGGAAAACTCACCATGTTTCCTGAGGTTTCAACAGAGATGAGGATTAGGTCGTTAGGTCAGGATTTCTGGGTCATGATTATCTCCAATATGTAAAGTGTAGGTGAATCGAACCCTATTTCATATCCAATGAACCAAGATTTTTGGTCACCGCTCATATGCAACCAATAAACAACAAACATGAAGCAAATAAAAGCTAGGGGATAGATGCAGGTGGTTGTTTTTAAACCACTGCATGAGTCTCTCAGGTTCCACAAGTTTGACCGAACTTAGAACTTCAAAGACTGTTGCGATACTTAAAAGTAAATTCGTCTGGACAATTCAGAAAACAATTCACCTGAAATTTAGAAATGTCTTTGGGATCCCCTTACTAACCATTGATCATGGTTCCAGAGACGTCACAGTGAGGTCACGATAATTCAACCCATCCGTACCCCTTTGGTGAACAGCCCCATATTTGGGCTGGCAAATGAATGTTCATCATCCGTAAAAAGTGGAAAAACATACGGTACAATTAGTGGGAAAACCAATGCCATAAACCTACTCTTTGGGGATGATTCTCTAAAACACCCTTTTAAAAAGTGAGTTTGGGGATGGTTTATGCTTTTGGGTTTGCCACATTCGGTATAGTATGACTAATCCCCACATCGTTGTGTATCCAATATTAAGTATCCACATTATCTCCATATGTTTCATCTAACTATCCACTATATTAATGGAATGAACATTGAAATGAGATACGAATTGCTAATATTGTCTTTCATCTTATTATCCCCATTTTCTCAACATTTCTCGTCAATATGAAATATCCCCAAGATTCACTAGATATTGGTAAATCTTGCGAAATCATAATGTTCCATTTTTCATCTCCATGGTCCATCTTAAGTATCCTCATTAGCCAATAAATGGCTTCGTCTGAAAATGGAGTACCCCTAAATCCTCTGGTTTATAACCATTTTCCCTATGACTTCGCCATTTCTGGGATAATGCCCCCATTCTCAAACAGCCCACCATAGAATTCACCTATGCTCACCAACTTACCATAAATCAGCGATAAATCCCATTAAATCACCATTTTGCCATGGTTGTCCTATGGTTTTTCTAGGCACCACATCCCCATGGATCGCTCGGTCTCCGCTCGTCCTGCCTCCGCTGGCTGGATCTCACAGGAAACACGCAGCTCCTAGCGAGCGCCCCAGCGGGTCACGCAGGAAACGGGCGAGGTTCAGGGGGTGTAAACTCGGTTTATCATTGGATTGGTTAATGGGAAAATTTACAGGAAACCATGGATTTTCCAATGAAATATAGGGGTTTCCTGTAAATTTTCCCATGAACCAATCCAGTGAGTTTAACACTTCCTAAAACTGTCATAAAACTCGTCATAATTGATGGGTAAATCCCATAACAACCCAGGAACAAACTCCCAATAATGACCAATCTGGGTAAATTATCATAATTCACTAAGCTGAAATCAGGTCATTTGGGGGATGACTACCCAAAAAACATTCACCATGATTCCAGTGAGGGAGAACAGTGAGGTCGTCATTCAATGTCATTCAATTTACCCAGACTTCTCAATGGATGTCTAATGGCAATACAATGGGTTTGATAAAATTAACACGGATTGAATGATTCTATCATGGATTTAATGAGATACAACGGGACAATGGATAAAGGAATATAGAGGTTACACTGGATGGAGGTTGCAACAGTTGCAGATATGATCATCAACAATTGTTGGGTTGTTGGATTTCAGCACACGTGGATTTAACAGGGAAAATCGAATGGGAATGGGATATAATGAGGTAGTGGATTTTTTTATGGAGGTTTTCCATGGGATATATACGACCAATGTTTCAGGATATCTATACCAAACAATATGATTTTTGGATGTTTACCACATTACTAATGGATGGGATAGAATGGATTCAACTGGATTTTCATGGGGGAGATATGGATGTACCTCATTACCATCATAAACCACCATTGTGGGTGTCCCAACAGGTAAACCAACAAGGAGAACTTCGATTTGCTGCGATACATCTGTGTTTTTCCCGTTCCAAATTTGATGTTTTTGCGTTAAGACTTATTTGGTGTTGGTGAAGTAACTCAACAAGAAATCCCGTATTGTTGGTGAGATTAATTATTAATGCAGGATATTTCCATGTTTGCCATGATCACAAGCGTCAACTATTATATCCAATCCCCCACCAATACAGTTGCAATGCATCTCCCGCAATATGCAATTTTCTTGACATCGCCGTTCATGATGAAACCCAAAGTTGTGTTGGTTCAATTATATATATCATATAGGTAAAATCACCATTACCCTCTGGTAATTTAACATAGCTATTGAAAATGGCCCATTCATGGTTGATTTTGCTGCTCGAATGGTGATTTTCAATAGCTATGTCAGTTTACCCGAGGCTATTGCTGTTAAAAACCTATTTCCAATCTACAAAAGACCTCCGTGCCACGAACTCACATGGGACATAGGATTTGGGTTGATCATCGAGCATCAATCTGAGAGTTCTTGCAAAAATTGTTCCCATGTTCCTTGGCAGAATCCTCAATCCTCCAGGGTTGCTCTCAACATCCCAGATACGTTTTGGGAGAAAAAAAAATGGTAGAGGTAAATGGGCAATTTTTGTTCATCCTCATGGCTATGATTTTGCCTACAATGGGTCGGAGCAAGCCGTTTCTCTACGCCGGCGCCTCCAAGAACTCCTTGGCACCGTCACGGCGCGCGGAGAGCAGGGCGGTCCAGGTGGCCATGGTGGGCTGGAAGCCTGGGACACGAGGATTTATGATGGATTTATCTAGAAAAAAAAACCTCTGGTAATCAAATGTGGCAATGGAAAATCCACCATTTCGTTCGGGGATTTTCCCAGCTACAAACCTCCATTTCCAGGGGATTTCCAATTGCCACGTTTGATTACCAGAGGGTAAATGGTATCAAAACCCAATAGCTGGATGGTGTATAATGGATGGTTTATTATAGGTTATGATGGTTGTTATGGAAATTCATCATCCCAATGATGGATGGAAAATCAAACAAATCACCATTTGGAGGTTTCCTTAGTCATGGGGGGTACCCCTAAATAATCCATTTTATTTTGTTATAAGCCATCCAGCTATTGGGGATCCCCCATTTATGGAAACCCCATATCTAGATTGCCAAGATTACCAGCTTCCATCCTGGCTGGGCTAGAGCCGAGCTCGTTAAAGAGCGCATGGTCGCTGTTCTCGTCGCGGACATTCTTGCCTTGAAACACTGTACGTCCTTTGAATTTGCGACGAGGATCCGTCAGATCCTTTCTCATAGCATGCCTCGAAGATTCTGCCCAAGTGCACTGTTTTCGCGGCACTCCCGGACACGGGATTCATCCCAGACACCTCTGGTTCAGAGGTTTTCCCACTCTTTATCAAGAGCTGCTGGGCCTTGGGGTTGCGTGCCACTTCATCTTTCGTGATGAATCTGGCAACTGATGCAAAAAGCTAATATCCCATTTTCATCATATGGGATGATTGTGGAACACAAATGTCATGGATGATTATGGATACGATTAACGATCGTCAATTGATTATATGTATCCCATTAATCATGGGAAACTATAATGATAATGATACCCTCTGGTTATTTGACATAGCCATGGAGAATTCCCTATAAATGGAGATTTTAATGGGAACATCATCCAAAATTAGCCATTTTCCATGGCTATGTTAAATAAACAGAGGGTCATATTAGGTTATAATCAAAATCATTGGATGATTCCCATTAGTCGATCCCTCTATATTTACATATGAGCTGACAAGTTTTTGTGGTATCAAGTAGTCAACTACTGGTACTATTTCACAATGATACTGAAAGTTTTACATTGTCTTTTGTAGTCATCCATCCCATGAAACATGGGAATGAATAGGTTGATGACCATCCCCCAAGGACTGGGCATATCATGCCAGTTTTGGCCATGGCACATATGATAGTAATATTTAACTATAGATATACACAGATATGTACAAGTAACTCATCCATCTAACTAAACTATGACTGGTAAACCATTATGGGATTTTCATGGTGATTTAACCACCAATTGTGGGAATACCATGGGATTGCATGGGAATCCAACATATTCGTGGAATTGATAGGGACCGCGACAAAAAACATCAATAGATGGGAAGATTATGGGAATGGGGGTCTCATCAATGGAGGTCCCTATAAACTCTATGGCACATAGCCATGGAAAATTGGACATTTCTAGATGAGGTACCTAGTAATAACTTATTGGTGGTATAGTATACGGTATAGTATATTTAATATATATTATGTAAACCACATTACTTAAGTATACCACCACAACAAATGTCGGTTGAATTCGCATGATAGATCCGGATAGTAAGTATGATTCAATGGTTGACTTTCTTTCTTTCTTTCTCGTGCCATAGGCGTGTTCTGGGACGTATCGCGAACTAAAAGCAAAAGGACAATACAAATCACACCCGTCGGCACCCCTAAAACTCAGTAGCTCTCAGTACAACTTGTGCAGCAAGAAGGAGACAAACCAAAGAGTAACANNCAGTAGCTCTCAGTACAACTTGTGCAGCAAGAAGGAGACAAACCAAAGAGTAACAAATTGGTATCGGAGTCCAGGCTAACCTGGTAAGATCCCATTTTGAGAGGGATCAGCATTCAGAATTCGTTGTTTCTGGCCGCGGCTAAGATGATATTCAATTGCTCTTCAGACTGGGTAAATTCTTCATTGTGCTGGCGTACTT
>BGPT01000498.1:128386-142808 GCA_003297045.1 Symbiodinium sp. clade C Y103 | reverse complement strand
CGCAAGCTCTGGTTGAAGTCAACGCCAAATGTCAAGCTCTCAAGACTGCTTGGCAGGGTCATGCAAGCTCTGGTTGAAACGGCATCCAAATGTCAGGTTCAAAAGACTGCTTGGAAAGGTCACTCTTCGCAATCCCTGGTTGAAGTCAACGCCAAATGTCAAGCTCTCAAGACTGCTTGGCAGGGTCATGCAACCTGTGGTTGAAACGGCATCCAAATGTCAGGTTCAAAAGACTGCTTGGAAAGGTCACTCTTCGCAAGCTCTGGTTGAAGTCAACGCCAAATGTCAAGCTCTCAAGACTGCTTGGCAGGGTCATGCAAGCTCTGGTTGAAACGGCATCCAAATGTCAGGTTNCGCAAGCTCTGGTTGAAGTCAACGCCAAATGTCAAGCTCTCAAGACTGCTTGGCAGGGTCATGCAAGCTCTGGTTGAAACGGCATCCAAATGTCAGGTTTTGAAGGCTGCTTGGCAGGGTCACCCCTTGCAAGGTCTGGTTGAAGTCAACCCCAAGTATCAAGCTCCGAAGACTGCTCGGCAGGGTCACTGCTTCTAATGTGTGGTTGAAACTGTCTCTCAATGTCAAGCTTTGAAGACTGCTTGGAAAGGTCACTCCTAGCAAATTCCAATTGAAACCCCTGCCAAATGTCAAGCTCCGACGACTGCTTGGCAGGGTCACTCCTTGAAATTTCTGGTGAAAGAGTGTCCAAATGTCAAGTTCAGAAGACTGCTTGGAAAGGTTACTCCTCGCAAGCTGTGGTTCAAGTCAACCCCAAATGTCAAGCTCCGAAGACTGCTTGGCAAGGTCACTTCTTGCAACCCTTGGTTGAAACGATTGCCAAATGTCAAGTTCAGTAAACTGCTTGGCAGCGTCGCTCCTTGAAATTTCTGGTCGAAAGAGTGTCCAAATGTCAAGTTCAGAAGACTGCTTGGAAAGGTCACTCCTCGCAAGCTGTGGTTGAAGTCAACGCCGAATGTCAAGCTCCGAAGACTGCTTGGCAAGGTCACTTCGCAACCCTTGGTTGAAACGATTGCCAAATGTCAAGTTCAGTAGACTGCTTGGCAGGGTCGCTCCTTGAAATT
Organism: Symbiodinium sp. clade C Y103; assembly: GCA_003297045.1. Lineage (NCBI taxonomy): Eukaryota > Dinophyceae > Suessiales > Symbiodiniaceae > Cladocopium > Cladocopium sp. clade C. The sequence goes on along the minus strand of BGPT01000498.1, from coordinate 141,729 downwards.
TCTGGTCGAAAGAGTGTCCAAATGTCAAGTTCAGAAGACTGCTTGGAAAGGTCACTCCTCGCAAGCTGTGGTTGAAGTCAACGCCGAATGTCAAGCTCCGAAGACTGCTTGGCAAGGTCACTTCTTGCAACCCTTGGTTGAAACGATTGCCAAATGTCAAGTTCAGTAGACTGCTTGGCAGGGTCGCTCCTTGAAATTTCTGGTTGAAAGAGTGTCCAAATGTCAAGATCCGAAGACTGCTTGGCAGGGTCTCTCCTTGCAAGCTGAGGTTGAAACTTTGTCCTAATATCAAGCGTTGAAGACTGTTTGGCAGGGTAACTCCTTGTAATCTCTGGTTGAAACTGTCTCCTAATGTCAAGCTCTGAAGACTGTTGGGCAGTATCACTCCTCGCAAGTCCTGATTGAAACCATGGCCAAATGTCAGTCTGACAAGGCTCGTTTGAGGATGTTTCAGATTCTGCAAAATGGCTTCAGTTACACCTCCTATCTTTGCGACCCCTTCCAGTGCATGCTCTCTGTCAGAGACAGGGAGTCCTTGGATGTAACACCATGCAGCATGGATATTTGTTGGAACATACGTCGCAGAGAGCATTGCAGCCACGCCCACAACAAATTGCTCCTGCAACATTAGTTGCAGTATCAAAGGCGAATCACTGTGATGCAGCATCAGTTTGCCACCCTTCTTGGGGAGGTGCGAGGTCAAACCATCCGGTGCACGTCCCAGCCCAGAGTGGAATGGCTAACTCTCAAAGTGCATCCTTCACCGTTCAGGCATGATATCCTCTGGTAATTTAACAGCTGGCTATTGAAAATGGCCATTTATAGTGGATTTTCCCATGAAAGATTGTGATTTTTCCATAGTTACCCTCTGGTAATCAAACATGGCAATGGAAAATCCACCATTTACAAGGGATTTTCCCTTTAAACCTCCATTTATGGGGGATTTCCAATTGCCACGTTTGATTACCAGAGGGTATGTTGGTTTACCGGAGGGTACATGTAGATCAGGTCAAAGGACTCCATTGCTTCTCCACACTGGCAGCACTGGACAACCCGGGCGGCTGGCCGGTTCGACACGCGCTTCTCGAGCCAATAGAACAGCGTCAAATAGTAATGAGATTTGGGGGTTTCCTAAAATGGGGGTACCCAAAAATGGATGGTTTATAATGGAAAATCCGAAACAGAAATGGATGATTTGGGGGTACCCCTATTTTAGGAAACCTCCATTTGAGACCAAGCACCAAAGAAATTCAGACACAGACACACAGAAGTCTCATAGTGTTAGTGTATGTTAGTATCATATCCCACTGCTGGCCACTGCTGGTTAGTTGGGGTTAGATCCCCCATCAGGGGATTGGATGTCCCTGCATGAATCGCTGGCTAACATTATCACGTTTCAAGCAAACATCACTCGTTCCGTTGATACTTTGAAATGGTTGATCATTCCAATTCTCACCATGTTTGATGGTAAAAGTCCTGCTTTCTTTTATATGTATATATATATATACATATGTATATCTTAATATACCCATTTGATGGTGAATTCACATGTTTTTCACCACCGATTTCCGGCACTGCGCCTCACGTTTTGGGTGTCGCTGTTGTCCGCAAAGGCGCGCAGCAGTGAGGTGTACAGATGTGGGTCTGCCGGGTCTGCCGCAGACGCCTGGCGTGGATCCTCAAGGAAGTCACCACGAGGTGAAAACAAAGTCATGGTCCAATTCTTAGATGATTTGGGGGGAACCCCATTTCGGGAAACTTCCATATGTATATATACACATAATATATATATATATATACATGTATGTGCATGTATATATATATATATGTATATATATATATATGTAGATATATATATATATATAATTATATATTTAATTATGTATAATTATCCTGAGGTAGATAGAATATGGATTGTTCAAGGATATTCTCATCTATTCGTGAGGATTCGACTCCAGGGTAGATGTACAAGGTGCTGCCCCATAGTTAGGTCAGTTGGTGAACATAACTCCGATAACTAGGGCAACTACAGTAGGGTGTATGGTATATATACTATATATATATATATACATAATATACATTAAAAAAAAGAAACTTATTCGGTGTTTTAAACCAACTTATGTGTATCTGGCTGAACTGGATGCACTAACCTGAAACTGAAACAAGGCCTGGCTTGCCGTTCCAACCATAATTCTACTATGTATATGTTCAATCCAATGCATTCCCAATCCACTGTGTGCTCCCCCTTTGGAAATGTATGTCTGAATTATTCCTCAGCTCCAAGTCGGGGACATGAATATATCATGCAAAATCCACATGATTCACAATGTCAGCCCTGGTTTTTGAAATTCTATTTGTTAATAACAAATAACTAGTCAAAATTTAAAGATCTATTCAACAAGAATATAGGCATCCCAATGTATCATCCAAAAACTATGACGACTCTTCCGCTATATGGAGGTTTCCTAAGTCATCGGGGTACCCCCAAATCATCCATTTTAATAGGATTTTGCATTATAAACCATCCATTTTTGGGTACCCCCATTTTAGGAAACCCCCATAACAGTAGATTCAGACATGGTCGATTAACCAACGGGGAAAAAAGAAGTCAGGGTTTTTAACTTATCAACCATTCATAAACCCTGATTGATGAAGTAGATTCACACATGGTGGATTGACCACTCTGAAAATGAAAATTCAGGACTTACTTATATCATTGAATGAATCCACCAAAAATGGTCGATTAACCACTTCTCAACCATTCATAGAACTATATCTCCCTAGATCTTAGTTTCGATGAACTCGATGGCCACTCTAAAGTCGGCCTACAACAAAAAAGTGTGAAACCAGGAGGTCAGTTCGATGATATTTAATACATTTTTCCAGGTGTCCAACTTTTCTATGTATGGCAGGGGTTGTCATATAAATACATATATATATATATATGGAGGTTTCCTAAAATAGGGGTACCTCCAAATCATCCATTTTAATAGGATTTTCCATTATAAACCATCCATTTTTGGGTACCCCCGTTTTAGGAAACCCCCATATTGCTAGTCAACTATTGTAACAATATATGTTTAAGGCATATATGGGGATGGGTCGAAACCCTGTACTACGTACCTCTAGTGAATTCCAGAGGAGTTGGTTGAGGTTCATCTCTCCATTTTTTTGGCCCTTCGGTGAGTTGATTTCCAGTTCCAACCTCCATTTCATTCAGGGATTTTCCAGCTAGCCACGTTTGATTATCCGAGTATATTCCCATTACTTCCCATTAAATCCTATGAGTTTTCTATTACTTTCCATTAATTGTCCATTAAAATCTCCATTTACCCTCCGGTAATCAAACGTGGCACTTGGAAATCCCCGAACTAAATGGAGGTTTCTAGCTGGAAAAATCCCCGAACTTGAAATGGTAGATTTTCCAGCACGCCATGTTTGATTACCAGAGGGTACAGTGGATTCTCCTTTATTTTCCATTAAAACCTCCAATTATAGTGGATTCTCCTATACTTTCCCATAAAATCCTTCTTTTATAGTGGATTAAAATCCCATTCAATCCTCTTAAATCACCACTAAACGGATGGAAATCTGTATTTGTTGCGTCTAACCTGCAGCACCGCCGTGGGGCCAGGCCTTTTCCAATTCCTCCAGCGCACTGAGGGGCGAGCGTCTTGCCATGAGCTGCAGGCGGTGCGTGCATAGCGCGCCTGTGGAGAGCTCAAATGGTAAAATTCAGATGACTTGCTACCCTCTGGTAAACTAACATTTATAGTGGATTTTCCCATTAAAAATGGTGATTTTCCATAGTTGTGTTAGTTTACCAGAGGCTAATTCACTATAGGTCAAAACCTATGAATTTATCCACTGGCAGTGGGATGAACATCCATGAATCCCAGCTATTTTGATGTGAGCAGAAGGTACCAGAGTTTTGACTCATAGCCATGTATAGATCTATATAGTTGATAGCTAATCCATATGACTATAGCTAAATCTATCATAAAATCCATAACTAGCTTGCTAATTCACTATAACTATATACATGTATAAGTTAATTCACGGGAGTTGTAATACTAGTAGATACATACCAATAATCCAATAATCATTAGTATCATACTTGGGGGCCCAGTTCCAATTCTAAGTGGACCTTTTTGGGCCCCAGATCCCACAATAGCAGTAGATGATTTGTTGATCTCTTGAACATGTTCACGTTCTATGGCTACGTTAGATTACCAAGAGGTCACTATTAGAATTCCAATCAGGCATCAGTTCGTCAAAATAGATATATATATATATATGATATGATATATATGTATATGCATATATGTACATAAAGCGCACTTTTGAAACCTATGAACAAGTATTACTACATTATAGTTTTACCTCAACGACTAGACTTTCTGATCATGCCTACCTGTCACTAAACTGTGCGACCGCAAACTCACCCAGTTTCGAAACCTGCTGTTCGTTCACTGATGTGTTTCACATCTGGTTTTTTGTGAACTCGACCACTTTACGAATACCCTCTGGTAAACTAACATAACTATGGGAAATCACCATTTTTTATGCGAAAATCATCTATTTCTATGGCAATTTTCAATAGCTACAGGGAAACGACAATGTCACTAAGTCATGCCTAGTGTGTGTTGAGATGGTATTTACCATTGTAAACGCTGCATCCAAGAAGTCATGCCTAAGTCATGCCTGATTGCTTTTACGCATGGAACGCTGTTCTTCAATAAAAGTGTGATGATCAGTTTTAAACATTAACAACAAGCGAAACAGCATGCAACGCGAATGATGAAAGTAATGAGTTTTTACTGCCTTCTCANTTTAAACATTAACAACAAGCGAAACAGCATGCAACGCGAATGATGAAAGTAATGAGTTTTTACTGCCTTCTCATACGTCTCTTGTGTGCAAATCGCAGATAAACGCGGGGATTCTACACCTCTGTTTTTAATTCCCGAAAGATGTTTGTCGAAGGGGNTTTACTGCCTTCTCATACGTCTCTTGTGTGCAAATCGCAGATAAACGCGGGGATTCTACACCTCTGTTTTTAATTCCCGAAAGATGTTTGTCGAAGGGGGTGGGGGTCTTCATTTTGCTTGCAAGTCCGCAGGTAGATCTGGAACTTGAATCTTGGAAATCTGTGATGTCAAACTGGAAGTTTATATTGGCACACCGGCGCACCGCTATTGTAGGTGGCCAGAATCTGCCAACATCGTTTGCACTGCAACATTTTCATTCTGCTTGCAATTCTGCAGTTAGATCTAGAACTTCATTCTGACCGCGATCCACGACGTGAGATGGGTTGCACGAGCAGGTCTTATGGCATGCATTGCTCACCGGCGTGGTTCTATTAGTGTTTTGCAATGTCTGCAAATCGCAGTGGGATGGCTCCTGACGATGCCAAAACGATGCCTNCGGCGTGGTTCTATTAGTGTTTTGCAATGTCTGCAAATCGCAGTGGGATGGCTCCTGACGATGCCAAAACGATGCCTAGACGATGCCTAGACGATGCCTAGACGATGCCTGAAGATGGGCCCACACAGGTTTTCCCTTCTGAACCCTCAAAATCAGTGAAAGGATTGCAGCCAGTCCTGCTGTGATTAGTGCTTTGGGCTTACTAGCAATCAACCTCGCGCGCAGCTCTATATATCAAACATGGTTTGAGGATCCAGCACGATAAAATCTGGGACGAACANATCTGGGACGAACATCCCACTCAATCAAATCACCACCTCAACGGCGTCTTATATTTGCCTAATCAACATACCCCAAACATGTAAGTCTGCATGGTAATAATGTTGAATATATGATCTCATAAGAAAAAGGGTTACATAATCAGACTCCAGAGTTCCACTGCGTTCTTGCTAAAGGCACGACTTTTCCGAAACACTTCCCCCAACGGTACNTCTCATAAGAAAAAGGGTTACATAATCAGACTCCAGAGTTCCACTGCGTTCTTGCTAAAGGCACGACTTTTCCGAAACACTTCCCCCAACGGTACAGCGTTTTTTCCCTAAAACAGGTACGACTTTGTCAGATGCCTGTATGTTAGTTTACCAGAGGGTAATGAATAGCTAACAACTGGTCCACTGGCTATCTAAAGTTTGATCCTCCCACTTGGTGATTCATAGACTCCATGTCCGCTGTTGCGGCTAATAATGGATAATAACAGGACTGTTCCAACGACACACATCCATCGTGAGATTGGCACACCTTCACATTGTGTTAGATATGGCATATTGATGGGATATTTATAAATCACATTAACCCATGGTCTTGACATGCTTACAAACGTATAATTTCAGGGAGTGGTGGTAACATTTATACATCTATCTACGTACGGGTATCACCAACTATGTATATAACAATGGGAATATTAATAGGATATAATGAATATTAATGGGATATTAATAATAAACTAAAATCAACTACATTCAACTATATGATCTTTGGGTGTGCCTGGAAATGGTTATACCCACTTGATGGCCATGTTACAGTGATGGGTAAAAGGATGATTCACCATTCGGTAGAAAGGTCTTGGGACATCGATTAGCATTCAACAATTTGATTCAGTATTGATCAGTATTGTGTCTTTTGGTGTTTTTGTTGGACAAAAAGTGGTCAGGGTCATTATCTGGTATACCCACGGGGAGGCTAAAAATATCTCATATCCTCTGGAAGATGAAAATCATGAGATAGATTTGGGCAATACAGGGCAGTGCTTTCTGTACATTCTGTGTTTCACATTTGCACCGACATTTCGGATCGCGGCAGTGGTGAAGCTTTTCGAGAAGAAATCGCTCGGTCCTGGGCCCCGTCATTAAGGACCAGGAAGTTCTGCAGTTTCACATCTCAGCGCAGGGCTTGGCCACAGAAAAATTCCTGCAGGCATGTTTCGAGCACTCCAAGCTGCTTGCGGCTTTGGACGTCACGCATAGAAATGGCTTTTTTAAGGCCGAGGTGTTTGCTTAGCTTGCTTCTTCAAGGGAGAGTTCGGCGAAGTGTCTGATCTCCTGCCAGTTTACCAGAGGCCTCAAAGAGGCCTTGAAAAAAACACCAGGACAGAATTTCAGAATGCCGTTTGAAAGCGTTCTTCCTGATGGAATTTTGATACATTCCATTATGGCTATATCTATACAACTGGGGTATATCCACTGTGAGATCTACCCCATTTCTCAACAAAGCCATATCGATGTCAAAAATATGGCACCGAAGGAATCACAAAAGCTTTGTGAGTTCAAACATTGAAAACAATACCCTCTGGTAAACTAACATAGCTATTGAAAATGGCCATTTATAGTGGATTTTCCCATTCAACATGGTGATTTTCCCATTCAACATGGATTTATTACTATCACTGGATTGGTTTAAGGGAAAATTTTAACCGGAAACCTCTAGATTTGATAGGGAAAACCATGGTTTCCGGTTACGATTTTCCCTTTAACCAATCGAGTGAGCATGTGAGGGATGGCAAACATGATTGGTTGACCCATATGAGAAGGGCCCCCCCCGTTATCAGTTGGTCCAACCCCATCGAACTGCATACTTACCATGAACCCCAATTAAGTTATGTTACTTTATCCGCCAAAGTACCTATCACTTGGGAATCCCACATTATATATACTTATATATCTCCATAAATATTACTCAAAATGATTACCCTGTGGTTATTTAACCTAGCCATGGAAGCCATGGCCCATTTAGTTCGATGATAAACATGGTGATTTACCTATTATAAATGGTGATTTTCCATGGCAAACCGTTAGTCATAACCAGAGGGTATCCTATCCCATAAATCCAGTGACCTGGCTCCAGATGGCTTCAGTTTATTTTTCAGGTTTCCCCTCTGCTATTCAAACATGGCGTGCTGGAAAATCATCCATTTATAACATTTATAGTTGATTTTCCCATCAAAAACCTCCATTGACTTCGTGGATTTCCTGCCACGTTTGCACCATCAAGAACCACCGAAAGCCGACTACGCCATCATTAGGGGCACCTGAGGTGTGGACCCAGGAAGGCCGAATAAAATCCAAGTGGAGACCCACAGTCATAGCTATCTTAATGGGGAAAATGAGGCAAAATCCATTGGAATATGGGGTATCCCTATTTTCAGACAAAGCCACATATATTCCATGATCACTCGTTTTTTCATCATCTGCAAAATTGGCTTGTGTATTCTCTATTGGATTACCCATGTTCTTTTCATTTGATATTGAAAATTATGCGTTACATCGCATCATAGAAAACTAACCCCTCATCAATACCATTAATATCACTTACCCTCTGGTGAACTGACATAACTATGGAGAATAACCATGTTTAATGGGTAAATAGGTAAATCACCATTTTCAATAGCTATGTTAGTTTACCAGAGGGTAATATCCCTGTCATCCCCATTAAAGGTATACAAGGTAGGGCCATATTCTTAGCTAACAGCTAAATTAGTTTATCTTAACTACGCTTCCCGGTAGTCACAGATATACAGTAGATATGAGGGTTTCCTAAGTCATCGGGGTACCCCCAAATCATCCATTTTAATTGAATTTTCCCTTATAAACCAACCATTTTGTGGTACCCCCATTGATGGAAACCCCCATATATGGGACTAAAATCGTTTAATTTGCAACTCGAGGGCGCCACCCTTCTATCGAAACGGGGATCAAAACAATTCAAAACATACTATACCATATCTAGTGGGGATGAAAATTCATACCCTCTGCTTATTTAACATAGCAATGGAAAATGGCTCATTTTGGATGATTTTTCCATTAAAACCTCCATTTATAGGGGATTTTCCATGGCTATGTTAGTCATAACCAGAGGGTAAATCCCAGCTATTTGGGGGCCCAGGGTCTCCTGTGGTTTTGACCCGGAGCCGCTGTTGTGCCTCCACCTGTCCCCGCGTCCGTCAGAAGGCGTTCCGCTTCCTGCAGCTGACCCTGCGCTGCTTGGCTGCGGACCACCGCCTGTAAAGCGCCTGGGTGGCATGGAATGTGAAGGAAAAAGATGGAGTTTATAATGGGGATATGGAGGTTTCCTAAAATGGAGGTACCCAAAAATTGATGGGTTATAATGGAAAATCCTATTAAAATGGATGATTTGGGGGTACCCTACTTTAGGAAACCTCCATATAGCGGAAGAGTCTCGTCATAGTTTTTGGATGATACATTGGGATGCCTATATTCTTGTTGAAGGGATCTTTAAATTTTGACTAGTTATTTGTTATTTTGGTGGTAAGCCCCCTAATTAATATATAAGAATTCTAAATCCAGGGTTGACATTCTGAATCATGTGGATTTTGCATGATATATTCATGTCCCCGACTTGGAGCTGAGGAATAATTCAGACATACATTTCCAAAGGGGGAGCACACTATGATTGGGAATGCATTGGATTGAACATGTTGGCTTCACACGGTTGATGTATTGGGGGATGAGGCTTGCGATGGGGATAGACCATATCAAGAACATGTTAAAACTTTCAAAAAATGGTGAAAACCAAAAAGATGACTCATTTACATTTTACCTATGGCTGAATTCAAAGCAACCAACTTGCAATACGATCATTTTGGATTGTTTCCCACATCCTAACCATTATTTCAAGTGACATCGTTGTGAAGTCATTACATGCCCAAATTATCACACACTGCTGGTCATTACGCGTGATGACATCAGTATATCACCAGTAGGGCAGGTTTGCACCAACGTTATGGCACATGTATTCCCCATTTTGCTGCTTTGAAATTCCCAATATCTGTACATCATGCGTTTCTTATGTGTTTCTATTTGCGAAAATTCATCTATTCCTCAATTTATTCCCCGATCATCACTTAGTAGGTTTTAACTCCAGGTATAAGTGATACAATCTACCCCCCTAGCAAGTGGGAGCCACTATATCTGGCTAACTTATAATGTTTCACTAGCCTGAACTAAGGCAAACAATTGCGATGATTTCCCTTACTATGATTCCAATGAGGTGGTAGTGAGATCGTCCCAGATTTTCTGATGTATTTCACCATTCCACTGGAATCCTCCCTGCCGAGCAACGCCAGTCGCAGAGCTCATCGCGTTGCAGCCGATGCAGCCATGCCACGGCACGATCTGCGCCGGATGCTGGACGGTCCAAAAACTGGTGGATTTCATAGTACGAGTAGGAAGCATGATGGCTACACCAACAAAAACCAACAAGGTGTTTTAGATCTTCTTTAGGGGAGGCGCTGGAAATTTGTCTTGTCAAAGGGCCCAATTGCGTTTGTTTATCGGGAAAAATGTACCATCTGGTAATCAAACATGGCAATAGATACAGGATTTTCCATTGCCACCTTTGATTAACAGAGGGTAAACCAAAAAAAAATGCCATGAAAAAAAAAAAGCAAAATGATAGTCAGCACCATGGTGGTTCTAACCGCGCATCAGCTTCATGATTGCGTTCCGCGACCGCATAGCGAGTCCACAGCAATCGCAGGCCTCCGGGGACACCTTATAGAAGAATATCGAAGGATACCCTTTGGTAAACTGTTACATAACTATGGAGAATCACCAGTTTTAATGGGAAAATCCACTATATTTCTATGGCCATTTTCAATAGCTATGTTAGTTTACCAGAGGGTAATGAATGCAATAAATGCTAACAACAAACACTGGTCATTTAAAGTTCACCATGGCAATTCCATCTCAATCATCTTTATCCCTATAGTCAATGATATATGATGGCGGCTGTCTTCCACGTCCAAAAGTCTTCATGCTGCACGATTCAGTCGTGTCGAAACCCGCGCTGCCGTGCAGTCGAGCTCGGCTTTTGGTAAACTAACAGTTTGCTATTGAAAATGGCCATAGAAATAGTGGATTTTCCCATTGAAAATGGTGATTTTCCATAGTTATGTTAGTTTACCAGAGGGTCTTTCTTCCTCGCTTTCCCTCACCAGGAGCACGCACACCAAGCTTGTGATCTCAGCGCTTGGATCTCTGGCCTGTGTCAATTTCTTCGCCTAAGCTTTCACTCTCCCTGCAGTCAATGGCTGTGTGATCAGGCCTGATGAAACGTACATCTGATGAAACGAAATCTAATATCCCATAAGACATCCCATCATCCACAATTCCAGGAAAAAGATCCTAATATGGGATATGTTCCGAATGATTGATCTGTATAAAGATCATTAAAGATCAATTATCCTAAGTATGAAAGGAATATCTAATTTAATGGATAATCCCCTATCCTATATGATAAAAAATCATTAAGCAGTTTTATCTTTGTCTAGTATTCCCATTGGATGGGTCAATATTTCCTGGGTAAATCAATGGTAAATCATTATCATCCCATAAAATCGAATTTCAGTAAACGGCTTTCAGGCATGTTCCACTCTGCGCATTGGATAAAGATCATTAAGGATCATCATATTCCATCATATTCCCTAATAGTAACATACAATTACAATCCTACAAGGTGGTTTTTAACTCCCATAACTAAGACTTGTGGTAGATATACCTATTGTTTTCATGGGCTTATGTTCACCAACTTAGCTATCGAATGGGGGGCACCATTATGATTACTGGTTGCTTGAGAACGGGATTCCCCTAGTGGACTGTGAATGAACCCCCGAGTTTAATCTTCGGTAGTAGAATCCCCGAACTCATCATCAACCCTGCCAGGGGGTAGATCGCAGCCACTGCTCACAAATCTATCATGAAAAATGGCATGACCTTTTTCAAACCACAATCTAGGGGTATTGAGCATTGCTAACCACTACTATCCATCTAATCCATCTAATATCTAATTATGTTATATAAACATATAAAAAACATAAATCATTGGGATATAAACCTGGAATATAACCAGCTATAATATAGTTAAATCCCCATGTTTTTTGTTCCTAGATTTTTCTAGATTCTGAATGATTAATGATTTTTATTGGTTGGTCAATACTAATCACCATCCAACCATCCATCCATCCAACCAACCAACCATGATTCCCCTATTGGATTATTAGAATCCCCATATACCATTGGCTAATGCCAACTATATTGAGATATGGGGGTTTCCTAAAATGGGGGTACCCAAAAATGGATGGTTTATCATGGAAAATTCACCCCTATTTCAGGAAACCTCCATATGTATTATTAACCCCACATTGTATCCAACCAACCATGATTGTTTTCCCTCGCCTGCATCTCCTTTTGCCGCGCATCCATCCAGCAGCGCGCCGTAGCCACAGATCTCCAGCGCCACTGAGGCGCGATCCGCGCGGCGCAGCACCGACCTTGGCGCCCAAGGCCAAGGTCAAATGGGGGACGAGGTTCACCCGAAAATCGATGGAAAATCTATCGAAAATCTATGGAAAATAGGATTTAATGGAGAGTTTCTGGAAAATCTATTGGAAAATAGGATTTTAGGATGAGTCAATGGTGATTTCATGGGATTTATAGCTGATTTATGACAGCTGATTGGGATTTCTATGTTGGATAACCCCCAGTTATGGTGATTTAATGAGATACTAATAGACATGACCAGGTAAACTAAGGGTTCAACCAACAGAAATGCTGGATTTCATGGGATTTCACATGGGTTTTCATTGACTTTGAAATAGAATTTCATGTGGTTTCATCGGGATTCATTGGACAGTAGAGTGAAAAAACTGCCTAGTTTCAGCATCATATTTGGCCTAACCGTCTATGTGCCGTTGTCAAAACGTGAACTATGGTTTATGCTCATCCATCCCATATATAATGGAACCGGAATCTTTATATAAGGTGTACAGTATATAAATCCCTATGAACATGGAGTCAAGACCATCACCCAAGATGGAAGAACAACCCATGTAACTTGACCATGGCACATATTACTGCTGTTATGCTTCTGAACTGCAGTTCCGAAATGGATACATCACCATCGCAATAGGGTTAGATATATCCCAACTGATGGGGGTTTAGCACTCTCCATGATATTTTTCCACCTCTGGGCACCCACATCCACCAAGGCACTCTGCCACCAGGGGCCCTCCACGGTTCACATCCTGCGCCGCAGCCGTCAGCAGCTTGCCGTAGCCCTTGCTGCTGTGCAGCGCTGAGGGGATCCGGGTAAACCAGGCCTGCACGGCGGTTGCGCAACTATGTCATATGGAGCTTTGGCTGGGGTATAGAATCTACATATGTATATAATATACATAAATACAAACATATATATATATATATATATATTATGTACATGCATATCTGGTATATATATATATATTTCAGGAAGGCCGCGGAACCGAACCAGGAACCGAACCGGGAACCGAACCGGCCAGTTCACAGGAACCGCCGGAACCGATCAGGAACCGAATGGGTCAAAGT
>BGPT01000498.1:103578-124566 GCA_003297045.1 Symbiodinium sp. clade C Y103 | reverse complement strand
TGATCTGAGCCGTTTTCCACCAGCCCGCGGAACCGAACCGAACCGATTCCTACCTCCCAGGAACCAAACCGAACCGAACCGAACCGAATCCTTCCTGGATTGGTGATATGTTCCCACTAGATCCCCACGGTATCCCCATGCACAAGCCCCCCGGTGTTCGGCGTGCCGTGACGCTGTCGCGCTGTCCAATGCGATGCGCGCGATCCTCTGCCTGCTGGATCTGGCCAGGCACCTGATACGAAGCTCTTGGCGCGCTGGGGGGCCGTGACGTTACTTGTAGCATCCCGCGAATCGTAAGTGGTTCATAACAATAGTTCTTAAATTGCATAGCCCACGAAATGTGGACTCACCAGGAGTTATCAACCACTAAGTAAAACACCAAGCCACAAAAAATATGGGGTAAACCAACCAAATTGATCCAAATTGTATAGTTTAAGCATCAAAAAAGGAGGTGCAAGCCAGCACAATGGCAAAATGGAGTTGCTTGGAAGAAATCTACAAGAGCGGGTCCTGTACATGTTCCCTTGAACGAATTCTAGGATTATAGCAATCACCCCACGGTCTCCTGGACAAGAGACTCAAGAGACCTTCCATGGATGGGACAACTGGGAAATCGTGTTTTCTTTTAACCATGAAATCGACGGGAGTCCCTTGGAATATCTTGGAATTCTGTGAGTGTAGTACCATTTGATAGAAAAATTGAATTCTGATAATCCTCAGACATCCTTAAACCTGGGATGTTATTACGTTATATGGCCATAAACACTGATTCTTCGTTTACTGCCATGCACCACTCATGCACCAACAATGGCCGAGGTTTGGTGTTGGTTTCGGTGGTGCCATGAGTTGCGATCTGCCCTGAAGCCAGAATCATGACAATCATGGTGACGTCGTGGATAGTTCAGCTTATGATTTCCATTTCATGGTGGGGCCAAACCCCACAGTGCTCCTGAGATAAAGAGTCCGATTTTGAAGCTCAGATGTTTAGAACCAACCTGGATGATCCTTCCCCATGTTCGTTGGTGAAATGAAGGTTCTGGTAGTCTAACCTGGCAATGGAAAATTCACTTGTCAAATGGGAAAAACATTCATATACTGTAGAAATGAGATTCAATGAGCATTGATGGCTGCTTTTGTGTTGCCAGCTTAGATTGCCAGCATGGCTACCCACACTGTTTTTGGGGAAGCAAAAAAAAACACCATCTTCTCAGTGGCAGACCCAATACAATTCCGCGAAGACAATGGTCTGTGCCGCCTGGGAACGGTCCGCAGAGCGAGGCACTGCCGCAGGGCAAGGCAGGGTTCTGACAATGGTGGTGGTAGTGGTAATTTTAATGGTAATGGCAATAGCAATGGTATGTACAAACAGGTGTAGTATCAGCATGCGTAAGAATATGTGTAGCAGAAACATGTATATATTCTGCACAGTCAGTATAAATATGTTTCCGTTTATTTTTTGATGCATACGATCCAGTGGCATCCACCATTGGGGCCCCTGACCGTCAGGGTTAAGCCCGTTCCAGCGGCTGTGATGCTCAACACGGCCACGCGGATGGAATCGTCCTGCTGGGGCCAGCTGGCTGCTGGCTGGCTGGAGAATCACAAGGATCATCATCTTTACTAAGCTTACAAGCTGTAAAAAAAATGAGATGTGTAGTAAAAGAGATGTCTAGTAAGACGTCTTATTGCAGTATCAATTCTTACCACTCTTAGTTAGCTTGCTTGGTGGATTGCCATCTTTACACCTTCGGATTTAACCGGGTCACGTCTCCATTCTTGGTTTTCTGAGGTGCTGTTGGATTATTCACCAGGTCGTATTCCAGGTCTCCTTTCAACGCCAACTCTCAGAGATGTCCAAGAATTGCGAACCCCAAAATCCCATGGATTCACTTTATCCCATAAAAAATAATATAAAACCTGGCTGGTTTACTAACAAAAAAAACATGGAAATCCTATAAGTTGGGGCCCAGTTGGGGTATATCCCGTCTCACTCCAAACACCGCAGCTGTCGCGACACCTCTTGAAATTTGGACACCAAAGACGCTCTCGCCACAGGTGTCCTTGGGGATTCGGAACCAGCAAAAATCAGAGGACCCTGACCCAAAAGGGTAAAGCATTGGATAGCATGGAGGTAGAATGGGATAGAGTATCTGCAACAATCTGACATTTTTGGATCTGTCTCAAGCAATGGAAAATGGCATAAGCATGTCAATGGATCGGTTGAAGGGAAGAGTTGCAGGAAACTCCCTTTTTTTCTTCCAGGTATCGGGGTCTCTAGTAGATTCTTGAACCAATTCCAGGAGACCCAACCAAAACAGGGATGAAATGACAATACCTCCGGTGTCATCAAACATAGCAATGGGAAATCCCCGCACGAAATGGAGGTTTCTAGCTGGGAAAATCATCCACAAATCAGCTTTAACAAACCTCATGAATTCACTGATTCCCCCCCGTCTCGGTGCCACACGTGTGCCCATCGATACCTTGGAGTCGCAGGTACCACCAACAAAACAACGCGTGTCTGCAAAAACTAGGGGATACGCCCAAAACATGCCATTCAATTGGAAAAAATGTGTGACAATCGATTGAATTTGGGGGCATCCCATTTTCAAGTAAACACCTATAGCCTATCTTCACCTACAGCCTACTGTACTACCAACTACAAAAACGGGTATGGGTCAAGATCTGTGTTCCAATCATTTCCAATCGACAGTCATCTTTCTTTGGGAGATGGTTGAGCTCTCGTTCTTGCTGACGTATCCCACATGGCTCTAGCATGCTACAGCTAAGGAAACACGGTCACCGAAAGGGGATCGTGTCAGATCCTGAAAATTGGCAAATTGATGACATGGGTTTGTCAAGAAAGATAGGGTACCCCAAAATCTGGCTGATTCCCGTTGTTTCCTGTCATTCTCCCAACAATATTCCCCTCCTTTTGGTTCCAGTCATTCACATTGTAGCTGGGTGAAATCTCCAGATTCCTATGTTTGATGATTAGCTCCGCATTTTGCCTGCTGTAAATCCTCCATCTTCCGCCAGGATTTGATGCTTCCTTTGGGGATTCCATCTCTGCCAAGCCACGAATGAAGCCTGTCTGCAGCTTCTGCAGCTTGCCTTGCAGCGCCTGAGATGTCGACGTTTCAATGCAGTCCTTTGTAAACTTTGACAGACGGAGATGTTTCGAGATACCTTTGATGATATGATCCAAGGACAATCAAACATCATCATGATGAAACATTTTACAAATCAATGCTTTACATACCTGCACCTTTCAGGTAAATGATGATGGAACTTTGAAGGTGAGGTGAATAATGGTATCATCCAAGGACAGTGGGTATTTCTTTACTACTACTAGTAACTTCACGTCTGAAAACAAAGGATGCATCACGTTTTTCACTTTTCGTGCACCTGTAAAAAATAGGGTAGGTTGGCATAATTGCCAATTGCATTAATTTCAACTGGACTGTCCATCTTTGGCACCAGACACATTTTGCGTCATCAGCAGAAAGTAAAACACCAAGATTTCACCTATTGAATGAAAGTGGTTACTTCCCATCTCCCCTGCTAAGTTTGTTGAACTTCTGGTGGTTGTGTATAAATTCTCATACAGGGTGGTGCCCCCAAGTTTAAGTTGGTTCATAAACCCCTTCAACCATAGTGATATCGCTCACAGACCCTTTTCAATTCGGACGTATAAACCAACCTAACGCAGAATGACTAGGTTAAGTTATGATCCCCTTAAACCAACTTTGACACTATAGTTCCATCGCCCACCCTGTCTGATCCCAAAAAAATAAAGCTCCAAGTCTGGGCGGCCAGGCATCTAAGACCAGGTGGTGATGACCTGAGGGTGAAATCCAACTGAGGGGTGATTGATGATTATTTATTTGATGGCTTATTGAAGGTTGGTAGGTGTCTGTGCTTCACAAAAAAAAGACAAAAACATAGTTCCGCAGGGCTCCCCGTGCTTTTGTTGGGAAAATGGATTGCAATAGCGAGTTCCCTCCCAACTCAAACTCTTCGTGTCAGGGTTTGGCAATTTCTTGACCCACAGCCATAGCTCCAACAACCAGTGCTGGTTTTGTAGCCTATCATGGATGGAAATGGTTGAGCCATTTCACCCGTGACAGAGGTCAGGAATCGTCCAAAAATCTATGAGTTCTTCTTCAGCCACAAAAAGCATATCCAGCATCCAAGAAGCTCCAAGCCAACCTTGCACCATACTGGAACACCAGCACTTGGGCTTGCTGACCGAAGACAAGGAATTTCACTCCGTTGTTGAGCAAATGTCCCACCTCGGCGACGCACAACTCCTGTTCCATGGGACAAAGCCAAGTTCCGCTGACTCCCATGAAACAGGGCTTCTCATGGCCAAAAACACACACAGCAGCATAACTATCACCATAACTTTCACCATAACCATCAGTAAGTATCACCTATCACCATACCTATCACTATAAACATATCATTAAACCCCCGGGATCACCATCGATCAGGCTGCCCCACGTATTCCAGCACCGCTTCTAATTTCGCCTGCATCATGGAATGGTTGGGAAACTCTTGGTAGCTCCTTGGCTCCCCATTCAATAGAGAATACGGATGAATTTGGATACCCATAGCTACCTAGCTCCCCCCCCAACCACTGCATAGCTTAAGAACTCTAATGGTTGCTTAACTTTCCCAAACACGACTCTAGCAATCTCAATCCTGTAACCAATCCTCAATCAACCAAGGTCAACATTAATCCGGGGTTGACATTACTTCTTGATTCCATTGAAATATGTACAGTCTATACGAAGTGTGTTCCTCCGTGCATCTGTCTATATCATATATCATTCTGGACAACTGAAAAAAATTCACCAAACTGAACTAAGGATATTTTGGGATACTTACCCCAATCCTAACCATCACTCCAATGACGTCTCAGTGAGGTGGTTACAATTTATCCAAATATGGTTGCTGGCTAAATGGGTGTGCCTATAAAAAGGTGTATCCCCTAGCATGGCACTTCAATGAGGACAATGATGATGATAAACGATGGGTTTTGGGGTATCTTATTTCCAGACAGACCCGAATCATCTCTAAATCAAAAGGTTCAATGAAAATCATCTATCTGATGTTGGATGTATAACAAGGGTATCTAATTGGACAATATTCCCAAAATCAAATATATAACATTAGTCAAAAGGCAACAAAAGGCAATCTATCTATATCATTTTGCTGGCTCGTGTTTCCCACCTCCGCTGTCATCCGGAAGAGCTGTGGCATCTCTCCCAGGGGAAAGCCCTCGCAACAATGAGGTCGACAATGAGGCGAGGCTGTTGGGAGGTGAACTGTTGAAACGACGACTTGTTGTGGCTAAAGTGGAAGGGAAACTATGGGGAAGGATTGGAAAATACTGGAAGTATGATGATGATATGGCATAGTCAAAAATGGAAAATAGAGGAAAATGATGCTAAATGATGCTAAACCAATATAAAATCATTAAGATTTGAGACTTTAGGGGTACTCCATGGAAAACGCGAAACCCCAAATAGTTCGCAAGTACATGTAAATACTTTCTTTAAACTGACTACTTCAAATAGAGAGGGACAACCATCCGAATCAAAGCCAGTTGAGTCATTCCGTCTCATCCTGGCTGTTGAAAATCGGGATTCCCAGTTCATGGATGATGATAATCCCAGTATATCCTAGATGGTATAGTATCATAATGATTGGGAATCCCCTACAGATTGATGTGTGGATTGTTGTTGGATTCCTGGCTATAGGGGAATCCCGAACTGTCCATGAACTTCACCATGTTCAATCGGTAAACTATAATGACTAATCTACAAATGGGCCTTCTACGCCATAGCAAACTGTTGAATACCCAGAGGGTATATCAAACGTTCCAATCATACCCCACTATATCCAATAGAAAACCACCAGGACCATTGTTTGTTGTTGTTGGTTAAATCAGTTAAATCCCTATTGAGGATTAATCAACATCATCAACCAAGTATCAACCAAGCATCAACCCACAGATGTCCATGGTGCCTTGCTAAAGTCCACAGAACCCATTTCTTTGGTCTGCCTGTCAGAGGGGATTTAACCATCAACACTGGGGATTTAATTCGAATATCACGGGATATAGTTTGCCTGTGTTTGTTTCATACAGTATACTACTTAATTACCATACCCACGATAACTCCTTCGGTGTGTCCAAAAATGGGGATAACTAGCCACAAAACAGCCAATTCGATGACAACATTTGTCTGGATTAGATCGGTACATATCATAGTCAGAATCGTAGATGGACTTATAATTATAGGCCCAGTTTTGCCACTTTTCTTGGATAAACTGATCTACCAACATGCAAATCCAACATTATAAACTAAAAATCTGAAATCTATCGAAAATAAACATTGTATTATGAATATTGCCTGAATCTTGGGAGGAATGTTGCCAAATCTTCCGAAACCTGAAAACAGCGAGGTGACTCCCTCGAAGTGGCTGGTTGGTAAATCCCCGAACTCAATGGAGGTTTCTCGCTGGAAAGAAACATCGAAATCAATGGTGAGATTTTCCAGCAAGATCCAGCAAGCCATGTTTGATGACACCAGAGGGTACCAACGATGTACGGATGCAGCGGCTTTGGTTGAGGATCGTAGAACTGACGTTGGCAGAGTTGGCGCCTCTCGACTTCTCGCAAGATCTCCTGGCAAGGTCCCCAAACCTGTCCTCAACCCCACTGGTAGCTGTAGAAAAGGAATCCACTGCTCTTCGTGTCAAACCGAAGATAAACACAATAGCCCGTGTTGCGCAGCAAACAACTACTCATTTGGGGGTGATTTTGGGTTGTTTGGCCCGTTCTTTTTTTGGTTGTTGTAGAATTAGGTGCACTCAAATTGATACATACAATTTGTGCATATTTGTGCCACAAATTGGCAAATCCATCTGTCGCTTGGATTTTCTTACACTGTCTCCACCAACAAAACTGCGGAAAATCGAAAGGAACAAAACTCAGGATACAAACCACCAGAAACGGGGGTTTATGCCTGTGCATATTATGCATGCATCATGTAAACCAACATGGGGAATTGTATCCATGGTGCCTGGTAAAATGGGAATGTTCGTCAGATCCCAGTCCATCCTGGTTCATCTTCTCGGGATCCAGAGGCACTTTCATGCGGCGCTTGGGAGGGAGCCTCTTGGTGAAGCCAACAGGCCAGGTTTCTCGAAATGACTGCTACGAGTAGACCTAGGAACATCATCCATGGAAAAAATGGAACAAACCCATCTCATTTTCTTGTTTCCGTTGGTGTTTGGATCTCAAAAGAAATTTACACCAGAAACTGAACTTAGACTATGATCATATGCTATCATATTCTATGATATTCTATCGTATACTATCGTATACTATCATGTACTATTATATACCATGAAGAAATTGAACTTAGACTATCATAGAATATCATCATATATCATTGGTTCAGCTACCTCCACCTGGAAACATCGTTCCAACAAATTCCTGGGTCGACCAACTGCTGAAGCACATCCTTCTTGAGACGCCTCAGCAACGGCTTCAATGAGACAACCATATGAATGGCCAAAATAACCATCCAATGAGTAGGGAAATTTTGAGGCATACCCATGGCATACACTTTGCATCACATCATGCAAACCATCTATATACCTTGCACCCTGAGAGAGATCTACGATAGCCTTTCAACCCAAAGCCAAGTCCCTTCAAATCATAAATCTTTCAACCACCTTGTGCCATCTCCAAAGCCTTACGATCGCGCTGGGCTCCCCTGCCGGATCATGACAGATCCTAGGAGACCTGTGACATCTTGGACGCCGCAGGGGAAACTACCCATATGACGATATTGAATGAGGATCAATACGGCAAAACCATGTTTCACCTTTGTGACTGAACAGTTCAAAATATGAAGTTGAGTAATCCCATGTTTGGGTTATGAAAATAGGAATTGGTAATGATTCTGCTGGCTGTGGTCCAAAATGACTTGGTGACCTACCATTTGACTCGAAATTGAAAGAATGAAGAATTTGGTTCGGTGATACGTTGGTTTTGCTTACATTTGGTTGATTGATGTTCCTGACACATTCTATGATGCAAGAAACGATGACTCCCTTGGAACACCAGCTGAAAAGTCTAGCACAAACAAAGAAAATCATCCCAACAAACGAACCGACATTCCGCCAGCAAAAAGAACAACAACCTATGATGCTAAGGGTAGGGNAGCACAAACAAAGAAAATCATCCCAACAAACGAACCGACATTCCGCCAGCAAAAAGAACAACAACCTATGATGCTAAGGGTAGGGGGTCAAACAAACAAGGGACATGGAACAAATTACAACGGATTGAAAACTATTGAAATATAGTATATTGAACTAATATGAACTTATTTGTTTCAACCCCGGGGTCTATTCCATAATATATAAGCAAGCATTGATGATGGAGCTGACATACACCAACTGGTAAGGCCAAAGATTTATCTACGGTAGATGAGTGGTGCCAAAATCTGCATCAAACACTCCACAAAAGTGTGTGTGTGTGTAGATGTATGCAATACACTACATTATGTACTATATGTAAATATACTATATACTACATAATGTTATATACTATATACATATATGTCTATATATACTGTATGTAATATACGCAATATCTAGTAGCTATACCCTGACTATTACACACAATTACTATGGGATGCAAAAGAGGCACAACATGTGGAACCCGAAGCTCCCCCAGCAGTGGGTTTTGATGCTGATGATCACCTGGCCAAAAGTCAGGATCTTTGGATCGTGAAAGCAGGGCTTTCAACCTATTCCAAGATGAACAAATGCGACAGGAACCAAGATTCGTGTGTTCTTTCGTGTGTTGCTGTTGCATGCAAAATTGCAAGCACTCTTTTCCATCTGACTCGGCTCAGCACAGTGAGCAGGGCAATACATCAGCGAGGCATGCAGTTGGGGAATCGTGAGACTGAAAGCACATTGAGCCGTGTCAAAAACCTGCGTGCACATTTCTTATACTCTTGCGATCACATCTAATCACTTTCGCGATCACTTTTCCGGCACTTTCACGGTGCGGGTTTTTGCTTTTGCGAAACTTTGTTGTGCAGAAAACACTTTCGCACAACTTTTCCGTCGGGACCAACTGTAAAGACTGTTAACGCATTTCACTTTCACTGCCACTTTTTTTACTTTCACGGGACTCAGATTAACTGTATCTAAATATCCTTACATGAGGGTTTTTGACGTGCCTCAATTGCCAACTTCCATCATACCTCAAACTTGACACCTGTGGCTTCCTCACTGGTCCTCCACAGCATTTCGATCGCTTTGGGGTCGGTCTCATAGGCTTTGGGCGGATTGGGAACGGCGGGACCTGATGTGCCAGAATTCTTCGGGCCGTAGAGCACGCCACTTTGAGCGTCTGTAGCCACCATACACTTCACCAGCCCCATGCTCCCATCTTCAGGTGATTGGGCGAGGCAGGGCATTATAAGACCTTGGTCCATGTGAACTACTCAAAATCTGGGTGGTTAATCTTGAGTTTCTATTCATTCCAGGATATTTCAGGCAGTTGCCAAACTTATCTCACACGCTATCTTCCCAATGGGGTTTGTCTGCAAAAGGTTTCCCAAAGTTTGATGGGTAATCATCGTTCAAATTGAAATGGCTGTTTTCATGGGTAGCTGCAGCCAGGATCCACCATTATCAGATTGTCAGGGCATGAGCCAAGAGACAGCTAATGCAGCAGTCCGTGCAGCAGCCATGCTTCAAACCGTTGGACAGATTGGTCGTCGATCCACCGGGGTGTGCACAAAGGGAGCGGACCCTGGAGTTTCGCACCTTCAATTTCTCGTGGAGACCATAGGTGAAGACCGAGTTGGCCAACTTGGTCTGGAAGTAACGATGATAGCAGGCTCCACCCATCAATTTGATGGAATCCCCACCCAAATTGCCGCCATTTTTCCCAAAGTACTTTTCCTCCAAGCCTTTGTTCACGGTGTGAAGGCGGCCGACGCTGGAATGGTTCACAATCCGAGCGTCTCCATTTTGCTCTGCCTCAGCCTCCAGCAATGGGAAAAGCTCTGCCGTGAGAAGGAAATGCGATAAGTGGTTCGTCTGCATCTGGGTGTCGTAGCCATCCTGAAGTAGGGTTGCTCCCAACACCCTAGATTCTAGATCTAAAGAGGGAAAATCACCCATTTCTCCCCAAAGTGGCAATCATGTACCTGTAATGGTTGAATTACAAATACATGTAACAACCCCATTCATTAACTATACATATTAAAGACTTATTATGATTGGTGTAATAAGTTATGCTATGTTACAATATGTGGTAATGTTACAATGTGCTACAATATGTGCCCATATGTTACAATGTGTTGCAATATCATACGTGCCAATATGTTTCTATCTGTTACAATATGCTAAAATATGTACTGTAGTGATATGTGACAATATGTAGTAGTATGTGATTATAGATGTTATAACTTATAACTAATAATATGTGATACTGTATTATAATTAATCATATCATATGTGATAATATGTACTGACATGTGATAATATGTTTCAATATGTTACAATGTGTTACAACATGATACAGTATGTGCCAATATGTTGCAATATGTGCCAATATGTTACAATGTGTTACAACATGATATGTGCCAATATGTTACAATATGTTACGCTATGTTGTAATATGTGATCATATATCATAATATGTGATGATATGTTTTATTCTGTTAAACCATGTTATTTCATAGTAGCTTGGATTGCAAACGAGCAACCTTCGTTGCTTTGTCTGGCGTTGCCATGATGCCTGCATTGTTCGCGAGGCAGTAGATCTTCGAATACTGCGACTTGATCTCGGCGGCGGCCTTGCGGACACTCTCGAAATCCTGCAGGTCGCACGCGATGTTGCCTGGCAGCTTCAACAGCTTCAACCCATCACCCAAAAACAAATATGAATAAATATCGACTCTCTAGGAAAATTGACAGTATAAGATCATTTTCATTCATTATCCATCATTATCCCAGATATGGGATTGAAAAGTATGTAAAATACATTGGCACATCATAGTCTGTCTGAAACCACCAACCAGTTGCTGAACTTTCCATCTGGAACGATCTCCTTGAGCTTCTCCATGGAATCCGTGACGCGCTGAGAGGGTCGATTCAGCAGAAGAACCTCTCCGCCAAGTTCCGCCACGACCCATGCAGCAACAAAACCCGTACCCGAGGTGGTGCCGGTGATCACAAAAACCTTGCCATCCACGCGTGGAAGCTCCTTACGGGGGTGATCAGGAGTGTAAATAGAGGGTACTGAAGGGCAATATTTCAAATTTTCTCCGAGTGACTAGGCTTTAACCACAGGTTGGAGCAACCCTGTCCTTTTTGAACTTCGGAAACCATTTGGATTTTGGCATGGCGAATCAGTCGTGATCCTAAAGGCCACCTTTGAACCAGGTTGTTTCTGCAGCACATCATTTGTCCCAGCCATGAGAGCCAAAGCCAGCCAAACTGAATCTGAATTCTCAATTCCTCCCCATGATACCAATCCAAAAGGTTGGGGGCACTGTGCGGTATTCATGATATTTGATAAGCACAAAGATTGAAGTATCTTTGGAGGTCCGTTTAGATTTCTACTTGGACCATATGGATTTATGGTGAACACGCCCATCACCCAGCACCGGGCGCACCTTGTGATGAAGTTGAACATGGTGAAGATGTTGGTGAGTGGATGTAGTAGCAGGAAGGACGGATAGAATAAATTAGATCGGCCAGAGAAACCAAGCAAGACAGGCAAAAATGCGGCAGGTTTTCACCTTTGTGACTGAACAGTTCAAAAATCCCATGTTTGGGTTATGAAAAGAGGAATTGTTAATGATTCTGCTGGCTGTGGTCCAAAATGACTTGGTGACCTACCATTCGACTCAAAATTGAAAGAATGAAGAATTTGGTTCGGTGATACGTTGGTTTTGTTTACATTTGGTTGATTGATGTTCCTGACACATTCTATGATGCAAGAGACGATGACTCCCTTGGAACATCAGCTGAAAAGTCTAGCACAAACAAAGAAAATCATCCCAACAAACGAACCGACATTCCGCCAGCAAAAAGAACAACAACCTATGATGCTAAGGGTAGGGNAGCACAAACAAAGAAAATCATCCCAACAAACGAACCGACATTCCGCCAGCAAAAAGAACAACAACCTATGATGCTAAGGGTAGGGGGTCAAACAAACAAATGGGATTGCTCCTCCTGAACTGTATCTCAGGCAAATATCTGTGCACTGCTCGTGTTGGATGGCAGAATCCCCTTTCAGGAGTTCCCATGCATTGAACATCTTGAAATATCGCCATCTTTGTCGCTGAAAAATCGCCATGTTCATCTTGCTTCATCCATCACCGACTCAACAAACCCAGGCTGATGGTTCCCCATGGTTTCCTGTTCCCAGGCTGAAATGTGTGACCATTTTGGCCGGTCAAATCCAATTTCTTATGGCGAAATCCCGAAAAAGTTGCCGGTCTACTTCCAATCTCTCCTTTTTATTGACCAATATTCACCATCAATTCCTTAAATGTCCTGGCTCAATCCCTATCATTTCATCCCCAAATCCTGGAAAAATCCCTACTGCCCTATTGTTTGATGGTCAAGTAGCCATATGATTCATCATTGATCATCAAATCAATATACTGCCAACCAAGAATCAAGGAAGAAGGGTTTATGTTAAAACCGATACACTGGAGCAGGCAGGTCCAGTTTCTTGGGTTCCCATCTCCCAGGTCAACAGAGTAGCATAAGATTCCTCATGCTTCATAGAACAGCATCGAAAAGAATGAAAAAAGAGAGGTTGCTGCAATAATCTTAGACTAAAGTATAGTATAGTTCTAGTATATAAATACATATAATTCTAGTCACATATGCAAGTTAGAATGAGCACCGCAAATACCGTGATTATTATAAGGATAACTATAAGAATTCTGATACTCTTATGGTACATACAATGTAATATAATATCATACCCTCTGGTAAACTAACATAACTATTGAAAATCACCATTTTTAATGGGTAAATCAACTATAAACTGTCATTTTCAATAATTAGCTATGTTAGTTTACCAGAGGGTATATATATATATAAAACACAAACGCGGCCCTCCCCAGCCATGGACCATGCGCCAGCTGGGTACCGCCCACAGTTCAATTCACCGGGACGTTGCGCCCCGTTCCACTTCACCGTGGGATGGCCCGTGAAATACACCGTCCTCAGGGCAGTGGAAATGTGTTGGGAAATCCCTTGGGAAATCCCTTAATCCCTTGACCCCTGAAAAAAGGGCTGGGATTTTTGGATTTAGATGGATTTATATGAATTTACATGAATCTATGGATGTTAAATGATGTGAATAACATTGAGAAAAACACAATATTAGACTATTTCAATATATTTCAATGGTTTTGATGGTCGCTCCACGTGGAGAGGGGGATCAAGAACATAATATAACTGACAAAAAACACACAACTTAATCAACAAAAAAAACAACAAACCCAAGGAAATGGACAACAATCCACTCTTCTAACTCTTTGAACCACAACCTATCTCCTATTTTCTAGTGCCATAGCTTTCTGATGTTCAATTTCTGGGGCCCCCCAACTGCTTGTAGCTATATCTCTCGGCAAACTTCACAAAGCTGGGCATTTCGGAGGGAAGCAGCGCCTGCCCGTGCGCTTTCGATGGGGTGATGAGGCGAGACAGGGCTGTGCGAGGTACAATTTCCAGGAAAAGATGCTGGTTTTTGGTTACCATCAAACATAAGGGCGGCCCTATCAACGTCACTGAGTGCTGGAAAGTGACGGGATGGTCTACTACTGAACGTGCCCAAAACCAGTGGCCCCTAGGTTTCAAACTGTCACCCAAACCGTTCAACATCCCAGACGCACCTCCAACTGTGTGTACAACTCGCAGGCACGGTTCACCGCAGGCGTACCACCTTGGCCATCAGCCAGCATCCCCGGGTGGCTCACTTGCAAGACTTTGGAGGTCAGTATGTTACACACTTCCAGTACCACAGGATTGAGAAAAACCCTCACTTCCAGCAGCTTAGCAGCTTAGCAATGTTGCCACCCACTGGACCCGTCTGGCAACTCTAGGACCCCCGGGCTGAGTAGCAGAACACGTCTGGCAGCCTTGCAAACGCCCACCTAGGCATCTGCAGAGCCGAGAGGAACAAATGTCTGAAACCACGGACCAAATATCGATTGAATAGTGCTTTCATGCGATCTAGTATGTATATATACAGGATTTCATGGTGATTTCATGGGTTTGATGTATCTTAAGATATCTTAATATTTTTTTTCTGGTGGTTTAATTGTGGATCATCTGTATGGAGCCCATAGAAAATGGAATGGTTGATGCTTTGGAAAATTCTCAGAGTCTGAACTGCGTTATTGAAGTCTGGCTTGAGAGATTCCCCAACCCAGGATTCCAGTCACCGCCAGGATAAGTTCTTTTTCAAAGCTGGTATTAGCATGTATTGGCTCTCTATTGACGTTTCCCATCCACTGTTGGTTGCTCGAACGATCATGCATACCCCATGTTTGATGATTGCTATCCCATTTTTGATGGCTAAATCACTTTAAGTCTCACTTGTGTTTGATGGTCTAATTCCTTGTTAAATCCCACTGTTTGACACTTCGATCCCATTGTTTCAGGTTAAATCCCGAAGTTTGATCCTTAGAATCCTAAGATTTCATGATAGTGACCCCATGCTTAATGTTTGAATCCCACTTTTTGATGCTTAAGTGACTATTGGTGGGATTACCATCCCCGGTCCCCTGAGACCAACACCACCACCTTGGTCCTTTGGGAGGACGATTCCTGGTCAATCAATGGATTGGTTGATGGGAAAAACTACAGGAAACGATGGTTTTTACCACCAATTATACGGGTTTCCTGTTGATTTTCCCTTCGACCAATCCAATGACTTAAACAGACTTGAGTTGTCTCAAGTTAATCTTGAGATTGCTATTCTCAAGGATGCATCTTCAATTTCGGAGTATGGCGGTGACCGGCAAACCGGACCGTGAAACCGTCAAACCGTGACACGGTCAGACCCCCCTCCCACGGTTTCACGGTTTCACGGTTCCACGGTTGAACACGGTCAACCGTGAAACCGTGGAGCCCCGACCGTGGCCCAGAGTTCCACGGTCAGCCGTGAAACCGTGGAGCCCGGACCGTGCCCACGGTTCCACGGTCAACCGTGAAACCGTGCAAACCGGACCGTGCCCACGGTTTCACGGTCAACCGTGAAACCGTGAAACTATGGAAACCGGACCGCGGCCGACGGTTCCAGAGTCAACCGCGAAGGTGGAAAATCCAGACCGGATTCTACGGTTCTACGGTCAACGGGGAAACCGTAAAACTGTGGAACCCGGTATACTTACCCTGTACATCGGATACATTGATTCTAAGCAAAAAAAATTGCAATTTTTCCGTTGATATCGAATATTGATTGTTTATGGCCTGGCTTTCTTCGATAGTTATTTACATGCTGTGGCCAAAGGATGCTTATTGCATGTTCAGCGCATGTTGATTTGAAATGATATTTCATGAAATATATATATATATGGATAAATTTGTTGTTTCCAAGGGCATGTCAGGGTTGATGGACTAATTCATCAGCATACATATATATATATATATGTTTTCCAAGATATTTTTGAATGATACTTGAAGAAATGTTGAGCAAGAAATATATAGAACTATTGGCAACATCTGGCAAGACATGCCGTACATCCTAGTGGGTTTAAATCAATCTTTGGTTAGTTGGAAGAAGATACAAGCTGACAAAATTATGTTTGAATGTTTCAAGAGAAATCATCGACCCATACATCTCCACATTTGTTCGTCACTGGAAGCAAAACACCAATCAACCATGGCTTCGTGATTTCGGACAAGCTCATCACAGCCTAGATCTGACATGACATACCTTCTGGTAAAGCAACATAACTATGGAGAATCACTATCTTTTATGGGAAAGCACATTATCAATCGCTATTTTCATAGCTTTCTTAAAGTAGCTGAGGATATATTTAATTAAACATGGACGCTCGCCAAGGTGCTGTCAACTTCTGGTACGCCTTTTTGGTCGAAACCCAGCAGCCAAGTGTTGCTGGAAAAAGGTTTGGTTTCATGGCTATCATTCGAAATGCGAATCAGTACCACCACAAAACGATCAGCTGGTGTCAACAGTTCCACGGGCGCCAGAATTCATCACCATAAAATCATAACATGTTGTGGCTTGGTCATGTGTCAAAACGTTTGAAATGTCTCGGATTCATTTCTTCCTTCTGGTCGTGGCACTTGGATATGGATATCGCCACTCACAGCAGTCGGACAGCTGATGTCATCTACCCTACTTAGACCATCAGTTCAGGCAGACAGACGCATCTCCTGATAAACCTCAGTCACCCGTTGGNCTGATGTCATCTACCCTACTTAGACCATCAGTTCAGGCAGACAGACGCATCTCCTGATAAACCTCAGTCACCCGTTGGCAGGTTGGACCGTTGGACATGTCTAAATGGAAAGGCGGAATGAGGATGAGGGACATGTCAGCTTTGGTTTGCGTCAATTTTTTCCGTGAATTTTGGAACCATCTGGAGAACGTGCAAGACTTGGATTCCTGAAGAATCGAATTCGTTATCATAGATGTTTCTTTGTCATGGTCTGGTTGATTAAAAAAGGGGTTGGTTTACTTTTACAACAGGTAAATGATGATAGAAAAAATTATACCAAACCGGCCCTTTTATTTTTTTTACTAAAAGGACATTATTAATGGTAATGTGAAAACACGTGTCTTTCTTGTGTGCAAACACCCGAATTTTATGATTCCGGCCATGATCGGCCGCGGACATCACCAGTCGTATTTATTGATTTATTCAGTTCGAACGCTTCGCATGAGTTGGATATCTGTCCGGATCGATACGTACCGATCAGGACCTAATTCGATTTACATCCATGAAACCTGAAGGGGTTTTACTATTAGATGGTTGGGAAACTCAACAAGTAGCTCCTTGGCTCTTCACTTCATAGAAATGTTTCTAAGGAATTTGGATCTCCCTGGCACGCTCCTTTGATCGCTCCCTCATAGTGTAAATGGTGTGTGTTGATGATGTAGTGTAGATGGTGTTGTGTTGATGATGTAGTGTTGATGAAGTTGTTTGGATGTTGTTGTGTAGATGGTGATGTGTTGATGGTGATGTGTTGATGAAGTTGTGTTGGTGAGGTTCTGTTGATGATGTTGTGGAGATGGTGTTGTGTTGATGATGTTGTGTTTGAGGATGTAGTGTAGATGGTGTTGTGTAGATGGTGTCGTGTAGANCTGTTGATGATGTTGTGGAGATGGTGTTGTGTTGATGATGTTGTGTTTGAGGATGTAGTGTAGATGGTGTTGTGTAGATGGTGTCGTGTAGATGATGATATGTTGATAAGGTTGTGTTGGTGCGGTTGTGTTGATGATGTTGTAGAGATGGTGTTGTGTTGATGATGTTTTGCAGATGGCGTTGTGTTGATGATGGTGCNGATGTACTCAAAGTGGTGCACCTGCCACGCAAAAGCAGCCGGCGCCCAAAGGAATCAATCGTCGCCGGCCTTCCGCGGACCTCTATGAAGGTGCTCCAAATGCTGCGCCTGCCACGCAAAATGAAGCTGATGAGTTCCAAGTGCTGCAACTGCCACGCAAAATGAAGCTGATGTGCTCCAAGTGGTGATGTGGAGATGGTGTAGTGTTGATGGTGTTGTGTTGATGGTGCGGTGTTGATGTTGTGGTGTTGATGGTGGTGTGTTGATGGTGTTGTGTTGATGGTGTTGTGTTGATAGAGATGTGTTGATGGTGCTGTGTTGATGGTGGTGTGTTGATAGAATTGTGTTGAGGGTTTTGTGTTGATGGTGTTGTGTGGATGGGGTTGTTGAGGAGGAAGGAAGAAGGAAGAAGGAGGAAGAGGAAGGCGAAGGAAGGAGGCGGGATGGCAACAGAAAAACAAAAACCCCACAAGGCAATGTAGGAGCAAGGTCCATTCAAAAATCTATGCGCCGAACATGTTCCAAAAAAGTCGAGCTCAGACATTGCAGGAAAACATCACGAGACGAGACGTCAACATGTCCACAAGGTGTCACAAGAAACCTTGCAAACAACTGATGTGGTATGTGGTCTGAAATAGCAGTGCCCCAAGATCTGACAGCTAAATGATCAGCAGTGTCGCTCCCAAGAGCAAGAGTCCTTCGGGACGTACTTTTCTTGATGTCGGAACTTGCAACGATGTCCAAAACGGCAACGCCCTCTCTGCCGAAAATCGCGGCACTTGCTCGCCGAAGATTTCCTCGGGTGTCACCAGATGACACGGTATAGCTTCCGCTTACCAGTGATGAATCTGGCACTTTGATCTAGAGAAGCGGCTCTCGTTTCTGAATGGGTCTTCAGCTGGTGTCTGGTTGAGCCGCCCACCGCCAACACGTGAACCACCAAGAAGAATAGAATCATGAAATGCATCTTTTCGTGTTGTTATTGGTCAAGGAAAAATGCCACGGTCTGAAGCCGTCAATTTCCCCAAACATGTGTGGAAGAGGATCGGATGATAATATGTCTACTCTTCCTTCCCTATTTATCTAGATACCTACAAAACCATTTATCTATATCTATTTATCTAGCGATCTAGCAGTCTATCCATACATCCATCCCATCGATGTGTCTTTCCTTTTTTAAAATTGCTTGCTCATTTTGCATCCTTTGGGCTAGTGATATATAGTCAATTTTTTCATGGGTCCTCTGCAGAAATGAGTCTCCAAACTGCGCTATTGCCAAGACACGCTGATGCGTTTCGATTGGGTCCCAACCCTTGGCGCTTGTCGTCGACATGCTTCACAGAGCGATTTCGATCCATCCTGGCAAGAAGTAAATCCAACTTCCTTCACGGTGCAAAAACAATAGGAAACACAAAGATGTCAAATGAAAGTGCGCATGGGTAAATCACTGCTAAATCGGTCGACAGCAGCTCAGGAATCATTTTGTGCATTGCTATGTGACGCAACCGCGCACATCAAAAACAAGACGGGCGACCAATCTCGCAGCTTCTGGTGCTCACTCTTCTTTGGATCTCGCTGCAACACGTGCCTTCAGGCGGTCAGCGAAACGAGACGACAGCGCGGCCCGAAGAAACCAGCAGGGAGGAGACAAGAAGAGTTAGGAAGGAGAATATATCAAGACAGCCCTCAGATGATTGATGTTGATGAATGACGATGAAAGGTGACGAATAAAGGACGCTGAGAGATGTCATGGTTGGTGTTGATGAATGACGAAAGCTTTTACACAAAAGAGCGTTTCCACACAGAAGCTTTACAGACAAAACCGTTTACACACAATAGCTTTTACACAGAAGAGCGTTTACATGCAGAAGCTTTTACACAGAAAACCGTTTACAGAAGCTTTCACACAGAAGAGCCTTTACACACAGACAAGCTTTCACACAGACACGTTTACACACAGGAGCATTCACACGGAAAAGCTTTTACACACAGATGCGTCGACACACAGGAGCTTTCACACAGAAGAGCGTTTAACGGAAACGTTTACACACAAAACATTCGCAGAGAAGAGCTTTGACACACAGATGCGTTCACAGACAATAATTTTCACATAGAAGAGTGTTTACACCAAGACACGTTTACACACAGGACCTTTTACACAGAAGAGCGTTTACACACGGGAGCTTTTACACAGAGGAGCGTTTACACCAAGAATCGTTTACACAGAGGAACTTG
Source organism: Symbiodinium sp. clade C Y103 (assembly GCA_003297045.1). NCBI lineage: Eukaryota > Dinophyceae > Suessiales > Symbiodiniaceae > Cladocopium > Cladocopium sp. clade C. The sequence goes on along the minus strand of BGPT01000498.1, from coordinate 104,718 downwards.
TACACAGAAGGGCGTTGACACACATACACGGTTACACACAAAAGCTTCTACACAGAAGAGCGTTTACACACAGAAGCTNTTACACAGAAGAGCTGTTACACAGAGGCATCTTTACACACAAGAGCTTTGACGCAGAACAGCGTTTACACAGAAGAGCTTTTAAGAGAGAAATCGAAATCGCATTTTTTTCAATTTTTGCACTTCGACACTTATTTTGTGCGAAAGTTTCCATCTGAGATACCAAGATCGCAATTTGACCTCAATTTTTGCACTTTCTAAGGTTTGNTTTCAATTTTTGCACTTCGACACTTATTTTGTGCGAAAGTTTCCATCTGAGATACCAAGATCGCAATTTGACCTCAATTTTTGCACTTTCTAAGGTTTGAAAATAGGAATTTTTAATTCAATGTCTTCATGTCGTGCAAAGGGTTGCAGCTGAGATTTGGAAATCGCAATTTTACCTCAGTCCATGGACATCGAACCTCATTTCGTGCGAAACGGTTGTGTCTGAGATGTGGAAATCGCAATTTTACCAAGGTTTTGTTGCCGCAATGAATCGCAATCTGGCATCGCAATTTTATCTCGTTTTTTGCACATCGAAACTCATTTCGTGCGAAATGGTTGCCGCGACGACCTGGAAATCGCAATTTTACCGCAGTTTTTGCACATCGAAGCTCATTTCGTGCAAAAGGGTTGCCGCGACGACGTGGAAATCGCAATTTTACTCTTCGCGCATCGAACCTCATTTCGTGCGAAAGGGTCTTGTTTCGCAACCCGGTCTTTGGCTGCCCCGCCGCCTAAGAGATAATTTAATAGAACTTGAGAAGTAGGAGTTTTTGGTAGGAGTTTTACTCCTGAGCAAGTACTCGGAAATATTAACTTCCGAGCAAGTACTCCTGACTAAGAACTCCTCAGTAAAAACTCCTGAGTAATAACTCCTGAGTAAAAACTCCTGAGTAATAACTCCTGAGTAAGTACTCCTGAGTACTAACTACTGAGTGATTAAGTCCTGAGTATTAAGTCCTGAGCAATAACTGCTGGGTAGATGATGTAGATGATGTAGATGATGTAGCTGATGTAGATGATGTAGAAGATGTAGATGATATAGAAGATGATATGATGTAGGTGGTGAGATGTATG
>BGPT01000498.1:13874-97861 GCA_003297045.1 Symbiodinium sp. clade C Y103 | reverse complement strand
GTTGTTGTGGTTGTTGTGGTTGTTGTGGTTGTTGTGGTTGTTGTGGTTGTTGTGGTTGTTGTGGTTGTTGTGGTTGTTGTGGTTGTTGTGGTTGTTGTAGTTGTTGGTAGTTGTTGTAGCTGTTGTAGTTGTAGCTGTTGTAGCTGTTGTAGCTGTTGTAATTGTAGTGGTTGTTGTAGCTGTAGTTGTAGTTGTTGTCGTAGTTGTATTTGTAGTGGTAATGTAGTTGTAGTTGTAGTGGTAGTTGTAGCTGTCATGTAGTTGAAGTTGTAGCTGTAGTTGTTTTCTAGCTGTTGTAGTCGCAGTGGTAGTTGTGGTGGTAATGTACTTGTAGTTGTAGTGGGAGTTGTAGTGGTAATGTACTTGTAGTTGTGGCGTAGTCACATCCAAACTTCAAAAATCGTCCGGAAACCTCAGTTTTTGACACTTTTGACATGGAAACGTGCTTCGCGCCACAACGCCGTGCACTTTTGCGACATCTTAACTTCCAAAAGTGCTCCGCGACCGTCAGTTTTTAACACTTTTTACTTCAACATGTGCTTCGCGCCACAACGGCGTGCAATTTTTCATGTCTCATCTGCCGCGATATCTCCGCACCCGCCGCTTTAGCGAGACTACTTTTCGACCCTCCGGAGCCACAAAACATTGAAAAAACACAGTGTTTCGCGACTTTCCTACCTTTTCGCGCACCTGGATCTCTTCTCTTCTCACTTTCTCATCTTCTGACTTTCTCCATCTTCTGACTGTCTCCATCTTCTGACTGTCTCCATCTTCTGACTTGCTTCATGGCTGTGCGTTTTCCATCTGTCCATATTGTCGGAAGGTTTAGCTTCTAAACTTCCTTCNCTCCATCTTCTGACTGTCTCCATCTTCTGACTTGCTTCATGGCTGTGCGTTTTCCATCTGTCCATATTGTCGGAAGGTTTAGCTTCTAAACTTCCTTCGATCATCTAGAGACATCTAGAGACCCAGAGACCCAGAGACCCGCACCTATGGCGGCTGGGGAAATACCCAACGCGCCAGGCTGTGGCCCTGCCTGCAGCGTCTTCCCCAGGCCCATCTCATCTCCAAGCAACACACGACCAGCTCGATGCAGGCCGAACACCAGGCTCTCCTGCTTTTTTTTTGGGGGGGGGGGTTAACCAACGAAAATGACAAATTAAAGGGCAAGAATGGTGGTTTTAACCAACAAAAAGGATGATTTAACCAAGAAAATGAATGATCTCACCAGCAAAAAGTGTAGCAAATGATGATTTAACCAACAATTAATGTGGATTGTCCAACAATTTTGGTGATTCAACACAAATTGAGGTTAAACCATCAAACCTAAAGGATTTGAGGAGATGGAGTGTCTGAATATGGGGTGGTATACCCGCCCCAAACCAGATGGTTCATCAGCATTCCCCCCATTGATATTGCCATAAATTGTGGGAATAGCCCATGTTCCAACACACCCAGCTTGGTATCAAAGACATGTTTCAGAGGATCCAAATAAAATGTGGCTAATTGGAAAGGAAACTCAAGACAATGCTTAACAATCAAACGAAAATGAGTGAAACAAAATGTTGATGGTAATTGAAGGTATCAAACAACTGTTCAAGCGCCAGCCAAAAGTGTGGCTCACCGCAAAGCTGAAACACCACCATTGACGTCCAAAAATGTCCACTTCTTCGAGGATTTGGGGGCATTGTGCCTTGAAAACTCTGAAAAAATCGGCGGAAAACTCGACTTTGCGGCTGCCTTCTGGTAGGGCAGCACGGCGGCGGCCTGGCTTCAACTGTTTGCTTTTTGGGGTCAAGACCTCAGCCCCTGGCTGTGAACGGCCCATGAAATCTGTTCCCCCACAATAGAGCCATATTTGGCTGTGTCTGAGAATGGGAGATATCCGTAAAAATTGCAATTCATGGGAAGTCATAGTTGTAAACCAAGGATTTTGGGATATACAATGTATACTCTGTCTTTAGATACAGCATGATAAAGCCATATGGATCCATATGGCTGGTTGGTGAAGCGGCTGGTGTGGCCCGTTTGAAGAAGCTTCACCCGCGAGTTGGGTGAGCGATGTCTTTTTTGGGAGTTGAGTGCCACAATAATCTGAAAAGTGGGCAAAAGAAGGCAAAAGTGGGCCTAAGTCTGCAAATCGTTGGGGAAGAAAGATACTCTGATTACTCTGTATATTTTGTTTTAATCATTGATTCATTTTTAAATGACCATTAAACATGGCATAATTCCGTAGGATAACCTGTATTTTCGGAGAAACCCAAGTAGTTCTATTTTAAATCGATGGGCTTTTGGATCACCCCATCCAGCCTCAGGCAAAGTTTGTAGGAACTGATTCACCTGAACAGGCAATCAACCCACCTCATCTCACTGGTTTCCAGTTGGTTGTTAGGTTTCCAACCATAATAGGTTGTAACTTTATCTAACCATTTATTTGGGATTGTTAAAAACCATATTCACTGGGATAAGACCACTTACTATGGCGTATCAAAAAAAAACTCAGGTAGTGGAACTTCCTACAATCACCAATCAACAAGTCTATGTTTAATGCATCAAGTGGTTTGCCACCCAACAAGAAGGGCCTTCCTGTGAAACCCTGCGGTTCTTTGATACATCTCCAATATGTTTCTGAGTTTGATCCATACACATTCACATCGGAAGCTTGACCGGCTACCAAACGTCTGACCGCATGACCATGTGTATCTTATTCCAAACAAGACTACCAAAGATATTTGTTTCAACATTCATTGGGGATCTATAAATTTCAAATCGTCCACATGTGGGAACGGGTCAAAATTCAGTACCGCCAAGAATGGCATGGCTCATGTTTAATCGTCAACATGAAAATAATATTCCAAAATATGTGTTCCTGTGGGCTTCAGAATTGGACCCCCGCACAGTACTAACATACGATTTCGTGCTTTTGTCTCCTGAAAGCCAACCCATAGTTACTTGGAATGATTCAAATATATAACCCCATGATACCATGGTTTTTGCTGCTTCATGTTCCCAGACCATTTCAATCCAATGCAAATCCATCAAAGTCACATGGGTCATGGGTTGATCATGATTTATCATCATTGATTCTCCCACATTGATCCCGGTCAGCCCTTGCCATCGCTGCAAATCCACCACGTTGCCTTCTCTTCAGCTTCAGGCATGGGGCAGCCGCCAATCGGTGCTGCACCACACCTCTCAAAGCCGACGACCTGCGGTGGAAAACGAGGAACTTGGTCGTTCCATGGTGAACCATTGGAATCTTAGCTGTTACAATCAGGGTGGCATTCTGGTGGTTATAATCGGCTTTTCCACTTTGCCTGCGAATTCGTTGTTTGATCATACGATGCCCCTAAATTGCGATATACGGATATACGATGATATACGGCAATCTTTGACAAACCCAAGTGCTGTGTTGACTTCAGATGTGAAAATGTGCGTTTTAGGGGGAGGATGTTTGAAACGCTGAACCTGTAAAATTGGCAAAATAAAACTTTGAAAAGTGACACACCTTCACGTATTCCAGCATTTGCCCAGCCTTCTTAGCTATATTCTTGCTTTCTTGTGACTAGTGTCTGAATCTCATTTTTGTGTTGGTCAACTCCGAAAAGAATCGTTCAGTGTTGTCACCAAGGGAAACCTCCACGTTTCAACGGCCTAATTTTTTGGATGTCTTAAAGCTGGGTACCCCAAAAGTTTCACGGCTCCACATCATTTTCCCCAATTGAAATAATCATTTTGGGTAACTCCATTTTCAGACACCCCCAACTTCATTATTCGTTGGCTGAATACCTTACAGTAAATCGTTTTCTCGTATTGCTTTATCCACATTTTGGCAGGTGAATGGTGACAAACCCTGAAACAGTTGTTCATGAGTCATTGGTTAAATCATGAAGTACCACATGTTTTGCTGCTGAAATCAGCCATTTTGCTGGTTCAATCACCATTTTTGTTGGTGAAACCCACCATTTTTTGCGGGTGAAATCACCCACTTTTCGTGGGCAGCTCCTGTAAAACCTTCGGCTCGGACCTGGCACACCCAGTCCGGCAGTGCAGAGAGTTCCAACCCCTCGGAGCTCAAGGCCTGGCAATGTGATTTTCTCGATATGGCGGAAAAAATGTGAGGACAAACATTCATATTATAATCTATACATATATATATACATATATATATATAATATGCATATATTTAAATGTACATGGTTCTACAAATAATACTTTATTCGTTTGTTATTGATTATTCATCGATTATCTAAATATCACTACTATATAATGTAGATTTATTACATATAGGGGAACTCTACTATATTATATCATATTGTGTATGTAGATATATATATATATATACAGATAGAGAGAGATAGATAGACAGACAGACAGACAGACAGGCAGGCAGGCAGACAGGTAGACAGGTAGATAGACAGATAGACAGATAGATAGGTGGCCGTCTATATCTGTCTCCATAATAGCATCCAACACCATTGAAAGCACCAACCAGTGATGGCTTCCCCAAGAAAAGTGTGCCTTCACCAATGAGTCCATCCTATTACACTGGTTGGTTGAGGATGGCATTCCCATTCTGTCAGTGATGATAATCCCTATATAATAGTGGTGTAGTAATAATAGTTGGTTGATATTTCAATACCAGTATGACTTATGTGGTAATATAGTGACATTAATTTGACTTGTAATGCCCAAATAAACCAGGTAATATTATAGCTCCCTATTCCACAACTAATCAACGAATCAACAGGGCTCTTGGTCATCAGCGGATGGCCGCTCCTGCAGTCGACTCAGGACAGCTTTGTAGTGGGCAGTGCTGAATGCAACCTGCGCGGCATTCGTCTCAAGGTCAATGGACGGGTTGGAGGGGAAAAAATCGAAACCTCCACAGTACAAGGGAAAAAAACCTGACGGTTCCGCTGCAGATTTTCCCTTGACCCATTCCAATGGGAACATGTCAACAAAAAAAACAGAGCTCTACGGGCTTTTTCATCCACTTTTCTATGACCATGGCACACCGACAGTCCCTGACAGAAAACATCGCTGGATTTGTCTGAAACTGGGGTACTCCTATCCCATTTCCAACGGATCACTATCATGTTTTCCATTGAAGCTAAAACCACTTTCTGGGATTGTTGGGGGTAGCCTCTGGTAAACTAACACAGCTATGGAAATTAACCATTTTTAATGGGTAAATCAATTATAAACGGTCATGTTCAATAGCTATGTTAAACTACCAGAGACCGCAGTGGAAGCTTCGCCGAGTCAGGCATGCAGAGAGAAAACTCCAAATGGCACGGATGACCGCCATATACCACGGAACACTTATTGGTACAAGGATCCACAAGAATCAGTGGAGGGCAACACATCCACAGAAACCCCTTCTAAGCACCCCTCAAATCCAGGATGATGACTTTCCCTCCAGGCCTCCCCATCCACGCCGCGATTGTGCGCCGTGTCCCAGCCAGAGACCTCCGGATGCACCCCTCCAAAACTAGAGACGTGGCTGATACGTTGCGACATATACAGTACCCTCCGGTAATCAAACATAGCAATGGGAAATCCCTATAAATGGAGGTTTTGATGGGAGAATCATCTACAAATGGTGGATTCTCCATTGCCATGATTGATTACCAGAGCCCAAGACAAGCCGATCTTGGGCCTGCAACTTGGATCTGACCCAGGAATCTTCAGATGTTTGATGATAAGTATGACTTGTACAAATGCACATCTTTTTTAAATCTTCTAGTTTCATGGTTAATCAAACATAAAACTCATATTCCATTCCTAACATTCAAAGTATCCCACCACCATGGTGACGCCTCCTCTAAAAGCTTGGGAGGCCAGCGCACGCACTTGGCCACAAAGATCAAACCCGTGTAGGGTTTGGGGCACAGCTCCAGCCTCGGATGAACACGGTGATTGATGGTTTGTGTGTAGATATGCGTGTGATTGATGTATGCATATATAACAGGTGTATGATTATCTACACTGCATATATACATATGCACATATATATAATATAAGGCTTACATATAGTTTAATGTGTATACTGTATACAAATAGGTATTGATCCATCGTGAAGCCTCAACAACCAACCATGCTCAGCGCTTTAAGTGCCCACAGCTCACCCTCCAAACCTCTGGGGCATCAATGTCAAATTGAGGCATGGACTTCACTTGAACGCCAGCATACTTTGGCCTGAGATTGTGCAAAGATGGGCAGGCGACAAGAGAATAGATACGGGTTTCTCTGAAAATGGGGTACCCTAGCATCCGCTGGTTCATATCATAGTATTTTCTCATGAAATAACCATGATATACCTGGGAACACCCCATTTTCATACACGCCCACAAACACCCAGATTTATTCGAACGGAGGGCATGCGATGCGATTGTATATTTATTCTATATAAGTTATATCATGTTATATCTGGTATATATTGAACCCTCCCATTTTAGTAGCTTGACTAGTTCTAGACCCATTTTGGCTGGTGTTCTTAAATAGTCTCATCATAATCTGGCTGAATTGCAACATATCGTAACAACTCAATATACCTGAAACATAGTCCTTTTGGGATGATTCCCCCCCCTAACCAATGCTTAATCCTCACTCACCCCGAGCAAACAAAATATCCATGCCTTGGCCCCGGTGATCTCGCTGAAGTCCTAAAGCCAACAGCATCCGCAACGTCAAAGTGACTCAACATGACTCAACTGACAGAAAGTCCGTAAACTTCCAAGAGTTTACCAATCCAAGATTCGGTGCTTGCGCTTGTACCGGCATAGTTGGCAGAGGNTAAACTTCCAAGAGTTTACCAATCCAAGATTCGGTGCTTGCGCTTGTACCGGCATAGTTGGCAGAGGCCTGCAGGCAATGTATCATGTGCATCTTTCCAAGTTAAGAATTGATTCATGCAAAAACATGTAAACATGTGACAATGCAAGCGCCAATAAAGTCAAAAAGGAAAAAAAGAGCACCATCTTATCATCGTGAGGAGCTCCAAAACCTTGCCTTGAGGCATTGCCCACATTCGGCTGCGTTGCACTAGCAGGCGCTACATTGGCAACATTCGTCGGGCCTACAAGTCAACGCTGCAACAAGGCTTCATTCCAAAGCTAGCAGTCAACGATTTACTTGCACTCCAATGCNGCAACATTCGTCGGGCCTACAAGTCAACGCTGCAACAAGGCTTCATTCCAAAGCTAGCAGTCAACGATTTACTTGCACTCCAATGCAATCCGTGCAAAAGCAAGGTGTCCTGGAGTGCTGCTGCCCATTCCACAAGCCGCGCTGGTGGCAGGCTGCCAGGCATTCGAATTCCTGAGCAGCATCCGCTGTCCTTTTGTCTAGGAGTCTAGGGGCAAACAGCATTTGCCAAGAACGTCAAACAAGGCAAAACCCGACAGTGACTCAACATGACTCACCTGAGTAATTAGAAAAGATGTTCATGAACTTCCAAGAGTTTTCTATCCAAGATTCGGCGCTTGCGCTTGCATCGGCATGTTTGGCAGAGGCCTCCACAAGGAGAGGTTCCACTTCTCAAAGATATCAGATGAATTCAGTTCCTGTGCAATACCCACGCCACGTGGCTTTGCCGTTTACCTGAAGAGTGGATATCCAAAAAGTCTATATCATGCATTAAAACCCAAAAATAAAGATAGTTTCCCCCATGAATTCTTCCTGAAACTCGCCATAAATTGGGGGGGACCAGGGAAGATCACAGCAAACCTGGCAGTCGCGGGGAGCTCTCCGTGCGTGGTGCCTGTGCGGGTTTTCGGGGTGAAACACCCCAACTGTTAGTGAGTTAGACAACCTTTAGGGGAAGGGTCTTGCAGGAACAGTGGCCTTTAAATTGGGATTATAAATATCATATTTATATTATGGTATATTATACAATGTTATCCTATGAGGGTTCGACAAGCTATTCGTAAATGATGCATGAATGGGCCATTTACTCGTGGACGTATGGGTTGGGTGAGGTGCATTGAAACATGTAAAAATTGAGATGATGACCCATGATCATCCCATTGATGGTCACACACCAAGCATGACTGGGGATCATGATAGACATCATCTCATTGCGAACGGAATATACCGTATACCCAATAAATCATAAACCTCAAATTTGGGGATGGTTCATGGTATTGGGATGTATTGGGTGAATCCCACCTTTGGGGAAAATGGTAATTCGCCGATTTAGGGGCATACTGTTGTCAAACAAGCTAGTTTAAGGAGAGAAAACATTGGATGGGCATTTGAATCTTTTTGGTGGTTCATGACCCAGGTGAGTAAGTCCCCTATGTGGGGGTTGACCATCCAAAGCACCAAAAAAAGGCTTTGGGAGAATTCCCTAAAAGAAACAGATTGCCTCACCACGCCTCATCTATATGGCTACCCTCTGATAAACATAGCTATTGAAAATCACCATCGATTCATAATATATATATATATATACATAGGTAAATCAGCTATAAATGGGCCATGTTCACTAGCTTTGTTAAATCACCTGAGGCTATCTTCCATTGTTTAGCCCACCTGCCACTGGAGGCATCTTCATTTCGGGTGTCCTGGGAGAATGGAAATCGGCACCTGGTGGTTGATGTTGATAGGGATGATAAGGATTCCCTCATTTTAGGGATCCCCAAAAATATAGAAAACCATGCCGGATTTATTCATATTTCCTCATTAGACGCATTAGTCATATTCATGTAATGCTTGTTATGTCCCCATCGCTAGGCCCGTGCTGATTGCCCCCCCCCCCACCATGAAGCAGCCCATTTGCATGAAGATAGTGTAAGGACATGGGAATGAGTGGATGACAGTTGCACAAATATTTGGGTAAACCTTGGCTGCAGAAATTATACATATATATATATATATGGGTAATGTGGCGAACCCAATGCGATAAACCCTCCATTTGGCCATAGTTTAGTTTAGTACGGGGTTTACCATGGTTTATCACATTGATGAATTTAGGTTTCACTTTTAGTCTTGAACCAGAGGAATAGAATGAGTCATGGGATGAAGTCATTCTGAACGAGATGACGAATTTTGTTGGCTAGAAATGGCGCATTCAGGAAATCTGGAGCCACACCCACATGAGAATATAACTATAATCTATAACTCCCAGAAAACAACGAACGCAACATGTGGATTTTTCCAACAGAAATCGACAATCACATCAACAACGACGGGGATATGAACCAAAAAAGGGAGACACACCCATCGGTATCATAATGATTCTGAGACATATTCTCGGACAAACCATATTTACCAACCCTTATGTAAAAATATATTGTGCAGAAGCAGGGGCTAAATCCGAAATAAGACAAGACTTGTGTCAACAAAAACTAAATAAAACATGGTTTCGTCATGTTTTGTCTTCAAAAAATAGGACAAAGCCTGACAAAATTCCAATGCTGCTGGGACTCGTTCGCCATGGTGGCACGGATACTCCGCAAGCCCCCCTGGATGGAAAATTGACGGTTCCCCAGGAAATGATCTGATAGATTCATGGTGGATTTTCCATCTCTCTCTTAGACTCTTAGGTTACTGGCGGAGTGTCCAACTGGAGCTTATGAGGCCATTTTTATATGCAACCGACCTGAAGCAACAATCATAAGGGACCAGTATGGATATGTGCTTTTCCAAACACCGAATCCCTTCCCACCAAAATTAAATCACCCCAAGAAACCTTGCTTCACTATTGGTTCTGTTCATTTTGGGGTTCCATATTGGGGGCACTTAATCTTATATTGCCGTATACTGGCTCAAGCTATACATCGCCATGTCATGATGATAAAGCCAGGTAAAATCATGTTGAATCCCCAGTTTCCATGGTTAACCTCCCACTTTTGATCCTCTTGACACGGTCATCGTCATCTCTAGAATCACTGCCAGCCTAGAATCAGGAGGGGCACCACAGTTCGCACCTCACGACCGGGCGGAGAGGTCAATCAAACCAGGGAATTCATGGGAAATTGACGGCACAACCTAAGTTGTACCCTCCGGTGATCAAACGTGGTAATTGGAAAATCCATGAAAATCCACCATTTCTAGATGGTTTTCCCATTAAAACCATTGAAGACCATGCAAAGCCTCCGTGTATAGCGGGGACTTTCCATTGCCGCGGTTGATTATCGGAGGGTACTTAGGTGTGCGGGGCCCATGTTGGATCACCCAATCGCAAGATGATCATGTGGGCCACCCAACCAATAAACCTACTAGGTGATGGTTTATACCACCCATTTATGAAGGATTTTGGATGATGTTGGGAGATTGTTTACTATTGGGTTTGCCACATTGATCATCAATCTACATCAACCTTTGGATCTACATCAACCTTTGGATCTACATCAACCATATCAGTTCGGCCTAGTTGGTAAACACCAAGGTATACCCATGGCGCCCGCTGATGCACCTCCGGCTGCTTTGGCTGCAGCACGCTGCAACATGGCCGATGGATTCCAGGGATTCCTGGCCGTCAGTAGTGTCTATAACCAAGCAGGCATGTAAGGTGGCTCAGCCACCACAGCGGAATCTACGGAATATGTAAAAAAGTTTGAAATCCTCCTTTGGGGGATGCATGGGTATACCATCTTTGTCGGTCGAATCATCTTGAATCCAATTTCATGCAATTTCTATTCCTGAAATAGCCACGAGTATGGTTCAAAACTACACTGCCCCCTAAAAAATGGCAAAGTTACATTCCAAAAAAGCTGGACAAGAGTACACGCCCCAACCAAAAAAAAAAAGCGAGGCACATGTCCCGTTTCTTATTCTTGCGATGGTAACACCAGGGCTCCGCAAGGTGAACTGAGCCTTCAAATCCGGGTCCCAATCCTTGCCTCGAGTCGCCATCTGCCAGACTTGGACTCGCAGCAGCCGCAGAATCCACATTGGGACCTGGCGGAGACAAAATGTCGCATCGCACCAAGAAAAATGTGCAAAAACAAATCAGCCAAAATGGTGAGTCAAGATGATTTTACAAAAACTATAGCTTCTCACCATACGAATACAGCAACTGGAAAGGAAAATCATCCACTTGTGAAATTTTGGGGGATCTCCACACGATGATCATGTATGTATGACACGAATCTGAACAAAAAAATTGAATTGTACATACAGCCTTCACATTAACCGACTCCCATTCAAGAAACTGGGCCCGAGAAGGGCCGCTTGTCATCGTGTACTGTGTACATAATATGAGACGTCACATAGTAAAGAAAGCAGACTCTAGACTCTCCGCTACCGAGGCCCCCTCCCCTTATTAATATTTATTAATAAGCACCACCGTTTAGAAACACTGATTTAGTAGCTGGATCTATTCATCTCGTTGTCCATTCCTTTAACAATAAATCCAAGCAAAAGGGGAGTTGTTCAAAAATCCGCTACTGTACCCCCAAAACTCGGATGGTTTGAAACCTGAACTTTTCATTAAAAAGAACACATAAATCCATACTGTGACTCCCATGTCCGAACCAAACTTGCTGCGACCTTGTCTCAGCCCCTGCGAGCTAGGAGTAGCCATGGGAAGTACTTCACCTGGAGCCGTTTGGACCAAGGCTGTCTTACCCAAAGTGCCAGTTGAATGGAGAAAAGATGAGAAAAGGATGGCCAACCATGGATCCACATGTGTACGGGTCAAACTTGAACCCCAAAATGGATGACTCAAAAATGACCACCCGTGCTGTCCCACCTGAAGCCACATGAGGCCGCACGTCGTGCGCGGTCGCGTCGCCCGTGCGCGAGGGAACGGACTGGCTCCTTGGGATCCGCGGCTTGGTCGGTGTCATGATGATTTGGGTCTGTTCCAAAACAAATGATACCCCAAAATTACCACGAAAAAACATGGGAAAATTATGATTAACTGATTAACCATCAAATTTGGGGGTAACCCCCATTTTCAGACTCGTTTCCATTCCTGTGGAGGAAGTCACCCTATTGCCATCATTTTCTGTGAGGCACGCTGTCAAGGCGCCATATCTTTTCTACGGAATTGTGGGTGAATGCAATTATTGTATCTATCCATACCATTCCCATACCCATACAACGGTTACCCATGCGCGTATTTTCTGCATGGACAAGGATCAAAGTCATCAAACCTGTGGATTTCATCATTAGTGCAAGCGTTTCTGTGGTTTCAGGCGCTCTCAGCTGACTCTGAATCTTCTCAAGAAACCAAGTGTGATGAAGAAAAATAAGCTGTGAAAATTTATAACCCCGTTTCTGTGTCAAGGCAAGCGACACTTTGTAGTTCAGCAACGCATGGGGAGACCACTTCTTGGGCGGTTGCCTCGATGGGACTCTTGCGATGATCCCCAGCCAGAAACCATCTGATCGTGCGTGGTGTCTGATGTTGGTAAAGCAATGTCATACACCACCCATGTAACTTGATGGTTGAGAAAGCACCCATAAAAATGGTGATTTAGGAGTTGGTTTCTTACTGCTTTACCAACACGACTCCATTTGCGGCCCATGTTTACAAATGGCAAAACCCTCAGAAAAGTGCTCAAAAGACTTCAGACGCTCTCAGCTGACTCTGAGTCTTCTCAAGAAACCACGTGTGACGAAGAAAAATAAGCAAGCTGTGTCTCATCTCCAAAAAGTATCACCAAAAAAGCAAAAGATGGAATGATCCAGATCCAACGACGCATTTACATAATTTTCGACATACCATGTTCCGCAATTTGTAGATGTTGTAGTTCATGATCCAAAATTCCATCCAAAATGGATCAAAAGCTGCAATCCATCAAAATCCATCGATTTCCATGATGGTTGTAGTATGGTATAGAATGATCAAAATCCATCAAAACCCAAATCGTCATTGGGGTCACCCATTTCCAGCACACTGCCCTTGAGGTCAGCGCTTTTGAGCCTCGGTACAAAAAACATGTCGTCCCTGTAGACTGCTGCTTGAGAACGGGATTCCCCCGTTCATGGATTGTGAATCTCCCAAATATATCGGTTAGTATAATCCCATATAATGATATAATCATCTACCAACCCATTTTTTTCAGTTATATCCACCTATCTCCCCATAGTTTGATGGTTAAAACATCTTAAAACCCCTATGAAGTCCATCGATGGCCATTTCTGGATGGCAAAATACCTCAGAATCATCATCCCCAGCCGGGCCTGGACGATCCCCCTCTTTTAAGTCAAGTGCCCATCTACCCATGATATGGACATCCCCATATTCTCTTTTACGCCCAGCATTGGTTTTTGATGCTTAAGTGTTAGTATTATAAAATATTGGTTGATGTTGCTAAAGTATTGGTGAAAATCCCCATGTTTGTTGATTCTCTCCCCTAACTTTTTTTGATCAACTAAAGACCTCTCCACTATGGTTTCATACTTGGCAGCCGAAGAAAATCGAGGCCCAAACACTTGCAGGGGTCACCTCACAGCGAAGTGGAATTTCGCCACAAAAAATGGTGGTTCAAGATGGTTAAAGATGGTTTAAGCATCACATGTCGTAAAGAAACGGCAATTAACTAATTTACCATCCCTTCAACTAAAATAGATCCTGAGCTTTAAGCCTATACAATAATGATGAAGAAGAATGGTATGGTGACATAACTTGATGTAACCCACGAAACGGCGATAAGACATGGGGAGAAAATGTCTAGTTCACATATCACGTCATGGCACCTGAACAACACTTCCAATACGGACCCAATGATCCTGATACCAGGTGTGTGGAAACCACCAAGGCTAGCCTACCTCTCAGCCACTTCTCTCGATGCTCAATGGAAATACCCGGAAAATATAAACTGCAAAATTGGGACCTACAATGTGTAACCCCAAAATGCTCTAGCTTATCAGGAAACAGTTTGGGGATCCCTTTCCTCTATTGAAATCGCCGTATTTTTGGAGTTAAATCCACCAGTTTGAGATAAACCCCATTTCCATCATTGATTGCTGAAGTCCTGACTTTCGATTTGCACCAGCATGTTTCACGATTTCACCATTTTATTGGTGAACCACCACTTAATGGTTTTTTTTCAGGGACAAGAACCCCTACTTCCTCCGCAAGATCTCAATCGATCCCAGCATTGCCGCTGGAGCACTGAATTCGTAGCCGCTGGGAAGCCGCCACAGCCGTTCTTAGCAGCAGGAGTGGTGTCTGATATAGGTTTGTGTGAAAATATGCTACCTCTAAATCCATTGGTTGGTCCTCATTTTCCACATTAAATTGCCATTTAGAAGGTGTAGCCCATCTTCAGACAGACCCATATCTTCTCAAGCGGAAGTCTAGTAGAGCCCAAGAAAAACCTGGGGAGTCAGACATAGACATACCTCTTTGCCCACTGGGAGACTTAATGTTCAATCATCACCAACAAAATCGAGGCATACCAAAAGCCATCTGTGCCAGGGATGCCATGAGGTCCCCACCATCGCCAGGTGATCACGGCCCAGCCATGTCTCAGAAATGTCGTTTCTGTTCGGGGTGACCTTGTGCCACCTGGTCCTGAGATCCTGAAAGGTGTCCAACAAAGGAGCAATTCTGGGAGGATGTGGCTGATTTCTGAAGACTTTGCCAAAGTTGAAATGATGTTTTCCGAATTTCAGAGACATTGATGGGCTCTGTTGAAAAGTGTGTCAAACATGATGAGTTGCGGCCATACCCCTCATCCTTGCGGAGCTTGGCTGTTTGTTTTAGAATGAATCCTCAACCTGTTCTGAGGGAAATGTTGCTGGCTTACCCAATACTAATCCTCATTTAGTCCTTGTTTCAGAATGAGGTCTCTATTTGAGCTATCCAGGAACTATTTCTTGTCTTGCACAATGCATCATAGTTCTCTCTTCGGCTTGAAGCTGAGTCGAACCATCGCAGATTTCAGCTCGTAACAAGGGCAACATCGAGGTTTTTCAGCCACCATAATAAGTGGATTCATTGGGTTGATCTATGGAGAAGTGTGGCTAGAAAAGCAGAAGTGTGGCTAGAAAAGAAATCCTTCATCCATTTCCTGTAGATAGAGCTATCCGTACCCGGTAGATTTACCTTCACACTTGACACCCACTGGCTGGACCGAAGGGAGCAAATGTTGTGACGAAAATGTCAAATCAAAACATCGCGTGAAGAGGTGTGAATCTACAATGTTCATCAATTTTTGACCACACCAGGACCAAGTTTGCATCATCACCTTCCCAAAGAACATGTGAACCCCGACTTGAAGCCACATGCCATGCAACTCCAAGGAACCCCCGTAGCAGGCAACTTTTTCCCCAGATGCAAGATCCGCATCTGCCTTCATTTGATCAATCTGACCAGTTTCATGAAACTCAGAGCACTTAATATAAACATATATAAACCAACTGTTTGATGTTGATTGGTTGAAATTGATGTGAAACGAAATTGTGCCCGCCAGAATGGCAGGATGCATTGATCAAATCGAATGGCACGGCCCAAGCAGCCTTCGTTCAGACCGCTGCGCAAGGTACGCGATGTCCTATCGTCCCTTGCCCTGGCAGTGTGAGGATGGCCGCATAGCTATTGACCCTGGCCGTTTACCTATGAAAAATGGTGATGTTCCATGGCTATGTTAGCTTGCCAGTGGTATCTCTATAAATAGTTTTGACAATCAAATGATGGATGTGTGTTTGTGTCATCCCAATGCTCCGTATACATATATATATATATTGTATATATATATATATATTGTATATATATATATTGTATATATATATATATTGCATTCATCCTTTCAATCTCCAGCACGAGAATCCCAGCCTTTCCGTGTCCAAAGAGATGCCCATCTCCTCAAAAATGGCCCGGGTCTACCCAGGGTGCAGTTCCTTCCACTGAAGAAGTGGCTAATATGATACGATGATTGCAATGTGTGTAGCCATCATCATTGGGATTCTATCCTGAGTTCTTCACCATGGTTGTACCCATCAAAATAAGCCCAATCACCGAACCCACCAAGTCAGAAAACCATCGTTGTCCTAACTTCTAGGTTGAAAAAACCGCCCAAAAAAAATCACCGCAACCCCAAGGCAGGGATGATATTTTGCTTCAGAAATGGAGCGTTGGGAAGTTTCCATAGCCACCAGAAGCTTGGACGTATGCGTGCGTGCTGCAGCAGTCTCAAACAGGATTTTCTTATCATGGCAAATCTTAGACACCCGGCACGTTGGGTTGGGTATTTCATGGATGTTTCATGGTGGGGTATGTCAAATAAATATGGATGCGTATGTATATATATATATATATACATATGTGTGTATATTCTATATTTATATACATGCATATGAATATATTTGTATATGTTGTACGACATATGTGTATATATATATATATGTGCAGTGTGTATAGAGTGTTTATATACATATATATATATATAGTATATTTATATAATATTATTAAATCATGCCAAACAAGTCAAGTGAACCAGCAAACTACATCAAACTACCCAATTCGGGTTTATCCATGTTCAATCCACAAACCATATGTGGTTTTCTTGGCCACGCAGCCAGCTCCTTCTTCCACCTTCCGCTTCTTGGTGCTACTCGCCTCAGGTGACGACCCAGATGGGATGTTCATTTATATGGTTGAACTTGGATGACTATCTGCATAGCAACTTCACAGCAACGCTGGATAGTAAGTCCCTAAACTGCTGCAGCCATCTTCTAAGTTGTTTATATTGCCGCCTGTATGAGCCAGTGGCTCAGCAAAGAAGTTGATCTTAAAATGTAAAAGCAATCGAAGTAGCTAAAAACCGGTGAACCCGTCGATGAAAGTCAAAATTGACACAGGTTTTTGCCAAGACTCTGGTACCCTGACGTTCACATCCATCGACCCAACTCTCCAATTACGAATCGTTACAAACCATCTTCCTAATCATGTCGTACATTGTCCCCATCGTTCAGTCATCCCGTGGGCAAATACCCCCTTGAAATCAGGTAATGGAAGTCTTATCTAAGGGATCTCAGCCGTTTCCATCCCACAAATACATCAACTACCCGCAATTTTCGGGATACCAACATGAATAGATTCAATACCTTCCAACAGGGGTTTCATGAGGGATCTATTATTGGGGGCCTGGAATTATGTTCAATTTCATTGGGTAAAGTATCCTTTAATTCCCTTCAATAATACATTGTGCACCTCCATATCCTATGTTTTCATATAACCGGCTTCAAAATAGATGGTATCACTATAGTTTTAATTTATAATGTTATAACATGATATCCAATATTCGGGGGAAAAGAGCTTGCCACTCATTGCCACTCATTTTTCTTCTCTTCAGAGCCAAATTTGGTGCCAAGGCCAGATTTCAGCCAGGCACCACTCAGTGCCCTGCGCCTTTTGGCGTGGGGCGCAAGTGTCGCTGGACATCGCAAGGGTTGGACATCGCACAGCACGAAGCCGTGCAGAGCTGTATAGATCCTGTGTTTTGGTGGCATGAATGCCCCAAAAATTCAAAAACATGAAACACCATTTAATCATGTTCAAGAAGCTCATCTTCCAAAGGGTTTCCAAGTCGTTTTTGGTGGGTCTATGCTAAACTTCCAGGGAAATTTGTCGATGATGACTTCGGCCCTCATCCCAGATCCGGTGCATCGGTCTCGTCTGGACCACCTGAGCGAAGGGAGTTGGGGTATGACATGGAATGGCATGGTATGGTGTGGTATCCCCCCAACCATAGGGATTTATAGGGATTTAATCGGAATATAATGGGAAACCACAGGTTTTATGGTGATTCCGAGGTTTCGTACAATGGGGGTTAGCCCAAGTCACCATGGTTGTTTCCATACTAAGTCATGGTCATCCGTGACTTGGATGATTTGGGGTACCCCTATTTTAGGAAACCACCCTTTTCTGTCTTAACGGATTAACATGATGTATTTCTGTATTCTAATGGTTCCTCTCCATATCATGTGGTAAACCAAACAATAAAGCAAACTCCCATCTGGGGATGCCTACCAATCATACTACCCACTGTATCGTGAGTCATTGAGGATGGTTTGTGGTTTTGAGTTGACTACACTACACCAAAGCCATGCATGTTCCTGAAGAATAATATGAAAACTTCAAAGTGTATTTGAGGAGGTATGCAATTGCTGGAAATATACATGTCAGTAGGCATTTTGATTCGGGTCGTCAGTGTTTTCATTTTTTGGGCTGTCCCCAGACAGGATCTATGGATTGTTCTTCCAAAGTTTCCCCTTGAAAAAGCCGCCGAAAGGCAGCCACCGATGCACCGTCGCCTCACGATATGCATGATAGCCTGCTCCCTACAAGACCCAACAAGGCCTAACAAGGTAGCACATGCAGATGGGGGTCAAAACCTATGATACATTCTCATCACATTTGGGGGATGAACATCCGTAAAATCCCAGCTATTTTGGGATGAACAGCAGGGTGAGCTGACCCATCCCCACATCATCCACTGGGGGACTGAGACCTTCAACAGCTTCGTGGCTCGGCACATCCACCAGCTCCTCTGGCGCCTCAGTGCCCAACAAGATGTTCTACGTGAGAATGATGTGTTCATAAACTACTACTGTAAATGAAAGGAACAGCATCACTAATTTCCAAGGTTTTTAGTCGGATTTCACCAGAGATTTCACCAATGTTTACCGGGAGTTGCGATATGGTATCATGTCATCAAATGGGGAGATCATGTTTATAAATGTTGATAGAGAAGAGACAGGAACCCCCAACAAAATGAGGAGATTGAAGAGATTCAAAATATCCACTGGTTGGTAGTTGAGCCACCAATCGACCAAAGAATATGAGTGTTATTTCTGAGCATCATGCCATTTTCGGATAGAAAGCAAACCATGTTGTATGAGTGGGAATTGATCGCACCCAATGTCATATATTCGGAATGGCCAAGATTGCTGTGCAAACACCTGCCAAATGCATCTACCCTCTGGTAATCAATCTTGGCAATGGAAAAAATCACCATTTAGTTCGACGCTTTTCCCAGCTAGAAACCTCCATTTAGGGCAGTTCCCAGCTTGCCACCTTGGATTACCAGGGTAAATCCACTCAACTTCGCAGGCAGATCTCCCCAGGCGGCTCTGCTCCCAGGAACTGACTTCTCCCGAGCAGACAGCGGCTGCAGCTGCAGCCGAGGAGTAAGGTGCCTGCCAGGCTGGGCCCCGGGTGTGAGGGGGATTGCACTCCATCGGACCTCATACAAACAGATTCTTAACATGACCAGAGATGATGAAAAGTTGGCAGTTTCCAACATATTCCACCACCAAACCAGATCAACCAAAGGAGGTACCATCACCTGACCCAAAGATGAGCCAGTAAACGTCTGTCTGTTGCTTGAAACGACATATGTTGCATTCTTTTCTGGTCATGTTCAATCAATGTTCAATCATGTTCAATCCATATTATCTTCCATTAGATCCCAAAAATCTTAAATTCTGACCTCTCACAGTCTCACATCCCTATAAAATCCCTCATGAAATCTCTCATGAAATCCCCATTGTCCATGGCTTAAAATCTCCATCCCTTCGCTCGGCCTGAAGGGATCCTTGGGCCTCAAAATCCTCGGCGGCGCCTCGGCCAGGCGCCGCGCGCCCACCCGCAGCGCCTGGGCCTGACGCTCCGGTCTTTTCGCGGACGTTCACCGGGGAAAAAATGGCTTTGGGACCTGAAGAGTTTGGGGAAAACCACCAGATTTGGATGGAAAATCAATGGAAAATCATAGGGAAATCAATGAAAATCATTGGAATCATTGGAAAAATGCCATGGTTTGTGAGGATAGATTCGGATAGATCTATGAAAAAGTGGATGGAAAATGAGAATTCGCCAACCTGAAATAAGGACATAAATTTGCGGTCATTTGGGGAGAGTTTAATCCGACTGACCCATGATTTACAGATTCGCTGTGAGGTCGTTATAATTCATCGAGATACCATGGCTTCAATGATGTTTAATGTTTTTTCAGAGATTTCTATATTTCACAATGGTCATCCAATGATTAGTGTGAGTTGGACCGTGGAATACACCACTGTCAAACCCAAATATCAATGGTTCGCGTCCAAGTCCACAGCCTGTGTTTGTGGGGTGAACTGGAACATAAGCACCAGCTGCTCGACCAATTCATATTGAAACTTCCAAGTTCGATAACTTGTTGTCCATAAAGTTGTGCTCTAGATTAGTTTTATCTAGTTATTACTTAGTTACAAAGGTCATAGTCATAACCACGTCATACCCACCTCATGACCAGGCCTATCATAAATTCGAAAAGCACTGGTTGTACGGGGCCGCACCTTGGTCGTCCTGATGCGATGTTTGCCACCAGGAGCCTCCAACGCCTCAGAACAAGCCTAGCATCCATGATCCATCTGATTGTTCCAACTGAGGAGAATCTGAGGATTTCCCTCTTGGAATTTAACAGGTTCCTATGGAAATCACCGTGTTTCATAGGTAAATCATGGTAAATCCTCGAAAAAAGGTGCAATTTTCCAAAGCAAACTTGAAATTACCAAAGGGTAGCTGATTGTGGATGATGCATCATGGATTAACTGGTTATCTCAGTTATCTCCATCATCCCTGGCTCTGACCCCACAAAATTCTGGGTAAACCCAATGCCATAAAAAGCTCCCGTTTGGCGATGGTTGGAATCCCAGCCTTCTATGGTCACTTTGTGGGGGTGGTTTAGACTTGAGGTTACACAGAACTGTTATACACAACACAAACTCCACATCTCTTCAAATCACCCATCTCAACTCTCATGGCCCATCCCTTTCTGGCGAGCATTGGTTTCAAGGAAAATCTGCAGAAAGCCCCAGCCAATTTCATGCTAAGAACCAGCTGGTTTCCAGACAAATCCAATTAATCATCACATCCAGATCATGTTGGTGATATATTCCCATGATATCCCCATGATATCCCCCACCCCCAGCCCGTCCCAAACCCCAAACGGACGCCATGGGCACGTCGTGCTCCGCGTAGGCTTCGTACCTCTGCGACATCTCTGATTCGAAGTCCGAGGCAAAGGCCCCGTGGAGCCTCGGATCTTTCAACGGCTGAGGGGGGATGTGGTATTGCTATATGGGATACAGATGGGATATATATATATATGGGATATATGGGGATTACATGGGGATAATGTTTGGGGAATACATGGGGATTGAATGGGATCTATGGGATGTAATGAGGCTATGATTTTTCCGGGATTGAGGATTGCAAGAATGTTTATAAGGGCTTATTTGAATACCAACAACCATGTTTTAGAAGGGCTGATTCATTATCTATTGTTGCTAGGTGACCTTTCGGGCTTTGTCGTTGACTGCGGAAAGCCTTTCGTCAGGTTCATGTGTCAACTAGTTTGAAGGCAAGCGTCTGTATTTGAGGCTGTGACTTCAACAAATTCCCCAAAGTCAAGCAGGATCGTCTGTCCGAATATGAATGCAGTAGATGATGGCAAACTCCTTTAAACTACCCGCAGGCTGGTTTTAACGAACCCTTTTAGGCTGTTTCTGGCAGTTTTTGCAAGTTTTGGGTGCCAGGACTTTTGGATCAGTGTTTGGATCTTCCCCAAATATGGGTGGTTTCAAGAGTCCAGGACCATCATGAACCGACTTATTTCACCCAGACACACATCCTGCATTGGAGTGGAAGGCAAGTTTGCCCGGCCATAGGTCGCCTTAGATCCAGCGAGGAAGGAAGGGGGGCTACATGGATCCCAAGAATGCGTCGGAATCAAACCTACTGGAAATGCCTCCAATAATTTACCACCACAATGGAAAGTTACCATTTTCTAAAGTAAATCACCTAGAAAATCAATGTAAAAAACCACATGTTCTACACATAAGTGGCCTCAAAATGGTGGAGTGTCCACCCAGAACTGGTGGATTTTGTCCCAGGCGCAGAGCGATCCACTGGACGCCGCACCACGGTGCTGCCGTCTTCGTTGCGGGGTGGATTCAGCCTGCCATCCCCAAGATGTTCAATGCATAACTTGGTTACAACCCAACTCAACCCTGGTCAAGCTGGCATCCTAAGCCTGGTTTGAAGTTGTGACTTTTCAAATGTTTGGTGTTGGAGAAGTCTATGAACTTGGATATGTCTTGGATGTGGTCAACCAAACAAATAAGCCATCCCCCGATGACTCACCCTAAATCAAGTCATCCACATTGAGGTTCTTTATAGCATTGGGTTTACCACACTAGAAGGTTTATGGCATTGCTTACCACATTACAACCAACTGTGGAAATGCTGGGGTTATATTTTATCAACTTTTTGAGTGTGGGGATGCATATCACATGTGAAAATGGGGATTGGACTGATGAGTGTACCCTCTGGTAGTGCTGATTGACAATTAATCTGATACCACAAAAAAGTGCCGAGTGCCGATCGCTGACAAAAAAATGTGCGTCTTTCTGCCAAAACGGACAGGGGGTCACCAACAAACCGTGGACCGTGGGATTTGCCCTCCAGCAATTTAACTTTGCTGAGTGAAAAAAAAGCAGTTCAAGGGACAATCGCTAAAATGAATGGATATGATATGCTCATGGGAGATTCTCTTAGATTACCTGTTCTGCTGCGAAATTCCGACAAGGTTAACGAGGAAAATATGAGAGATGTCATTTCATTTTCGATGGATTTTAGATGACAAAGTCGCTTGAGTCATGAGAAATACCTCTATCGCAGCCCACAAAGTACTGGTTGGTTTGTAAATTGTCCTATGAAACATTAAACCAGTAACATAGATTGATAGCCTTATATAATCATCAACCAACAGGGGTTAATCCGCAGCCCCCCCTGCCCAAACGACCTGATGTCCACTCCTCGACGAAAGGTGTTCATTTGCTTGGCAGTCCTTTGCTGTTCCAAAGTTGAGGCCAATTTTGGGTGGTTGTCCCACTACAAATTAACAAAATTGTGATTTATGGAAAAAGGATGAAAAAGGGAGTAAGGTTGGGATGATCCCAGGATAGATAGGGAGTTGACCAACCGGGTTTTCCGGAGAATATTGATCCTAAGTCCCAACATTGGGAGTTTTGCAGGAATGCGGACCTCGAAAAAATTTAGCAAATATCATGTAGAACACAGCACAACCCATCTACACCCGAAGGATTTGGGAGATCGAATATCATTGGCCAACAGCCCCAATGCAAATCTGCTCGGATGTGCATCCAGCTAGCAACTGGTTCAGAACCTATGCACACCTGGGATTACCCGGTGCACACAAAGGTTTTCTACAGCATTGTTCTTCAACGATGCAAATGGGGCTATCCTTTCTTCGGGATACGGGTGGGGTTGGTGACCTACCTCAGGGCTGCATGGCTGAGGCATGGGTCAAGCTCGCGGACCCCAAAGTGGTCACAGTGACCTGCCAAAAATGACAGTGGTGGGTTTTCTTTTTTGATCCAAACCTGCATCAAACTTTGAGCCAGAAAACCAATATACCGTAATATACTGTACCCACTGCACTCCGCAGTTTCTGAAGTTTCAGGAATTCCCAACCCACCACCAAAAACCATCATGCTTCAGGCGCTCCCCAATCATCCCAGGGCCCCACATGGCCCCACTTCTTTCGAGCGGCCGAACGCCCCTCTTCACGGCCGTCTTGTTGATGGCTCGAAAATCCTGGCGGCGAGGCAGCGACAGCTCGGAGTTCAAGAACTGCTGGGCCACTCTTTGTCTTGACACAAAATCCCTACTGGAGATTCAAAAGTAATGGACATATAATGGGATACTGTATAATGGATATATAATCATTTATATATTTATAATATCATAATAGCATATATAATGGATACGAAACAATTCCAAACAAACTCTGAAGGAGATTGTCAGCCTCTGGACATCTTAAGAATATAATCGCTATTTTGCTTGAGATCTATATCTGTTTTGGATTGTTTGGGTTCAAACAAAATGAATTGTTTTGTTTGTGTAAATTCTGGCCTGCTTTTCTTGCGAGACCACTGGTGATTCTGGATGATTCTGGCATCTTCTGCGTGCATTGTTTGATAACCCCCTTATTTTCACTTGCTTTGCAAACTGGGTTAGACTGAAAATGTCGTACCCCTAAATGCGACGGTTGATCGTCATTTTCCCCATTAGGATAGCCAAGTTGGGGAGGAAACCCCGTGTCATGGTGAATCCCTTGGTTTCAGACACACCCAATTGGATGTGTCCGTTGGAAAAGTTATATCCCATTACACACCCTCAGGTAATCAAACCTGGCGATGGGAAATTCCCTATAAATGGATGTTTTATATATTTTGATGGGAAAATGATCGAACTAAATGGTGGATTTTCCACCGGCAAACCCACGTTTGATGAAACCGGAAGGTATATCCCATTCATATCCCATTAAACCTCAATTTATCCCATTATTCCCATTAAATCCCATCAATCTCCCATTCATATCTCTTCAAAGTACCATATATTATATCCCCCTTACCCCATGGGTGGTGTAAGAAATGCACAGAACGAAGCTCAGATCCGTGCTGCCTGCGCCAGATCCGCCGGCTGCACGCTCTTGAGATGTTGGGTCCATCTGCTAGTGACCTCGCGAGCACCTGGCAGAGGAGCTGGTTCCGAAAAGAGTAGAAAAAACAGGGAAAAAAACGTCCTGAAAGTGGGGTTTAAACCAGCAGAAATGCTGAAACTTGGTGGTCTCCCAATCAAAATTGGTGACTTTAACCATTAAAAATATTGGTTCATGGTGAAAAGGTGATGCATTGAAACATCAAGAATTGTCAAAAAAAACATGCTGGTCTAAGCATATCAAACGTTCGATTTAAGCAATGAAAGATAGAACTGGGGTGGCCCAAAAAGTGGCGGATACCCAAAAAAATATATAATATTATATAATCTAATCAGGTTGACTCGAAAACGATGATAAACCATTGGATGTCCGGCGACCTCATTTTCAGATAAACCCAAATGGGGATGATATATGAACAGAGAAGTTTTATGAAGTTTTAATGTTTGTCTGTGAACCCTTTTTCTCGTGGCCAAGCAAATGTTTGGTTTGGAAAAAGGTAATGACTCATGCATGACATCACAACAAAACTTCACGAAGTGTTTTGCCGCCACAATATTTATTAAGATTCCATCATGCCATCATCACTATCTATCTACACTTGAAAGCCACAGGAACAGTGGAGTTGCGTGCCCGGTCCTCAAAATGTTTGGAGATGCTGTTGTTACATCTGCTGAATCATCTGCTGTTATTGCTAGGCAAATGGGGGTCATCTCACCCTGGCACCTAGCTATTCATCTTCCAGAACTGTTGCCGGAGCAGGCGACATTTTGGAGATGTGCAGCCTCCATGTACTCCTAAATTTGCATCCAGAATCACAACTTAAACTCCCAGCTATCAACAGCTACAGGCGTGTATAACCAGGTAGAACTGCATTGAAAACATAACCCTGCAAAACCATCAGCAGGGCTTTGAAAACTGCTCAATTCGGTTTGCTGGTTTCCCAAATTAGCATCACGATTCGACGATTTCAATCCATCTGTGGTCAGATTTGTTGAGGTCACCCCGAATTCTCCAAAGAATACTGCAAGCTGCTCATGTGAAGTAAACCCGGGTTTGTCTCCAGAAAGAGACTCTTGCACTCAGAACCATCGGCCCAAGGTTCTTTTTGCAGCTTACCAACAACCTGTCGCAGTAAAATTCCCTCAAATATGGGAATAATGACTTTTGTGAACCTGCCATACTATGTTGGAAATGGCAGATGCTCAAACTTTGGAGCTGCGGTGGCATAGTTAGCCCATGCAGGCTTAGACCACTCTCAATCTCAAACGTTAAGTTTTGCAGAGCTTCTGGCAAAGCTACACGATCCAAGCTCTGATTGCAATGATTGAAGCGGTCTCCAAAAGTCAAGCTTTGTAAAGCTGCTGGCAACTTGACACTAGGTCTGATTGAAGTTGTTGCCGAAAGTCAATTCTTGCAAAGCTGCTGGCAATGTTACACGATCTAAGCTCTGATTGAAGTGGTCTCCAAAAGTCAAACGTTGCAAAGATTCTGGCAAAGTTGTGCCATCCAAACTTTGATTGAAACCGTCTCCAAAAATCAAATTTTGCAACGCTGGTGGCAAAGAGGTGCCATCCAAGCTTTGGTTGAAGCCGCAGCCAAACGTCAAGCTTTGCAAACCTCTTGGCAAAGCAGCATCATCTAACCTTTGGTTGAACATGTTGCCAAATGTCAATTGTTTCAAAGATGCCGGTAAAACTACACCACGTAAACTTTGGTTGAAAGCAGACCCAAAAGTCAAGTCTTGTAAAGATGCCTGTAGAGTCTGGTTTCTCGTGAACTGGTTGCCCAGAGTCAAGCTCTGCAAATTCTGGGGCAAATTCACATCATCCAGGCTTTGGCTGAAGCCATCCCCGAAAGTCAGAAGACGCAAACTTCCTGGGAAGGCCACACCGTCTAAGCATTTGCTGAAGTTCCGTCCAAATGACAAGTTTTGCAAACTGTTTGGCAAATCCACAGCATCTAAGCTTTGATTGAAACTGACTCCAAAAGTCAGAGTTCGCAAACTTTTTGGCAAAGTCACTCCATCCAAGCTTTTGTTGAAGTTGTTGCCCAAACTCAGCAAAACACGTTTATTTGTGCCGCTCAAGGCCTCGGGGATAATGTATGGTAAATTGGATGTGCTGTACATGCAAAATGTTCACTCCGATCCGGTCTTCGCCTCGGAGCTCGCTTTCAAAAGCATCGCTTGCACTTGGTCAACGTCTTTGTTGGCCTCGCCACGTGTGCATGCTGCAATGCTGGACAATTCGCTGTATGAAAACAGTCTCCACTTTGGGTGACATACAGCTTGTCTGGAATATGTTGGATTCTGTTCGCCAACACTTCAGCTGTACTTACACGTCCCCTCAGTAGATCAATTTCACCTTGAAGATTCTGATTGGTTTCCATCAGCCGCTGGACACTGCGTTCACTAGACATCTTGAGTTTCGTGATCTCTTGTTTTGCCTTTTCACATTCACGATCTTTGTCTTGAAGCTGTCGTTTCAAATCCCTGATGGTCGCCTCATGCGCCACCAAATCTCGGCCCGAATGATCAGGCTGATCTGTTTGAGCTGCAGCATTTGCCATAGCGCTCGTGCTGGTTCGAGCCGATGATATACTGCCAAACGTCAAACTTGTTCTGGGGGTAGAGTTCCACATGCTTAGAAATTTGTACACCATGCGTTCAATCATGAGTACCGCAAAGGTCACAAAAACCATGACAAAAACCATGAAATAGTCATCTGAACTACTTCGCAAATCTTCTGCTCTTGCCATAGGTAAACTGCTCAAAACAAACAGCATCGCAAAAGAAATCTTGCCAAGTCGAAAAGCAGCAAACATTGGTGTCCACCACATGTTGTTCTTGGTCTCTTTCTCGCGCTCATACTGCTTGATCAAAGTCTGGTCATCGGTTTCCAAGTCATGTTCAATGATCTCATACTTTGCAGGAAGTCTCTTCAATTGAAGATGGTGTTTCTCTTCGTTTTCAACATGGAGGATGCCGGTCGACAACAACATCATCATCTGTTTCGATAGCATCGGTTTCGTCAATGCATCAGCCGCCATAGATCTTGTCGGAATCAAAATCATCCATCGGATACGTCCAGAGAGTCGTGATTCTCGCAAAGACAGGATGTAGATTCGCTGTGATTTGTCTTGTGGCAAAGTTTTGCATTGAGTCACCAGCTGAAAAACATCGTTGCAATCGCCATAGTCGTCCAAAGGCAGTTGAGGGTTTCCAGTCTCCTGAATCGCAGCCAACTGCTGCAATGTTGGACTCTTCACTTTGTGCAACATCTCACTGATGCGAACGCTCACCAAAACTGCCGCTTCATGTCCAGAGATCGCTGCCAAAGTTTCAGCATGACTGGTTGAATAGGAAATGCGCTTCGCTTTTGCTCCATGACTCCAAAGGATATGTGCTGTGCCACCATGCTTCTCTGCCATATCATCAGAGCACTCCACATCGTACTCCTCATGTCTGGGCGCCACACGATCTTCCATCAGCATGATGATGACACCTTCATGTGCATAGGCCTTGTCCTTGGTGTGTGAACTGGAATCATGGAAACATGCTAAACGAAGACCTCGTTCAGGGTTGAGCTTTCTGAAGTACAGGCCAAGGTCTTTGTAGTCCTTGTTTTGCGCTTTCACCAAAACTTGATTCGCCTGACGCAAATGTTTGATCTCGGCAACAGTGATGTGGGATGCCAAATATGATACATCTGCTATCAAATCGAGTCGTGTTGCAGTAAGCCAAAGCAAAGCACCCAAAATGGACCGATAGCTTGTGACTTCCTCGCTGTTGAGCTTGTCTTCATCTTTCCTGCCACTCGCAATTGTCGCAGGCTTGACTCGTTCACAAAAGTCACTTTGAACCATACGGAAACCATCTGGAGTTCGTTCATATCGTGCTCCACAGTGTTCAAAAGGAAGTTGTTGACGTGACACTTTCTTGAACTTCTTGACAAAAAGGTCATAGTGCACATCGAGCCATTTCTGTGGAGCTGCAATCGCCATGTCATCAACATGACATGTGCAAACGGCCTGCAGTGTTCCAGTTGCCGTCTTCCATCGCCAACTGTTCTCATCCATGACACTGCAAACTCCATCGATCTCCTTCAGATATTCTTGAAGACATAGCTGCCAGGCAAGTGGTGCATCGTTCAAACCATACACAGGCTTGATGCAAATGAGACCCCATTGAGTATAATCTTTCACAGCAAATTCTGGTGACATAGCTGCGAGGTGTCGCCAAACATTGGCTGGTGGCAGCAAAATCACTGTTCTTGATGGGCTGTTGATACCACGATCGCGAAGCAACTTCTGGATCTGCTTGAAGTTCAAACCTTTCAAAAATGCTCCAGCAATGTCCCAAGATTCGACGCTGAAATCAAAAACTGCAGCAGTAGAAAGAAGAAGTCTTTGAGATAGCCGCGTTGCCGTCGTTGAGCGTGTTGTCAACAAATCTTTCTGGCTATCCAAACATCCTCGAGCACATAGTCGTGACTTCACCTTCTTTCCACCATCTGCTTGCTTCTTCCATTTCCGCACCCATCGTGCATCAATGATCACAGCATCTTCGTCAAAGGCATCACAGTGACGTTTCTTGAAAGCACCTTCTTGGACAAATTGTTGCAGTTCCAGTCTGTCTGCTTCTTCAACTTGGGGCCAGATCGCATATGCATCTTCTTCTGAAATATCATCATGTTCAGTGTCAACTCTCCAAACATCTGAAGTGCGAAGATCTACATGAAGAATGGAATCATATCGTGCACCAATGTGGAACAGATACGCAGTGTTCGGCTGGGCTGATGTGGTTTCGATGTCCTTGTTGAAGACATATTCAGCAACTTCATTCTCGGCCCAGAGTTGCGTTCCTGTCCAACTGTCAGGAAGATCTGACTTGTTGATGCGTCTTCGATCCATCATGTAGTGTAAGGAGGAAGCTTCAAAGTATGTTGAATGTGAAGCCCAATGATCTAGGCGCACCTTCTTCTTCTCAGGGGCAATGACTACAGTACGAGACTCAGGACCGTCTCTTTTGATGCCTCGTTGATCATCCTGGTCGTTGACATTGACATCGTCCACTGACATGTCGCCCACTGATGAAGGAGGTGGAACTTGTTCTTGATGCCTTTCTGGCTGGCTTCTTTTCATCTCCTTCTTGGTGTCTTCCTCCTGGTTCATCACGTGGTAGAAGATGTAGATGACACAAACGTCTTCGCTCTTCTCCGCACTGATCTTCTTCATTTTCACATGATCATCTGACCAATGTTCTTGAATGCCATACTTCATGCTTCCAATGCACCAAGTGATGAGGTGACCTGTGGTGTTCTTTGGAGGTTTGAAGAACTTGAGAGATCTGCCATAGACCATGCCAGACATCTTGCGCATTGTGAGTGAAGCAGCAACATTCTGAAGCTTTTGGAAGAGGTTGTGGTCAAAGTTGTCTCCCAGTGGAATCGATCTCCAATGGATGCCATCGACCTTGTGTTCCGGCATGTAGCCGAGGATTCGCTTCAAGAATGGTGGAGTCATCTCCGCAAACTTCATGATGTCAAAAAGTGAATCTTCTGCTTCATCTGTCAGTCGCAAGCTGGCATTCTGGTTGAGGAAGGTCTGCACGTGAGGTCTGATATGTCTGATGGCCACAAGGTATGGTCGACCTTGATATTGGATCACAGCCGTGCCTTCATCTGAGTCCAAACGCAAAAGCAGAGCTGGGCCACGCCATCCAACATCTCCTTGGACTTCTCGATAGAACTCAATCTCAGAAGTTCCAGGCACCAAAGACATGGTGTCAAGGCGATGTGAACGTGTTCGATTCGCTCTTGCTGTTCTGTCATCCACAATGGCTTGTTGAACTGCAGCAAGTGACATCTGACGAATGCGAACTGCTCGTTCAAAGACAGTGAGATCTGTCTGAAGTGCACCAGCTGTTGCAAGAACTCCTCGAGATTCATCATCATAGAATCCTCGGGGCAAAATGCCCAGCACGGCCATTGCCGGTGTCACTCCTCCATAATTGAGGGTTGAATTGTGCGCCATAGCACACTCCATGGCCAGGTCAGAAGCTTCGCAGGAAATTCCCTGTCTATCCATTTCGGCCTTCAATTTGAGCATAGTCAACTTCAAAAGGCCAGTGTGTCGTTCTACAAGACCTGTCCCTGTGTGCTGTGCGGCAGCGGCACCAGCAGTCGTCCCCTTGGGCTTGCGCTCAATGTTCAAACGTTCAAATTCAGCTCCTGTTTCATGGGACATGAGTGAAGTTTCTTGATCCATGACAAGTGCCGCAGGAGGTCCAAAGTACCTCATCCAGTGCTCCAGCATCTTTTGTTGTAGTTCTTGAGCTTCATGTGAGTTCACAGCCACGGCCACTTTGTATCGGGTGGCTTCATCAACCATGATCATGAACCATTGGCCAAAGAGCTTGAAGAGGTCAGCTTGGACGCACTGGTTAAAGGTGCCGGCATTGTGGAGCTTGAGTTGAGGACGATTTGGTAGCCGAACATATCGTCGACAAATCTGGCACTTCATGACTGCGCTGCCGACCAATTCCAAAACAGCCAGAGGCATTCCTGCCCTCGCAAGCAAATTTTTGAAGTCGCCAGGCGGCGCGTGCCAAAATTTCTCGTGCAAACACAACAACAGTCTTTCTGCCATAGCTGGTTTTTCAACCGCAAGCTGAGGTAGTCGTTGAAACACCTTGCGGAAGTCATAGAGAGGCTTGCGTGACACAATCTCACGTCTTTCAAACTTCTCTTCATCCTCATAGGCTGGCACAACTGCACCTTCAGCACTGGCATCTGCTTGTTGTTGTTGATCTTCAATGGCAGGTTGAGATGGCACTGAATCAGGTTGTTGTTGCACTTGATCAGGTTGTGTGTTTGGTTGAGGTCGTTGTTGATCTGGTGTTGATGGTAATGAATCAGGTTGCCATCGCACTGAATCAGGTTGTATATCTTGTTGATATGGTTGTTGATCTTGATGTTGTGGTGATAAATCATGTTGAGTGTCTTGTTGATGTGGATGTGGATCTGAGCGTGAGGCTGATGGTAATGGTGTGCCAGGTGCTGGCATTGGTGTTGATGGAGAACGTGTAGTCGTTGGTGTTTTTGGTGATGATTTGATCACAGGGTCAGACTGCTTGTCTTCTTCTGCAAATGGCTTGCCAAAGAGGGTGATTTGCCAGTCTTCAATCTTGGTGTTGGCTTCAATCTGAGAATGGCTGCATGTAGTGAGATCTTGTAGATCATCCATAGTCCAAACCTTGACATTGCCTCTGATCTGGATGCGTAGTGGTGCTGTGTGCATGGAAAGCTGCGGTTCTGGTGATGCCATCTTGGTTGGACGTAGACAAACCTTGATGCCCTTCAAATACATCTGATCGGACACCAGGCCTCGCAAAATCGCCAAGAGTGTTTGGTCAGTCACCCAATGATGGTAGTCAACCTTGGACTCCACAGCCTCGTTGAAGATGGCTAAAGATTCTTGTACTACCTGCATCAAAGCTGCTTTCCAGTAGACACGATTTTCAGCACTCAGCTTCCAGTGATGAGGAAAGGCAAGGACGACATTGTTGAGAGGATTCTTCTTCGCTTCCTTCTTCCACTCTTTGATGGGATCTTCTGGTGGATGTTTTCGTGGTCGCTTCCCATCAGCTGTTGGGTACACTGCGTGACGACATTCTCCAGGAAGTAGTGAATGTTCAATTCCTGGTGGACAGGATCTTCCAAGTTGACATCTCACGCACTTGTAGAGGTGGCTATGCCAAACGTAGTGCAAGCTTTTCGGCCAGGCATCCAACTGCAAGATCTTGTTCTCATGGAGGTAGTGGATCACATCCTTGCACATTGCATGACACATCGTGCGTGGATAGACTGCAGCAAGGGCTGTGCGGTTGATACCGCCAAGTTTGCCTTGTAGTTGTGCATGACCCTTGCCATGGTGTCCACTGCATCGTTTTGATGTCTTCCTCCATTTGAAGTTGGAAGTGATGCCTGTCGCCTTCTGGATTGGTTGTTGAAATTCATCACAGGCTCCCAGCATACATTGATCGCAACGTTGCTTCTTGCGACATCCTGGAATTCGCTCTGGATGAAGTTCACTTTCATGAAGCATAGTTGATCCCCATGGTTGTTCCAGACCAAAACCTCGGCCTTGAAGTGATTGGTGTTGGAAAACTTTGTGGAGGAAAATCATGCTGGGTTCATCTTCTTTTCGTCCTTGAAGCTTCTTCTCAGGGTCCATGGTGTTTGAGGCAGTGCTGTAGAACTTGCAGCGTGGAGATGCAAAAACGACTCCAGGCTTGAAGTGGTCAATCATTCTCCACAACTTCTTCTGATGGTTCACATCATTGATGTTCCAGCCATACCTCAAATCAATAGGTGGACCGACAGAAAGTCCTGCCGTAGCCATAGAGAGACTCAGTCGTCCAGAACCTGAAAAGAGCTCCAAGAAATGCCAAGTTGGATTTGCATGTGATGCCTTGATCTCGGCAAACCAGCGTTCAAAATTTTCAGGCGTCACAGGTCGCCTGCCCGTCTTGGTGTAAAACTCCTCCGGCATCGCTCGATATTCATGTGACAATTCCTTCAGCTTCTGTGGCTCTGAAAAAGGAAACTGATCACCAAGATATTCAGGCATCCACTGATCCAAACGCTTCTTCTGATCCCAGTAAATCTCCAAATCATCTTGAAGCAAAAACCAGGTTCTTCCAGTCCATGATTTTCCAAGGTCAGAGTGCGCAACTGCGGGCTCTTTCCAGTTGTCTTCCAAAACTTTTGATGTTCCTCCGGAGTTGTAGTTGATCTCGGTCTTGCGCTTGTGCATGATCTTGTCCATCGGCACAGGGCAATTCCTTGCGCAATGAGGAGTGTAGAGAGTTCTCCTCGGAGTGTGATGTTCTCGCACAAGCCATTGTCCACAAACAGTCCAGGTGTCTGACTTCCTTTCAATTGGTTTGGACAATGCGCCAGAAGGATGTTGATGATCTGATTGAGCATGTGGTGAGTCATCCTCAAATGTGATCTCATCTGGCTCTGACGCAAAAGACACTTGTTTCTGTTCACCAGTGGGTCTGTGGTCACAACCCGGTTCGATGGATTTCAGATAACAGCGGTCACTTGGACATGTTCTTACGTCCAAAGAACCTGATTGTGGCCACTTCCCTGCTGGCTGTTCTGCTGTGGCAATGGAAATGGTTTCACTCCGATCCGTCTCCGCTCGTCGCTGCGCATGAAAGCAATGTTTCAAATTTGGTGTTTCATTCGGCCAAAGCTGTTCACTCTTCTGCAAAATGTTCTTGGTGAGAAAGGCAACTTTGTCTGCTGTGTCATGTGGCAAATCTGTGGCTCCATTGGTATCAGTTGGCAAAAGATAATGACCTGAGTCTGTGAGCAGCAATCGAAGCAAAATGGGTTCCTTGTCGGGTCCAAGCATTTCTTCACGATGGATCACAAGGAGGCCATCGCCGTTGGGAAACCATTCGCTGAACATAGCTGCCTGTTGTTGTCTCAGTGTCGGATTGCCAACTAGTGCTGGACACAATGAGCCATTGCCTCCAAGAACATCACCTTTGTAGGAAATGCAGCGATTTGCTGCAGACAGCTTGATGGAAACTTCTCCCAGCGTCTCATCTGACTGCCCTGAGATTCCAGCGACCGAAGTGGTCTTTTTGTTCCATTTGATGCAGTCTCCATGTTGATCTTGTGGAATACAGTTTTCCATGATGTCTCTCAAAGTTTCTGATCCGATCAAACCTGAAGCTGCACCAGGGTCAATCAAAAGTCCACGGCGTTTCTCGCCTTTGACTGTGTGGTATGTGGCATTGTCTCTGGATCCATTCAAAAACATGGCAAAGCTGAGGACTTTGTTCTGGGGCTTTGGAGCTTGTTGTTGTTCACCATCTTCTGACTGATTCGGTGTTGTTGCCCTTGTCGGCTTCGGTGGAAGGATTGCATCTTCGTCCATTCTGAAGTAGGTCGGTTGGCTGATCTTGGATGGTGTTGAGGTCGGAAAATCTTTTCGAACATAGCTGATGTTCAAGCCACGTGACGGCATGTTGCCTTCCATGTAGTCGGCATAGTACTTGCCCTTTTTGCCGTAGCTTTTGCCACCATAGCCTTTTCCTTTTCGACCTTTCCAAGATCCATATGGGCGATAGCCAAAGCCTTTGCCTTTCTTGCCGTGACCCTTGAAAGATGGACGAAAGCCACCATAGCCCTTGTTGCCTTTGCCTTTGCCGTAGTTCTTGCCCTTGGAGTAGTCAGGAACATTGACAGGACAGGATGATGAAGAATGCCACTTACTGCCACAAATGTGACAGCCAAGACCCATCACATTCTTGCCTTTTTGATTGCCCTTGTAATAGTCATCTGTGGTGTGTTCAGTCGCTGATGATTCTGCTGGTTGTTGTTGTTCTTGTCCTTCTTGTGGTGCTTCCTCATACTGCCATGATTCATCTTCATAGTATTGGTCATAGCCCTCATCAGGCCACCAGTCGTCATCCTGGTAGTACCAGCCCATGTCATTGTCGTAGGACTCGTCCTCGTAATAGCTCTCGGAGCCAGGGCTGTACCATTCCTCAGACCAGTACTCATCGGCAGTGTTGTAGTTCTCTTCATCCTCATAGAAGATGTCTCCAGTTCCATCTTGTCCTCTCTGACTCAAGCGAAGGGCCAAAGATCTCGCATCATTGAACCTTGTGAGATCGCCATGGAGCTGGAGCTTGATGTCCTCTACAAACTTATGAGGAAGAGCAGAATGCTTGAACCACAAGTAGAACTTTGCAACGTCGTTGAGATGAAGGCCACTGCGCATCTCAGCCTCATCATACCGCATGTCCCACTCCACGGCATACTCCTGCAGGGACAGCTTGCCTCGTCGAAATTCGAAGAAGGCTTCCAGGGATTTGCTGACAAGGTCTTGATCGCTCTGACCAAAAGCATCTCGAAGAGCGTTGCAAAGGGCTTGAACTCCTGATGGAATGTGGTGCTGGAGGATGATGTTGGGGTCAGTCGGATCTCTGACTTCGTCGACAGTCAATCGAACAAGTGCTTGGTCTCCAACATCGTAGCCACCATCAGGGCGAATCAGTCGCAGATTGATTGCCAACTTCTGCGCTCGCCCAATCAGTCTTCCAGCAACAAGAGGTCCAACGACTTCATCCTCGCCATCAAAGACACGATACCAGAGTCTCAACTTTTCAAAGTATGACCGAAGAGGATAATCAGCGATGTTTGGTCCCCATCCGGGTGGTACTTCGCGCCGATACTCTGTGAGCGGTATCGTGCCCGATGTGCTCGTCTGCTGCATCGCTTCTGCACAAAAGCAATTGCCAAAGAGCTCAACAAACAAGTGGGTCGCAATGGATTCAAAAATGATGTGGTTCAAGAGCAAATAGTGCAGGACAAAACCAGCAATGCTAGAGCAAGTGACCTCGAAGATCTCAGGGTTGTAGTGGCCACCAAAGGTCTCTACAAACGTCAAGCCAAAGGTGAAATCAGTGTTGTAGTGACTAATGCCAAAGCAATTGCCACTCTCAGTCTCAGTGATTGTCCCGGACACGTACACAGGAATGTCCTGGATGTCCACAACGCAGCAAGTCTGATGTTCCTTAGGACCTGAAAGGCTAGTTGGCACCTGGATCACGCAGGAGCAACCCAATTCCTCAAAATGGTGGTTGTTGTCAGGTCCCCAGAATGGCTTGGTGCTGTTGATGCGAATTGAAAGGGGTGATACAAGGCTTGCAACCAGAAACACAAGGAGCACCGTGATTCCGATCCAAAGGTGCCCCAAGAGGCACAGCAGCGGTGAAGCCGCAGTAGCCGCTGAGCAGCGAAAGCACAGCAAGGCGATCGCTATGGCAAATGGTGGGATGCCCCTGAACGGGGCTCCGCTACCAAACTCAGCAAAACACGTTTATTTGTGCCGCTCAAGGCCTCGGGGATAATGTATGGTAAATTGGATGTGCTGTACATGCAAAATGTTCACTCCCAAAGACAACTCTTGCAAGCATTTTGGCAATTTCACTTTTTCTAAGCTTTGGTTGAAGCTGTCCCCAAAAGTCAGAGTTCGCAAACTTTCTGGCAAAGTCACGTCATCTAATTTTTTGTTGAAGTTGTTGCCCAAAGACAACTCTTGCAAGCATTTTGGCAATTTCACTTTTTCTAAGCTTTGGTTGAAGCTGTCCCCAAAAGTCAGAGTTCGCAAACTCTCTGGCAAAGTCACGTCATCTAAGCTTTTGTTGAAGTTGTTGCCCAAAGACAACTCTTGCAAGCCTTTTGGCAAGACCACACCAGTCAAGTTCTGGTTGAAGCTATCGCCGAAATTCAATTCAATGAGCCCGCTGGGAAAATTGGCTTGTGGCATCCTCATCAAAACATTCCCCAAAGGTCAGGTGCTGCAGGCTCTTTGGCCATTCAACAATTCTGTCAACTCCTTCTATGTGTGTCAGCCCATGCAGCACAAACTCCTCGTCGTCAACATCCATTCCGCAAAGATATGCCCAAGCCGCAAGGAGGTTGACAGGAAGGTTAACGCAGGACAATGTAGCAGATCCTGCTGCTATTCCCTGCTGTTTCAGTGTCTTGCGCAAGTTCAGCGGGGAAGACCCGTTCTGAACAGAAAGGCGAGTGCCGGGAACCATAGGAACGCGTTCACTGATCATATGGTACAATTCTCTTCCCAGCGTGGAAGTTGGCACCTCATTGATGCACTGGAGTTCAAACAGACACCCTCAAAGCCTCAATGACGACTTTTCCAGGTTGAACATGATAAGATAAGTCTGTTTGGTTCAATCGCGCTACCAAAACACACTTGCTATCAACAAGGAAGGTGCACCCATCTGCAAACAAGCACCTCAAACCTTCTGGGCCAGGCCCTCAAAGTGATTCAAACGCTAAAAAGACAACTATAGGAAGAAAAGATGTAGCGATAAAAAAGCTCAAAGACTTCACCCAGCGGCATTTTTCAATGTCCATCTCTTCCCCTGCAAGTTCGCCACCTGAGCAATGGCAAAAACCAGCTGGAAAATCACCGAAATTGTTCAATGCAAATTTCTATCATTTTACGGAGTGTGAACATCTCCAACACGGAAAGGGTAGATAAATCACGCTTTGGAACTCATCATCAATTCACAATATCGGGACATTTCCTATCAGATCAATCATTATCACCACATTTTTTTTATGGCTGAAAGCCCTATAAATGATGGTTGAGTCCCCATTACTCAACCTGTTTGCTGATTAATTCCACTATTCTTCCAGTTACTTGTTGGTTAAAACATGTTAAAACATGCTTAAGCACCACGTTTCCCCATATTTGTGTTGGTCAAACCTCCAGTTCTATTTGTTGAACCCCCTTGTTAACCCCGAAAAATCATCATCCAGCTGTTGTTTGCAACTTCTCACCTCGATCGTCGCCAACTCATCGACGCTGCGATCCCCAGCTCCATGGCTTGACATTGCAAGGTGTCTTGCAAGTCTCAATGATGGAGCCACTGGATGCAAGATATGCTCTAAGTGCGTGCTTTAAACCCTCCCAAAACCAACTTTGCATTCTTGGGGAGAGGAAAAAATAATCGCTAACGAGGCTTCAACAGGGCGTTATATAAGAATATGCAAGATGATGTCTAGAGCGCTAATAACATGGTCTTGTCTGAAATTAGGGTACGAAATCCAGTGGTGTATCATCATGTTTCTCTATCCAAAACTCTACCATCACATCTGTAGAAGATTGCTGCCTGCGACACCACCCATTGTCAACATCCGCTGAAGAGTCTGAAGAGCCTAGATTGCCTAGATCATTCACAATTTCCGAGCACCAGGCCACTTCACGACGCTGAAACTGAAAAAAAATGCTACGGCCCGAGGGATTCTCTAAGCTTGCTGGGAAATGCCCACGTGCTCAAGGG
Organism: Symbiodinium sp. clade C Y103; assembly: GCA_003297045.1. NCBI lineage: Eukaryota > Dinophyceae > Suessiales > Symbiodiniaceae > Cladocopium > Cladocopium sp. clade C. The sequence goes on along the minus strand of BGPT01000498.1, from coordinate 59,485 downwards.
GAAAATCATCTACAGATGGAACATGACAGAATGAAATGGATACAACATGATGTTCATCAGCCAATTGTATTTGTATAACTGGCTAAATTGATATATAACTGGCTAGACATATCAGCTAATCAAAAGGCTATTAGTATAACTGGGTAATCTTCCTAATTAGGTTTAATCATCCAATGGTATTCCCTAGGCTCTGCAACCCGACCAATCCCCACTCCACCAGATTCCAACCTTCGGGATCCCGTGGAAACACACGGCCGTAGGCGTGCCCATCTGGAGGTAGGTTGTAGCCTTAACAATCATGGCGCCGGCATCGAACGAAACTGGGGCTTTATGATTCTGAAAAGAAAACACTTGGATATTGGATCATATATGAAAATGGGATATGAACAAGCATGTGGATTTGGCCCTAGATTTCGGGTATCTTCCTGAATCTAAATGCCTTGGAAGAGTCTTAAAGGAGGAAAGCCTGCTGCTGAAATTTACCGGTCAGAAAACGCGCAGTCACCATCAGTTTTTTGGGGCAATACCCTTGGCATCAAGTGTTAGTTCGATGCACAGTTTGATTGCAATTGTACAGCCACAGACATACAACCACCTGAGATTTCGAACATGAGATAATGGGTCAAAACTGAAGATACCCATATTGGCCATGTTTGGTACAAACCTTCATAAACCAGCCCCAACATCCCCAAGCCCGGCAGGTTCCAAGTAACAGCTATGGCGAGCCTTTCCAACTTCATCCTGTTTCAGCTGGAAATCAGTTGGTGTTTACCATTTATTATTGGGTAAACTGACAGAGATATTGAACATCTATTGAACATCTATTAAAATCCCTGGTTTCCCTAAGGAAAAGATCTACAAATGGTGGGTTTGTGATAGCTATGTTTGTCTGCTGGAAGGTATCAAGGAGGGTTGCAACCAAACCAACCATGAGGAAAAAGGACATAGATGGGTCGGTGAATCCCCATCTTCCAAAGCCATTTTTGGTGGGTAGTCAAGAAATTTACCTCTCGACCTTTGGGGAGAGATCTGCAAAAGCATCATGTGCAAGCTGAAACCACGCAGGGCAGCTGAATCGGGCAATGTTTTTTGAGGCGAATTCCCGGCAATCAGAATTGTAGTCAGAATTGTTCTTCGAAGCCTTTGCTGATCGAAGATCGAGGTCCTGATGAAGTTTATGCTCTGTGGCCATTGCACCTGAGAAACATGCTACGGAATGGCTGGGGGGTCTAGCGAGTCGAGGCAAAGTGCCATGGTCCTATATGGATGAAGTTCGTGCAAATGATGGCCAAACACATTGGAAAACTAAATATGCGGCACAGGGCCAACAAACCCACTTGAGATCCACCTTTCAAAGTCCAGGGAAGTTGCTCGCACACTTCAAGTCCAGAAGTTCCATTGTCTTGAAGACAACAAGGACACAAGACAAGAACACAACTCAAATTGTCTGAACCTACTGACTGTTGGATACAGTTGTGCCAAAAAATCCAAAAGATCAAAAAGCATCTGTTCGATATGTTTGCGTGCCCCCTTGACAATAGAGCTAAGCAAACAACAAACCATAAGAAACCCGCTGAGAGCTGCACCTCCAGCTCCGCTGCAGGCGTGTAGATCCTCAATTCCTTGAAAAAGTATAGAGCAATTACAAATACACGGTTCACTGCTAAATTAGCTCAAAGGATGTATTGATCAGATCCACTGCATCAACAACTCTGGAACGAGGAAGCCACTCCCTCAATCCCAAATTCCGCGGTTCTCCCAAGGAGCTCGGTTTTGCTGAAGATTCTAAGGCCATCTCGCAGACGCACCTGGATGTCTTCACCTGGCTTCAGCGACATGCCCAGGTTGCTGTATGCAGCCTCAAAGCCATTGTCCAATTCGATGGCTTTCAAGCAGAGCTCCCTTTGGCTGAAGTTTCCAAGGCCATCTCGCAGCTGCACCTGGATGTCTTCGTCGGGCTTGAGCAACTTGCCCAGGTTGTTGTATGCAGCTGCAAAGCCATTGTCCAATTCGATGGCTTTCAAGAAGAGCTCCCTTTGGCTGAAGTTTCTAGGGCCATCTCGCAACTGCACCTGGATCTCTTCACCTGGCTTCAGCGACATGCCCAGGTTGTTGTATGCAGCTGCAAAGCCATTGTCCAATTCGATGGCTTTCAAGAAGAGCCCCCTTTGGCTGAAGATTCTAGGGCCATCTCGCAACTGCACCTGGATCTTTTCACCTGGCTTCAGCGACATGCCCAGGTTGTTGTATGCAGCTGCAAAGCCATTGTCCAATGCGATGGCTTTCAAGGAGAGCCCGCTTTGGCTGCAGGTTCTAGGGCCATCTCGCAGCTGCACCTGGATCTTTTCACCTGGCTTCAGCGACATGCCCAGGTTGTTGTATGCAGCTGCAAAGCCATTGTCCAATTCAATGGCTTTCAAGAAGAGCTCCCTTTGGCTGAAGTTTCTAGGGCCATCTCGCATCTGCACCTGGATCTCTTCACCTGGCTTCAGCGACATGCCCAGGTTGCTGTATGCAGCTGCAAAGCCATTGTCCAATTCGATGGCTTCCAAATAGAGCTCCCTTTGGCTGAAGTTTCTAGGGCCATCTCGCAACTGCACCTGGATCTCTTCACCTGGCTTCAGCGACATGCCCAGGTTGTTGTATGCAGCTGCAAAGCCATTGTCCAATTCNCAACTGCACCTGGATCTCTTCACCTGGCTTCAGCGACATGCCCAGGTTGTTGTATGCAGCTGCAAAGCCATTGTCCAATTCAATGGCTTTCAAATTGCCCAACTTTTTTGCTGTCAAGAAGAGCTCGCTTTGGCAGAAGTTTCTAGGGCCATCCCGCAACTGCACCTGGATCTCTTCGTCAGGCTTGAGCAACTTGCCAAGGTTGTGGTATGCAGCTTCAAAGCCATTGTCCAATTCGATGGCTTTCAAGAAGAGCTCCCTTTGGCTGAAGTTTCTAGGGCCATCTCGCAACTGCACCTGGATCTCTTCACCTGGCTNCAAAGCCATTGTCCAATTCGATGGCTTTCAAGAAGAGCTCCCTTTGGCTGAAGTTTCTAGGGCCATCTCGCAACTGCACCTGGATCTCTTCACCTGGCTTCAGCGACATGCCCAGGTTGCTGTATGCAGCTGCAAAGCCATTGTCCAATTCAATGGCTTTCAAGTAGAGCTCCCTTTGGCTGAAGTTTCTAGGGCCATCTCGCAACTGCACCTGGATCTCTTCACCTGGCTTCAGCAACATGCCCAGGTTGCTGTATGCAGCTGCAAAGCCATTGTCCAATTCGATGGCTTTCAAGAAGAGCTGCTTTTGGCTGAAGCTTCTAAGGCCATCTCGCAGCTGCACCTGGATCTCTTCGCCGGGCTTGAGCAACTTGCCCAGGTTGTTGTATGCAACTGCAAAGCCATTGTCCAATTCGATGGCTTCCAAGAAGAGCTCCCTTTGGCTGAAGTTTCTAGGGCCATCTAGCAACTGCACCTGGATCTCTTCGTCCGGCTTGAGCAGCTCGCCGAGGTTGTTGTATGCAGCTGCACAGCCATTGTCAAATTCGATGATTTTCAATAAGCCACTTCTTGCGCCATTTTGCGGCTGCATCATGTTGACGAGCACAAGGCAAGTGCAGAAGCATAGAGGGAAAAAGAAGAGCATTGCAAAAACAAAGAGCGCAAAAACATAGAGCAAGCCGCGGCTTCTGAACACATTCATGTCATCCTGGACTTGAGGGCGTAGAAGCGCCCCGAGTTCCTGGACGTGCCTCGCTGACCTATCCAGATTGTTCCTTTCATTCCTCGACTGTTTGTTGTGCTTTTCAGGTCCCAATTTGAGAAATGAGAGAAACTGCAAAGGGTGAGCAACTTGTTTGCTAGAAGAACCCATCAATCATGAAAATCACTGAAAGTCCCGAACACTTCAAAATAATCTGCACTCTGATATTCCAAGCTTCTTCAAGCGCTTCCAGAGAATCACATTTATGGCAGCTGATGACTGTTCTGCACCCTTGACTTCCCACTGACCGTCCTCGACAGGAGGCTTTGTGCAAGATTGGGTTTAGACAACTCGACTATATGCCATTTTGACAGCCTGGACTGTGTTTCATGGTTTAGCCTAAAATTTCTGGCTGCACGGGGTAAACAAGCAAGTCTCCTGGGTCTGTCGGTAGATAGAAATCACCCAGACATCTCGCCAAACTGGCTCCTTCTGACCATTGCGATTGTGCCCAGCCAGTCGCTTCTTACCTCAGCTGCAGTTCCGCTGACCCCTTTGTCAGCAGTGCTACGGGATGAAATGGAACATATTTCAACATCATTCAAGCACATTCGAACCATCACCAACATGATCAAACTGAGTAACCGTTCGGCGTGGCCGGAACATCTGTATCTTCCTTCATGACGTTCTTGGCCACCTGCCGGTCCACGATGATCGCGATGCCGTAATCTGCCTTGTCACCGTGCTCTTCCACAACATACTTTCCCACTTTTCCCCCCGCCAAATCCTCCAAGCTTTCACCTTCGCGCAAGGTCTCTCCTCTGAGCTCCTCAATCTTCTTGTCATTTGGCAAAAAGTTGTTGATGGTGAGGTGTTCTTTGCTATCCCACTCGTGAGGAGCTTTCTTGGTGGCATAGCAGCCGGGGTCGAAAGAGATATCCTTCAACAAGTCTCTACTGGCTAAAAGCTGCAGCTGATTTTCAAGGTTTGTAATCTTCCGAAACGCCTCTTCATTTGTGTAGTGCCACAAGACTTGATCTCCAGGCCCAAGGCCTACTTGACCAGCATTCTGTCGAACGTCAATTGCAAATGACGACATGATGATCCCGTTCTTCTTGTCCTTTATTTGCAGGGCATCCAAATGTTCGTAACTCGGATGCTCAAAGCGATGCCCCTCGAAGTATTTCTTACTGCCAAAATAGCCTGCAGGTCCGGATCCACTGAAGGAAAGAGCTGAATGACCAGCACAGTTCAACAGCAGAAGCACAAGCCCAACAAGAAGCCACGAGGTTTTTCTCCGGCGACTGCAGGTCCCAGCTTGGAACTTCCAGCAGGGCCTGCCAAATTTCAGCTGCACATAGCTGAAGCCCCGGCACAGCGAAGATCGATGGCTCAGGCTTCCAGTCATTGCTACAAGCGAGAGCAATAAGCGGGCACTGGGGCACTTCGATGTTTTCTGACTTTTGTGTTAACATCCCTTCAGATGGTTTTGATGATCAATTATGAGATCGGTTTCCACCAATATTGAAGATTACACAAGGACATTTACACGACCTACTTGGTCCATGACTAGAGTTCAAACGCTGTTGCTAGTTCAAAACTAATTTGATCGTTAGCCTAAAACTCAAGATTATCATGTTGTTTTTTTTGGCCCGGAGGATACTTGTAGCACACAAAGGCCATGAAGTGCTTGGTGTTGGGCCATAGCTTTCTGACGCGCATGGAAGTCAAGTGTCACGAGTTCACTGGGGCTTTCCTCAAATCAAATTTCCTGAAAATGCGGCAGCTCAACTGCGTTCTGATGCGACTCATGATGTGGAGAGCTCCAGAAAGACTTGCGAACTTGCCCCGCATGTGGAACTTTCGTCATCCACTGAGAAATACTGCAATCATATCAATGACTTCTGGGATGGTTATCTCACCTTATCTCACCTCATCTCACCCCTTTTTCTTTAGGCTTCAATTTCGCCATGCGGGTGTAAATCCACAAATGATCCACCATGGCCCATCCCACCTTCACGATGACGGGATTGTCAACCCGGCGCCGGTATTCTTCCGACATGGCAAGCTCTCGCTCCGGTCCCCGCGAGGCTCCGGTCCCCCGGGATCAGCAAAACGGAAGTGCTACACCTGGGTCAACATCGCCATGTGCATTGCAACTATCTCTGAATGGTCCTCTGCTGTTGCTGTTTACCCCTGACATCTTGGGCAAAACCTGCTGCCCATCTTGATGCCCCAAAGCTGCAGAGCCAGGCATTGCCGATTGCGGATCAATTGGAGTTTGCCATTTGAGGTCATGGAGTCCCACTTCCAGGCTTTCTTCAACTAAAGTCACCATGTGACTCAGAACAAATAGAAACGGGTATGATAAAAGTGACGTAGCCGATTTGCAAATCTCAGCAACTCTGGGGGTCGGACCTCAGCTGCAGCCTCTTCTATACTATTGGCAGCCTGGCAAAAACTAAGGCAGTGCCAGATCCAGTGGGTGCCCTGAAATCACATAGGTTGACAGCCAAAAAAAGTCCCAATCCTCACATGAAACCCTGGTGGGGCTGCATTTACAGGAGGAAATTTAAGACTGGGGCATGGGACCTGTTTTGAGAATTCAGGATATTGAACTGCAGCCAATGTTGACCATGTGATGCGTATGTCAAGACATACAGTAATTGCATGTAATGATAGATATACAGATGTACATTTACAAAATATACAAATAGATAACTATATATTCATACAGATATAATATATATATAACATTATATAACTATGCATCTCTGCACCTCTTCAATTCAGCATGGCACCCCAAACCGAGCCACATCCAATCACGGATACACCACAAGAAATCACCCATTCCACAGGGCGCACGTCTGCTTCTTCGCCGTGATCCGTGCGCAAGCCTGAGAAAGAGGTCATGCAGCAGAGTCCAACTAAGTGGGGATGTAACGACCTCCTTTATGGCAGGAATTTGGAAGCTCAACAGCGACAAGACTCAACAACAACTGAGGAAAGACTAAAGAAACATGGCCGGTTGGTCCACTATCTATAGTCTTAAATGACTGAGAATCACGCAGAGAGAGACAGAGAGACTGAGAGTGAGAGAGGGGGACATCTGTATGCGCATGCATATTGCATATCATATATATATATATATACACGATATGTTGTATATAGATAATATGCGATGTAGATGTGCATTGTTGGTATTGATCCAAATCTTAGATCTACATATCAGTGAACCAAGAGCCAGGCCAATGGACACCTCCCGCGCCCTGGCGAAGCTTGGAAGATGGCGAAACTCGATGGGCTGGAGATGCTCCGTATGAATCGAAATGCGGATATTTCCACTAAGGGACCCAACAACATATCTGGATCTACATGACCAACATCTAGATGTCACAAGTTGTCACCACTTAAAACCGGAAGGCGCCCGCTTGTTTAGATACATACACCTGAGTATGGCCCAATATTTGGCTCAATAATTGGTCAATTTCAGTAATAAGACCATCTTAAAGAATATAAAACCTATCAAAAACGTTCAAAAACCATCCAATTGTTCTTACCTTTTGACCCCCCAACCCGCCCTGATCACAAGCCCTCAGCCGTCCCTGCAACCGCCTTCCATCCTTCCGCCATGTGGCGATTTCACCACCGATGCGACGATCGATCCACATCTTTAAGGACACACTGCTGGGCCTTGGTTCGTACAGAAAACTCAGGGTCACCACTGCAGTGCCATTCTTGAGGGAAAAACATTTGGGACCGGAAAAAATGGGTTCCATGATTCTTGAAAGATTCACAGATATTTTTGGGGGGATTCAAAAAAGAAACGGTGCCCTGGTCGTAGCTGCATGCATTTAAAGTTGATCATGGCAATAGAAACGGGCCGCGTATCCGGGGGTCGCAATGGGTCCCAAGTTCACTTGGAAAAGGATACCATCTTGCGGCCAAATCTCGACATCCTCAACACTGTCTGCCCAGCAATGTCCATTAGTCAAAAATTAAAGGTCGGTTTGTACAAGGGCATCCCAGGATTGAGCTATTGGTTCAACCAGTAAGTCTGAAAAGGACATCCATAGACCCAACGACAACCCAAAATGGTCCAAACGTTGGAAGCGTTGGGCTCCCCAACGCCCCTGACAGGCAGGCCTTTGTGAGATCCCGGATCTGGCAGTGCTGGGACGGCAGTTCCACCCTATCAACGCCCAAATTTGGGGATGGTTTTACTATTGCTTTACTGACATTACTGGATCTTAGACATTTGTGGGTCCCAAATTCGATTATTTGATGTCAGGGGGATGGGATTATTTTGCTACACATCCATCTGTATTAAACATACACTTTCAAGAATCCACAGAGACGGGGACCTGGGATGCAAGCAAACCTGTGATTTACAAATCAAAACAGACTTGGATTTGTTTGAAATCCACTGGCCAAACGGTCATCATCGTCATCGTCATCATCATCATCATCATCATCACCACCACCACCACCAGCATCATCATCATCATCATCATCATCATCATCATCATCATCATCATCATCATCATCATCATCATGTTCATGTGATGGCCATAATATAAGGTGGGAACATATCCCAACCACCGTTCATCTTCGCATCTTTTTCGCCCATGGCCATCCGTTTCAGCCACGTTGGCCCCGCGGCGCTGCCCTCTGCGGCCGAAGTCTGTCCGTGGGCGCAGCCGCGAGACGCGCTGCTGTCAAGCAGCCCATCACTACCGTGCTCTCTGGCTTCACTGGATACTATGACATCTGTTATAAAATCCAGTTGGATGATAGATGATGTTCACAAATCAACAAAATCTGGACCACTTTGTGTCTGTAATTTTTAGTAAACCCACTAATCAACCATTGTTCTAGTTTGGGATATTGCGAACCATCATTAGAATATGACAACCTAACGAACCAAACATGACAAAAGCATGAAAATGATAAATATGCATATCACTTGAGAAAACTGATCATCGTGCCAGGTGAAGCCACTGCTTCCTTCCCCCGCCGTGCGGAGACGAGTCTCTCACTACTCAGATCTTCGCTTGATCAGTTGCGCAACTGGTCAGTCTTCCCTGGTGTGTCGCAACTCTTGAAACCATATAGGCAGGTGACTCAACGCAGATCATGCTTCCAAACCAGCTCAACAGGTCTGATTCCTAAAGATTTGCTGCTATTACGTCCCAATTTTTTCCTTACCTCATGTTATCTTCCCATCTCTTCAAGTTAAAAGCCAGCAGTTTCACCTGGCGATGAAAGTCACCCATTGACAGTTCATTTCATAATCCCATGTTTTCAAAAAAGAAAAAAAGACAAAGTAGCTGAAAGGTGTTATATTGTCCAGTATCTTCCTATCATTTCGCACTGAAAGTTCGGATTTTCGCCAGGTTTCAGACCCCTCATCCACCATTCACTCTTCAAAAAACCAGCATTTTGGACGATTGTTGGAGCCCAAAAAAACACCAGCTGAGCGCGTTACTTGGCACGTTCGCCCTGGAGCTCCTGCGCTTGTCTCTCCTGCCATTTTCGACCGATGTGAAAGGCGGGGTGAGGTCTCACTGTTTTACGGCCACTGGGATTGTATGTCCCATGTATACATAGTGCTATGTGTATACATATATATATACACACATATAATACATATGTTAATAAATCTCAGATTGACTCAGATTTAGGGATGAATATATGAATCACCATTCTTTAGGAATGGAAAATTGAAACAACCAATGATAATTTGTTGCTTGTTTCCCAAAAAAGATTCAACTGCAGGAAATCGGTGCGATTTGTCCGAAAGAATGTCGAAGTGGCTGCGTGGGGGGTTGGATGATCTTTGTCCCAGAAATTGCTGTTGTGGGGGGTTCATTCAAAAGAAAGAGCAAACACACAAGGCGCGAATGAGAAGTGGCAATTCTTTGGTTAGAAGAATGTTGGACTCTCCATCATCAAGTGGTGCAACAAATGTGGTCCAAGGTCGGCTTTTGTTTCAACTAAAGGAGAACACATGAAGACAATGAATTCATTATTCATCCCTTATATCATTTACAGAAGTCCCTTATATCAATTTCTATTGAAAAACCCATGATATTCACCCCGTACTTTGTGTCCCAAGTCACCAATTACTGGTGAACTACCCTAATCTAAAACTCCAATTCTCCAGTCACTCCAGTCCTTCTCTTCCTCAACCATGGACTGCAGCTTCCTGGGTGATAATGGCCATAGCGACAGGTCGCAACTGGACTGTTCCCAAAAGAAATTGTATAATTTGTCATCAGAGGTGGCGTAGCCCCACTAAAAAACTATATACAATCTGCTGAAAAAAAAAACTACCCCCCAATTATGAATTGGCTACTTCGGTGATCCTGGTGATCATCCAGATCCACGGCCGGTATAAAACCAAGGTGCGGGAGGAAGAACATGGCTCCCATGCTGACCAATCCTGCAAAAGTTTCGCTGCACTTTGTGTATCACATGAAAATTGTTTGAGGAGTTGAGAAGAAAATCTGAAAGTTCAGATCATGATCAATCAACAATTATCAGCAATCATCAGCAATCCCAAGTCACTATCACCACAACCAGCGGCAACATGTTCATCCGTCATTCAACCATCGTTCATCCATCACTCGAAGGCCCATGGTTCAGAAGTTCTTCAAAGGGATCCAACATGGATAATCCATATTGATGGTCTATTGTTTACAATTTGCTACATAATCAAAAAAACAAAACGAGAGATAGGATGGGAATGGATGACTTTCTACCATTTTCTATCAGGGATTTCCATCATGACTCGGACACCTTCGCTACCCCCCGGCGCCACGCCATCCCGTATGCGCCAGGCCTATGATGGCCATTGGACTCTTGAAGACAGACAACACGTTGAACTCCTGTCGAGGTTTCAGCTGAAAATGTGGGAGTTATCATCTAGTAATCTAAAAATTTGTTTTTGAAAATGGCCATTTAGTTTTATTATTTACTTATTACTTTGATAGTTTACCACGGCAACCCCCTATAAAACAACCAGCAAGTGATGGAAAATCGATGATGATTCACCAATGGATTCAAGGTTTTTCCTTAATTAATTTTTCAGATAAACCCAAATGGTGGTTGTTGAAATCAAAACCTGAAGGATACCAAGACTTGTTGGATGACACATCCAATGCAAAAGAGGCCACCATCTGGCCGTGGTGGTTCAACCATTCGCTCCAGTGCAATGTTTGGGTACCCAATTTTTCAGATAGATCCAGATGGTTGCTCCTCTCGTTGCTCCAAGTAGTTGAAGGTTCCCGAAGGTGCTAAGCCCAAGGGATACTTCAGTTTGGCCTCGTGAAAGCCAGGGAACGCCACGGCGCCAGGAAAATAAAAGGGTGACACAACGGTCCTCCAACTGGGCGACATAGCCACAACTTTGTTGATACCTATTCATTACATGTAAATAATGATATATATATAGATATAGATATAGATATAGGTGTAGTACTACGTTCGTAGTTCTATGTGCAAGTATAATGTATATATCTATATATTTAATATTTATAGATGTCCATGTAAAAGTATATCCATATATATACATGATTATATATGCATGAAATATCTATATATATATATATGAACATTAGATATATATTAATATATGATTAAATATATATATATATATAGTATGGATATATTTGTATATGAATATAATTTGCATATATATATATATATATATGTAAATAAATATGTATAAATATATTCATATACATATATATATATAGAGCTGCATATATACCTATATATAAAAATATACGCATATATAAATTTAAATATATATATATATATATGTTTTTAGGAATATATATACATATATATATATATATATCAAATTCATGTTCCTTTCGGCCATTTCATTGCCGATCTCCACACAGCTGGATGGCTCTTCGGGGTGTACGGAAAACAAGCCTTCATTCCCTGCTTCCGATCTTGTGGCATCTTTATGGTAGCGACAGCCTGGTCGCTTTGCGTTTGAGCTTGCTTTGTGCTCGAGCATAGCAGTCTCAGCCTTGCGGCCAAGGACCGTGTGGATCCAGGGTTTCGAGAATGTTTGCATAGCCAGCTATGCCGGGTAACAGTCTTGAAAGAAACAAAGATGGGGTTCCGGCTTATGATGGGTCTGCTGAAACACTGGCGTTGTCCAGCGAAGAGGCATTAGCTTATACCTTTACCCTTGAGCATCACAAAAGGTATCTGGCAGGACCAAGCTTGGCCAAGGAACTCACAGGTGTGGCGCGCACAGTTGCGACGAAAACTTTCTCAAGATCCCTTGCTAATCCTCGAGGAGCCTATGTTCTGATCAAATACTTGGAGCAGGCCATTGAGTCTCCTACTTTGGTGCAAGCTTCCAATCATATCCACAAGTTCTTCTACCAGCTGCGGAGGAGGAAAGGGGAAACCATGACTGAGTGGATGAATCGTGATGGTGAAAGCACCAAGCCTTAAGGGCTTTGAAAAGGGTTCAGAAGGAACAAGTTCACTCTCATGCTTCCAGTGACACGAACACCAGTGACAGTGGACGTATATGATGCTGATCTAAGTGTTTGTAGATGATGTAGAGATGTGAAGATGTCGATGAATATGATATGGAACAGATGTAGGAGGTGCAGTGATGTATGTCACATAAATGAACCTATGTTGAGGAAATTATAATATAAAGATATTACGCAAAAGAGACAGGATCATCCCCCGCGTTCTAAAGCGACGGTTTAAGGCGCATTCCAAAGCGATGGTCGGCGACGCGTTCCAAAACGAGGACCTTGCCTCAGCCGTGCTTTCCGGCGACTTGTTGGCAAGCTGCGCGGCTTTGGATGGCAAAGTTCCACACAGGCTTTCAACAAACCCTTGGCTTCATCAGAGAGCTCGGGCGGATCCCCGGAATCACTTGCACAGTCCATATCTCCTGCATCTTCGGCACTGGGCCTGAAACAAATCTCGCTATGATCTCTCAACAAATCTTGGCCGTCTGCAGCCATAGCACTCAAACTCACGGCGAGGTTCATCGTAGTCGCACAGAAGGACTGGACATGGACTTGACTGTGGATCACTCTGCTGAGCCATCCTTTGATGACATCATTCCTGGTGTGGAAATCACGATCGAATTGCCGGGTTCTAAGCGCGGCATTCCAAAGTTCGTTGAGAATCCTGAAGCATTGTGCTTAGGCAACTCCAATGCAAAACTGAGGAAGTTCAGGAACGCAAGTTGACACGCGCTGAATTAGAGGAATTCAATCAGGCCAAGCATAAAAAAAATCCGCAGTTTTCTTCAAGGTGGTACCAAATCACATGCTTCCACCAAATAGTGGTGCGATAGGCATGCGCTGGCTTCTCACTTGGAAATCCCTGCAAGATTGCACAATTGAAAAGAAGGCAAAGGCTAGAGCTATCATCCTAGGATATCAAGATAAGTAGGAACATAAGCAGATTGCATCCCCTACTTTGAGCCGAGTAGGTCGCCAAGTCTTCCATATGTTTTGTGCACAGCTGCAATTTTGCATTCAAAAAAGGAGACGTGTCAGCAGCCTTTCTTCAGGGTGACCAACTGGAAAAAGACATGTGGGTGGTGCCCACGCATGAGATTTGCCATGCCTTGGGTGTCCCCGACACCACAGTCACCAAGCTGCAACGTGCAGCCTATGGCCTTGTCGAAGCCCCGCTGTGGTGGTACAAAAGTGTTTCAAAGTTTCTTCAGTCTCTTGGCTATGCTTGCCTCAAGTCCGAGCCTTGTATCTGGTTTTCTCTGATGAAACCAACAATCCTCGTCCCATCATCATCAGTGGGCATGTCGGTGACTTTTTATCTGGTGGATCGTCGCATGATGAAGTACATTTGAAACTGATGGCTGCCATTCAAGCCCAATTTGCTTGGGGTCAATGGGAAAACACTCCTTTTGTACAAGGTTGCTTTTGAATCTCTCAACGAGAAGATTTTCGTTTTGATTTAGAACAATGCGAATTTGTTGCTGACTTGGAACCTATTTTCCTTTCACATGACCGCGAGCGCATGAAAGGATCTAGCACCACAGAGTCTGAAAAGACTCTCAACTCCGAGCTGTGCTTTGCAGCCTGAGCTGGCTTTGTGGCCAAACTGAGTTTGCGCACTCATCTGATGTCGGATTTCTCATTTCCACTGTGCCTCAAAGTACTGTGCAGGACATTGTCAAGGCCAACCAACTCATACAAGAGAGTAAGCGAGAGCCCGTCAAACTCACAATTCATGGTGTCTAAAAGGGAGCTCCTTTGGATCTTGTTGCCTCGGCTGGTGCTGCTTGGGCCAATAGACCTGACAATAGTAGTAGCACTGGAGGTATCGTGATAGCTGCCGCACCACCTGGACTTAAGAAGGGAGAATTGGTAGGTGTCATCTTGTTGTCATGGAGGTCCTACGAAATAGACCGGCAGCCCCGCATGTGCAGAAACACATGCTGTTGTAGACGGTGAAGATGAATTGTATCATGTGAGGTACTTGTGGAAACAGATGTACATGGCTCCCAGCGTGATTTCCAAAATGGGTGCTGATCAAGTGGTCAGGCAGAGCCCCGGTATCCTTGTCACCGACAGTCGAACTTTTGCGACAAGTTGTCAAAGGATACACCAATCATCAAAGGAGCCGAGCGCCGAGCTGACATAGAAGCGTTGACAGTCAAAGATTCCATGGCCTCCACTGGTTTAATGCTGAGGTGGGTTCATTCCGACGCGCAATTGGCAAATTCCCATACCAAGCCTTCTGAGAAACATCAGGTGCACTTATTTCAGAAATTGAAAAGCCATTGGAGGATCATCTTTGACTCCAATATGCAATCAGCACGGCGGGGCAAGTCCGCAAGACTTCAGCCAATGGAAGGGTCTTAGCTGTGTTGTTTCAGGGATGCATCACCAATTTTAGTTTCTTGGACATGTGCAAATTCATGTTCCCTTCGGCCATTTCATTGCCCATCTCTACGCAGCTGAATGGCTATTCGAGGTGTACGGAAATCAAGCGTTCATTCGCTTCTTCCGATCTTGTGGCATATATATATATAATATATTATTATATATATATTATATATTATATATCTATATATACTGTAGAATGGTGGTCATTCAACAACTTGTTTTGGAGGTTGAGAGAGCAAACACTGTAGATACACAAAACGCTACAGCTGACCTGGCCAAACTCGACAAATCTCTAAATCACTTTTGGGGTCCCATCTTGCGAGTCCTTTGCCCTCGTCTTTTTTCCCCTTTCCGTTGGTTGGTCTTTTTATGTTCGCGAAAACTACTACACTGGTCTACTATCAACTATTTATGTATGGTTGTCCAACATTCTCCAACCCCCTTCTGTTGGTGAACTATATAGTGTAGTTTTCCAATGTTCTGGAAAATGAGATAATAATTCACAAATCTAAAACGTGCGACCATGTAGGGATGGTTCCCCAATCCAAACTGACATTTCTAGTGACGTCGCGATTTTTTTGGTCGTGATCAAATTCATCCCATTTCATTCCCATTTTTGTGGCTTAAGTCCATGAATTTCATTACTATCCCAATAATGTGGACAACCAAATGCCATAAACAAGGGAACTACCCTTCCTAGGCGTCGCGCGTTTTTGATGCGCAACGCCTTAAAAAACCTGCATTTCGTACAATTTTTAAAACCACATGTTCCAAGNAAACAAGGGAACTACCCTTCCTAGGCGTCGCGCGTTTTTGATGCGCAACGCCTTAAAAAACCTGCATTTCGTACAATTTTTAAAACCACATGTTCCAAGTAGGGGCGCCGACATCACTTTTTTTTGCCACATTCATCGCACGTATTTGGATTTCAAAGCTTTGCACAAGTGAGAGAGACAATTGACTTTGTCTACAGATCTCCATTNTGCAAAACTTCTACCTGACGTACACAAGTTCTCACTAACAGGCAAAACTTCTACCAGACGTGCAAAACTTCTACCTGACGTACACAAGTTCTCACTAACGGGCAAAACTTCTACCAGACGTGCACAAGTTCTACCTGACGTGCACAAGTTCGCACTAACGGGCAAAACTTCTACCAGACGTGCACAAGTTCTACCTGAACGGGCAACACTGTGATGGGCATGTCATGTGCAAAAAACGGCAACACTCCGCGACGCCCTCGCGGGGTAGTTGCCATAAACAACTACCATTTGGGGATGGCTGGAATCCCACCCATAAAAACGGTGATCTTTGGGATGGTGCAATGGCTTTACCACATTGTAGATGTTGATCATGTCAAGTCTGTTAATAGTGTGAAAAAACCATACACTTTTAGGCTTCTTGACATTACTTGATATAATCATTGGATTGGTTTCAGGGAGAAATTACAGGAAAACCGCATATTTCATAGGAAAAACAATGGTTTCCGGTTAAGATGTTCCCTTCAACCAATCCACTTATATAAATTGCGTTGCACCTTCATCCACGATGCAACAAATAGCCCAACTGCCACCAAGAAGCTCCCTTGCCATGTTCAAAGTCCGCCATGTAAGCCCCTCAGAAGCTGCGGGCTGCCGGGAAAACGAAGGATGAGCACATCCATATTAATATAGTACAGTCGTATAAATATACGACATCTTTATATTTATACACTTAACTTGTATATATATATATACGTATTGCCGTGTTAGATATATTTGATTTATATGTATACGTATAATCATACTAATATAGATATATACATATATCATATATATATATATATGTAATCATACTAATATATATTTATATATATATACACACACTATATATCAAATAATATATATATACATATAGACACCATTATATAACATCAATAGACGTATAATATATTAAAGTATACATATATGTATTATGTCGATATACATAATATGTCAATATGTATACACACTGGATACATACCCAAACACCATATACAGTAACATATTGAAACTGCTTTGTTTCAAGGCTTCAATCTGACCTGCCCCTAGCGGGCCTTGAATCTTCACGGCACCGGCGTTCTCCACCGCTTCGATGCGAACAGGATCGAAGCTCAGGAGAGGATGCACCACCTGTGTTTCGAGAAACGGCCAAAGGTCAGATGCTGTTTGGTGGCTCCCCATCAAGAAGTAATCAAAGATATAAATGCTAAACCCGAATCATATGCTTCAGAATGACACTCAAGTAGTTAAATTGGGTACGATTCCTGATTGAATACTTCATTATATGCTTGGGGCGTATGGATGACCAACCAGGATGGGTCACCAGCAATCGGGTCGTCGAGTCTACTGGCCACTACACATCAACCAATGAAGCCAGCAAATCCATGACATCGATGGGATAGATTGTACCAACAATTGGTATATTCCGCACAAAATGAGGAAAGTCATGGATTCATGGACCAAAATTCCGACAGCCTCCAGTAAGTTAATATAGACATGGAAATCCATGGGTTTCTGCAGTTTCCATTCGGAAAATGATCTACCAATGGTGGGGCTTCCATCTCCACCAGTGAAACAACCTCCAGGCCTGCAGCAAATGAGGGCCGGCGGAGACACCGTTCAGGGCAAAGTGCCTGAGTGAAAAGTAGGGAATGGGGGTTGCTGGGATGATTAATGGTAATTATAGGTCATGAAGCCCCCATTCCCTGCGTTCAGCACCAGTAAGTGGTAAACAAACCATTGATAAATAGAGGGTTTGAATGGGGAAGATCAACTATGAATAGAGGATGTCCCAGTGCCTAGGTGATTAACTATGAATCAATGGGTTACTCCATTGATTGGTCTATACTGCCGTGCTTGTTACTACGAGAACTCGACTTAAGTCACATCACGCCGCAAAAGGCACATCATGTGTGGCGGGCGCCACGAAAAAGCCAAAGCACATCACGACGCTGAAGTCTCAATGGATTCTACAATGAAAAAGGTGGCCTGGGGAATCATCGGTTTGGAATGGATTGATTTAATGGAAAATCTGCAGGCAAGCTGGGTCTTGACCTCCCGGTCCATATGTTTTTGTCTGTTGATGTTCCCTCTGCAATTTGAGGAAACCATCAAATTTACCGAACGAGTTCGCTTCCTGCAAGTTTGTTCCCTTCATCTAATTGTCCAATTGAGGATAGGCATATACTTGGCACGTGGGTTATATTCACCAACAAATGAGGATTGGACCGGCAGCACCTGGCTACTTCATCCATGAAAAAACACGATTCAACTACCCATCGTTGATGGATAGAGTATTGGGTATGGCTGGTATGGGTTTGGGAATCTCCTATAACGGTGCTTCAGAAGGTTAGTATGGGACCAGTACCAAGATAGCGATGATGTCGATGGATACTCTTACCATCTCCAAAGGTATCAGTCAACACCTGAGATACCTTCGTTACCATCCCATTGATGAGCAGAATAGCATGGACTGTAAAATGGCATGGTCATTCACCAAACTGGAAGTATTTCATCTGACCTGTGAGCCAAATCATCAATGAGTTGGCCACAAGAAGTGGGAGTAGCGCAATGGTACCCAATATGTAAACTAACAAAAAGATGTGGAAAGCCCATGCGTAAACCTGAAACCCGAATATGATCTGCAAATGCTCAGTGTAAACAACATCTATGTTGGTTTACCAGATGGAATCCGAATTTGGTGTGTAGACATGTCTTTGTCTCTTGGTGCAATCAGGCAACCCATCAGAGGCCGGCAGTGTTGAGAGCACACCTAGCAGATCCCACTTGGAGATCATCCTGATGACTGGTTGGTAAGTGTTTTTTTTCCCCCAGTTCTAAATGGAATAACACAACTTAGTAAATGGAATACCCCAACTTGGGAAATGGTTGATAACCCTAGTTATAAGTTATGACCCACTTATAAATGGAACAACCCTATTTAGGGGACTTACGATGACTAGATTGACTAGATGATCCTCCCAGCACCAAATTCTACCCATGCCCAACCTGTGCTGCCCCCAGAACGCTATTCAACTCATCCCAAAAGGACGATCAATCAGGCAATAACCATCCTGCCTTTTTGGGGGCTAGGTCATGAAAAATAGTTGAAACTTGTTGAAACCTTCAACCAGTTCAGTTTGGACACTTGGTGCTTATGTGTATATAGCCACCCTTTTAGTTGGTCAACACAACTATCATCATTCCCAGCCAGTCATTGAGGATCTCCCCATCAGGCTAGTAGCTTTTGGTGATTCCCCTCACAATTGGTCAATTCCACTCTTTGTTTGGTCAAGTCAAAGTCCCTGTCAAAAAACCATTGGCTATGCAAAATAGCTGGTACATGCATGTTCATCCCAAAAAAAATGGTTGTAGTATGTGTCGATCCCCATTTTGTCCCATGTTTGGACAGGCCAAAACCTATGCCAAGCTGTGCCAGCTTCGCATCCCCAAGGAAAGTTCCATCAGTTTGCGTCCCGTTTTTCCGCCTCCGTCCAAGATCACCCGGGCGGCAGCTAAACCAGCCCCGGAAGCGCTGGTGGCGTCCTCCCAACGCTCTTTGTGTTTGTGTGGCTGATGTGGGGTCAAAAATGGGTCATGTCATCCCCAGGAAGTGATTGTATGGCCATGAAAATGATATGTCCCGCTATTTATATAACAACCCATTACTCTGATTGCTGGCTGGTTTAATACTGGAAACATCTAGAAATGATCAAACTTGGCGATTCCCTTGGTAACTTGCACCATATATGGAGATCCTGAAATATTAGGGACTGAAAGAAGAACGAGTGTAGACTGTGGATTCCAAGATCTTAAACAACACAAGAGGAATTCGTATTTAATGGGATTCACTCGCTACAAGTGATGTGTAGATTTGATGATACTTGTACTTTGGTATGTCCACATTCCACTACTGGTGCAGGGGAAGCCTAAACAATCATAAACATCATAAACTGCACAAGAGGATCAAAAGTCTCGGTGACACCAGCAGAAAGAACAGTATACTGTACTCAACACGCTCACAGAAACCCTTTCGGAATTTGGCCAATTGTTGGATCTGCCTCACCTGGAACTTGTGGGGAATGCTCACCCGGCCCTTGATCTGGCCCGTCTGAGCCCTGGCGATCCGCGATCCGCCACGCTGCTTAAAACTACATGAACGATTGAAGAATAGATGGTTCCATGATGGGTTGAAAAATGTTGTGTAAAGAAAAATGTTGCTTTGGAACAAATCCAACATACATGATTTTAGAAAGATGACTTGCCTTTGAAGATCAAAAAGGCGAACTTTCATCCTCAAAATGTTTGTCGCTTGGGTAAGATGTCCATTTCATCCTTCGCTTATTCATTGGTACAGTATTTTTCAGAAAAGAAACGTAAAGTCCTCAGAGGTTCACACCGACTATGGGGGTTCTGTCAATCTCAGATGAGGCAAACAATCGCTTGGCCATTGACTACTGCAACAATGGATTGGATCAAACGTTCAGACAATTTCGACTCACTCTTTTTACTAGTAGAAATGTCAAGAAGAAAGTATCACCCAGTTTCCAAAGGGCACTCCTCTCACCATGGAATATTTGGTATATCACCTCTCGGTTTTCATACCAGTTGTAGCCGTGTGGCCCATGCCCCGCTTTCCAGTCTTCTGACCCCACCCCTTGCCTCACGATTCCTTGCAAGAGCACTAGCACGGTGAAAACTTCCCGAAATCGAAGCCACATGGGGCACCTCCGCCAGAATTGTCGAACCCTTCCAACCGGGCCGCCAGTTGGCCGCGGATCGACTTAACCACGAAAAAAAGGGGAGGTTCTATGTTCAAACTTCAACCAGCCCGTGAAAAGTTACGCTAACCAATGTACAAGGATCATTGGGATGTAATATGATACCATTGGGATGTAATGCGATGCAGCTGAACAAGAATATGGTTTAGATTTTGATCCTGAAACACCGGACCAAAACCACCAATCAACTCTTCGCTACAGTCTACACCTGCAAATTCGAAGAGAAAAGGGAGATTTATCTGTAAATTCTACAAAAAGTAGCTGTCATAGTTGGGGCGAAGAAAATAGATAGTCAAAGATAGTCATGACAGAAGAAGTGCCTCTGAAAGTCTTCACTTGCATGACTCTCGATATACAGCCACGTACGATGGTAAACCCAATGCCATAAACCACTCCCATTTAGGGGATGATTCTTACCATTTATGCAAAGTCATTGCGGATGGTCTACAGCGGTGGGTTTTACCACACAGCGTTTCTGATGAATGAGGTAAACCCAATAATAAACCATCCGCAATTGAGATATATTATATACTACCCCTATTTGGGATGACTTATAATAGTCCGCAAATGGTTGATAGTTGGGGAAAGTTTATGGTTGGGTTCACCATCTTAGCCATTGCAATATGTCTTAGCACCACTTTGTGCCCTCGGCCTTCGGTGTGCGGTGACTCTTGGTCGCCGCTCCCCGGGTGCTGTTTTGACTGCCGTGAGCCAAAAAAAGCCCGTCAGTGCGTGGGCGGCAGTTGAAGAAGAAAAAGCGACCTTTTCAGGGACAAAGTGGGCACTCTCGCTTAATTGAATATAGCTATGCCAAAAGGACCATTATTGATAGATGATTTGCCTGTTTCAGGTTGTCATTTTCAATCGCTATGTTAGATTACCAAAAGGTATATGTTGTGGTGGCTGGTAGTTTTCAACCCAAAAGCATTAATCAACTGGAATCCTCATCCCAGATTAGTACAAACATGGGGTATACGGAAAGTCGCATTGTCTAAAACCGCATGTTCCCTCTTAAATTGTAGTAAATCACCAGTTTTTGGACAGACCCACGTCTCGAAATCAGCACACAATTTCTTCATCCGGTTGTTCGACGATATCATGAGATATCCCGCTGCTGATCATGGCTATCCCCATCATCATTGTTGGATATCCTTGTTGTTAATGACTGTTTTTGATTGTAATGAATTTCTATCCCCATCGTGATTTCTAGATCCTCTTGGTTCTACCATTACCAAATCTATGATGTGGTAAACCCTATCGCGAAATATCCCCAAATGGGTTTGGTCAAAATTGAGCCCAAAGCAACAGGATGATTCAAAATTATCTCCAAAGGGTGGGTCGGATGGTTTATGGCATCAGGTTTACACCCCTAGCACATGTTTGTTTGTAGATCATGATTGTAAATTAGACTCATATCGCATGATATCCCCAATTACTATTGGTTACATATGCTGCATGTACTGTATCTCCCAATGTATTGTTTCGCAATCTCGATTTAATCCCCATGTTTCTGCGGTTAGAGTCCTAATTGGTCATTACAATCCCCAATCCCCAATGCTACATTTATATAGAATTGGTAATCAATACCCCACTATCCTCATCACCAATATATTGGCTCTTCCAGATTATATACTAGTATTTAGTCCAGTCTTACCCTGGGGTATCTTCTATCTCCATCACTTGCCTATCATGCGGTTGGGAAAATCTAAGTAGCTCCGCAGAGCTCCCGATTTTTTGATAGCCCTAGCTCCGAACCGCTCCCTCCGTTCACCACTGGATAGTACTCACCATCAAATTACCATCATTTATCCCCACAGTTTTCATGATCATCAATCCATTTCAAACCAGAAAAAAAATCACCATCATTTATCCCACAGTTTTCATGATCAAAGACCCATTTCAACCCATTTCAAGCCCAAAAAAAAATCAATGAAACATGGCAGATCCCACTGGATAGCTACCAGCCTTCCACCAGCCCAGCCTCTGAGTTTCGCTGCAAGACTTTCAGCGTGGGAGGTGTCACATCGTCCCAGGCCTCCAGGAAGTTCAGAATCGCCTGGCGTCACATGGGATACCCTCTGGTATTGCCTAACATAGCTATGGAAAATCAAGATGTTTAATGGGAAAAGCAACTATAATACTATAAATGGTCCATTTTCCATAGCTATGTTAGTTTCCTGGAGGTTACCTCTGGTAATTTTGACATAGCTATGGAAAATGGATGAAAATTGCCAATTTAGTTGGATGATGTACCTCGGAAGAGAATGCAAAATGTTCAAGAGCTGTGAAATTACTCATGGGTTTTCTAGTGCGAATCCACCAAGATGTACCACCACAGAGATCAACACATCGGCGCCTCTCTGAGTACTTCTTCCTGTGAAAGAAAGCCATCAGGGGGCAGATTGTCGAAGAAGTCCTGCTGTGGGCGGTCCATGTAATGGTCAACAAAAAAAAACAACAGCCCCATGAAGGTCAACTGGGATCATGCCATTGCTAGGGATGAAAAGAAATCGTTGTGAAACCGCCAAGCTAGTCTGATCGAATTGAACCCACAATTTCCAGCTTCATTTTTCCATGTTGTTTGAAAGCACTTGGACATGATTATTGTAAATCCCGCATTTAGTTCTGACTACGTTCTGCTAATCAAATATGGCAATGTAAAATCCTGCATTTAATTTGATGATTTTCCAATTTAAATGCCCATGCGTTAGAATTGTCCAATATTTTCCAGCTAGCCATGCCTCATAACCAGAGGGCAAATCTCCATTTCTACACAGAAAATGAAGAAAAAACATAGCCAGTATCATGAAGGTGATATCCCGATTCGGGTGTGTTAATGCCAATGTAATACCCATTACTCTCAACTGCACTCGCTGTGCAATTACATTTCCTCATAGTAAATTATTACGTTATTGTTATCATGATTTGTATGGATTGCAAGAATCCAGTATCATTATTGCCATGATATCCCCATTATATCCACATTGATGGATGATTTTCCCATGAAATCCTTATTATAAACCAATGCCCCTCTGCTCATTTAACGTAGCTATGGAAACTTACCACTTCTACTAGGTAAATCATCGTGTTTATCATCTATTTCTATGGGCCATCTATACCGTCTAGAGTCTATAGCTATATTAAATAACCAGATGGCATAATCCCCAGTAAGTGGATTAGAATCCCATGAAATCCCCAATTTCGATGGTGATTTTCCCATATTTTCCCATTGGAAAAAAGCCATGAAAATCATCCCCACCAGCCCTGGAAGCGTCCTGGGCCTTGCCATCCAAAACCTCGGAAGCCTGGCCAACAGGGATCTTCGGGTAGAAAAATGGAGAGTTAAGCACTCAAAAGCCATATAAAAAAACGGGGTGTCAATCAGGATTTCACTCCAAAAACCATGTTTTTCCATGGGATTTGATCCAAGAACCGTCCGGGATTTCGTCAAGGGTCAAGAATGTTCGGATCCATTGGCGCATTGGCATAGCCCAATAGTTCATCAACAAAATGGTTCGTAACCCATTTAATAACCGACAACCTATTCATCATTGAGGAACCACCATTACTGTTGACAGACTTAATATGACTTAATTACAACCCATAGATGCTGGTATGAATGCCAAATTCTGTGTGTGTGTGCGTGGGTCAAATTCAGAGAGGCTGAGTTTTGGATGCAGATCTATAGTAACCCGTTTAATCTTACTGCGCACAGCTGGGACGAACCCTATCATTGCCATCTAGCTACTATATCACAACCTGATAATAATCCTATGCTCATAATGGGTCGCTAACATTTAAATAGCCATTCATTACACGTCCAATTTACAGTATATCTCAAATCTAACATTTATATGAACCATATTCAACATGGTAAAGAATTGTCACAGTTCAATATCTCCAGGCATATTCATTCAACAAAAAAGTAAGCAGCCTATATTAAAAATACCCTATTTTCATCACTTCTCGACAAAGCAGTGATCTCTCCGTCTCCTCCATGACTTCATCAGGTGCTTCGACGTCATTGTTGACCTGGGCTTCGACTCGGGAGTTGGCCATGATTAATCTCTGTGATTTCCCAGTCATTTCTCATAGTTGTGGTGGTCTGAGAATCTGAGAATGGTTGGAGAATGAAAATCAATGGAAATCAGAAATGATTGGATACTTTTTTGTGCATATCACATTTAAAAAAAACTGCAGGTTATGATGAAATATGGAATGACTGGTTGGATAGGAACTAATCTACACCTCGTGGATTTGCCGCATTTGTCTTGGTGGAAAAAGAGCACAATGGGCGAAATCAATGTGGAGATACCAAAGGTATTTGAAAGGGAATGATCCAAGTCCGAACTTGGAAGTGGAATCTGGAACCAGTCGCTTATGAGCGTGAATCATCCAAGAAGGCTATCGTCCGATTTGGCTCACGGCAATCTCACTACAATACCTCTGGAAATGTGACCGAGCTATGGGAAATGACCCATCTTTAGATGATTTGCCTATAAAAAATGATGATGTCCATAATTTACCGGAGGGTACCACATAGAGCTATGTGGGGCCCACCACCCCAATCAACTCATCGCTACCTCTCCGCGTTACGTGGTACTGAAGTGTCCGATGGGTACCCAATCTTAATTGAGGTTTTGGAGGAAAATCCAAGATGTGATTGGCAAAACCATGATTTTAACCTGTAGGTTTTTTCCCCTGCCTTTCCAAACCAGTGATTTATTGGACTTTTCAGGACACGATGGCCCCTTTATAGACGACCAAAAAAA
The DNA here is from genome assembly GCA_003297045.1 of Symbiodinium sp. clade C Y103. Taxonomy (NCBI): domain Eukaryota; class Dinophyceae; order Suessiales; family Symbiodiniaceae; genus Cladocopium; species Cladocopium sp. clade C. The sequence goes on along the minus strand of BGPT01000498.1, from coordinate 34,309 downwards.
ACCATTGAAGTCATCAAACGCCCCGCACCTCCCGATCTCGAGGGTAAATGACAACCTGTCAGAGTCGATTGGAAAATCAGGTCTGCCCAGATCTCCCGCGGATCTGCAGTGGATCCCCAGATGAACTGGTCATTTGAGCAGCAAACCATCGCATGTTTGGGGATCAAATCGTCACCTTGGCCCTATACCGTAAAAAACAAGAGAAGTATGGAGGGGCAAAAAAAAACATTGTTGACAAAGGCCCCTGGACCACTGGATACGTCCTCAACCACCATCATGCATGCCTGCAGAATCTAGCTAGTGTATCTATCCTAGAGTTCATTGCAAACGGAATGAGCCATGAAATATAAATGTACAATCCCGTCTACCGTATCTGCGTCCAAGAATTCCATCTATGTACAATACATATGTACATCATGTATTATATATGTATATCTATCTATCTCTCTACTATATACATATATATATATATATACAGTGTATATTATATATATATACACAGTACATAGATCGATAATGAATATTGATATATCCCACACGCAAAATCATTAGGATCACACTTCAGGGCCGAACCCAATGGTAAATTTCAAGGACACCTCTGCTTTTCGCAAACAGGTCCCCTGTAGAAGCGCAAAATTGATGAAATCATTCTATCGAAAAATGCCAGACTTGTTTACAAAAATATTCTCCCAAGTCTTTTTTAAGTTTTAGAACATATCATATTCCAGGGATGAAAGGTAGCTATATTCTGATGGTTCATTGGGCACTAGCCCACTATTCACCATGATTATTGGGAAAATCCCACATTCTTGACCCCCTATTCATCACCTATCCACCATTATCAACCATCATTCACCAATATTAACCGCCATTTTTCACCATTTTTCACCCGCATTCCACTTGCGAAGACCGCGGCCTGCCCGTTGGAGCCCATCTTCGTGGCGACCTCCCCGCCGATGCGTCGGTCCACCCATTCTCTCAGCGAGACCTCGGCCGTTTGGAAAGGCCTGGAAGGGATGGCTTTAGGGACATCCAATAGGTTGAAAATGCTGGGAAAATGCTGGGAAAATAATGGAAAACGCTGAAACTAGTTGGAAAATAGGTGGAAAATAGGTGGAAAATAGGTGGGAAACTGATGGAAAATAGGTTTAAAACGGTGAAACTTCTTACTGATGCCACCCAATGAATCCAACGCATTGGAAATGACCTCCTGATATAACACCAGACAGCATTTCAGCCAAGTTGCACCCTTGAGAAAGGAGCTCTTGATTTCTTGGTAGGCCTGGCAAGCGGGCAGGCCTGTGTGGACTCAATTGGCGCCATGGCAATTTTAGCAGCTTCAACAAAGATGTGAAAAATGCCATCACAAAGTACCTAAGTGTGTTCAACCTATCCCAAAAATAATGGTAACTTGGAATCCGCCCGCACCGAAGGTGCCGAGGCGTTTTTTGTTGGCACGCATGATCCGTAAGCAATTGCAATAGCTATTAAGCTTTAGCTTGGGGGGGGGGGCATTTTTGCTCTAGAATCGTGGGTTTTTCCACGTTTTTGAAAAGGTCGTGAAATCGACGAAGTTGCCCAACATGGGCCCAACATGGGCCCAACATGGGCCCAACATAGGCCCAACATCCCTCAACATAGGCCCAACATGGACCCAACATGGCTCAACATGGGCCCAACATGGGCCCAATATGGCTCAACATCGGCCCAACATGGGCCCAATATGGCTCAACATCGGCCCAACATGGGCCCNCCAACATAGAGCCAACATTGGACCAACATACTCCAACTTTGGAACTCCCAAGCTAACACTCCGGTGCGGGCGGTTGTCGTCGCGAAGCGACCAGAATTATCATCCCAATTTGGGAAAGGCAAAGTGAAAAAAGTGAAACCACGGACCACATTCATTTGGTTCACCATACCTCATTATTTCTTGTGGTCGTACCCATCAACTTCTAGTCCCATTTCTCTCCCCGAAATCTACCGCCCTATTCTTAGTTGGCTGAGCCAGTTTTTCTGATACACTACTAAAAAATATATATACACACCTTTTTTGATGGCAGTTGGCAAGAAACACAACAATAGTTCTTGGAGATACCGCCTTTCTCCCCCAACAAGCTTGCTCCACTGCTTTCGACCTTGGTCTGCCCGGCAATCATAGAGAGTGCAGGCCTCAGGCTTCGGGTTACTGTCACATTCTCTGCATGTGTGAAAACGTGGAAACCAATGACTTCAATGGCCAATAGGTGAAGAAGAGAATGTGATAAATATGTGTAAATGATGATGAACCATGATAAACCATGACTTTCTCGCAGTTTTCCTGCTTGACACAAACCCAGTTTCGCTCATTTTCAGATGGAAGACCCGGTTTCACTTTAGGACATCCGACCCTTCACCCGATGGATGCTTCTGGAAGTAGATGTCGAGGCTGTCCAACAGTATCTGCACGCCGGGATCAGTGGAAGCCAAACATAACTGGCACAGGTTTTCGTTGCAAGCTATGGTAAAGATACTGGAGCCATATTGAACCCAAAACCTATGATTTTTACAAGTTGCATCTATTTTCTATGCATTTCAAGCATCATCTAAAGATATCTATGTATGTGTATATATATATAATATGTACGCACAAAATGTTCGTAAACATGGATCTAGGATAGGAGAAGGAACATGCCTGGCCATCAGAGACCATCTGATCGAGTTATCCCAAGACCAAAACCTACGCATTGGCTGATCCCTTTCGAAGCCCTGGTCGTTTTGGGCGGACCCAATGTGGCTTGACACGAATTCTCATAGCTAGATCGACATACCCAGGATTGATGAGAATCCGTATGCTTGGTAAAATACCCCGTGTGATTGAGGGCGCACCGCTTGACAACATTGATAAGTTACGAATTAAGGAAAAAAACACGAGTACCCCGTGACTCGCGAGATTCAGTATGTGTTGGCTAGAGATCTGGGTCAGGGTATCGGGTCAACATTGGCCAGCATCCGCTTCTCCTATCCAAAATGGCATGTTTGGATTCAAGTCCCATGTTTCTTGGGTTCGCAAACCCATTCTTGTTGGTGCACCGATTTTCCCCATGAATTTTGACCTGGGTTTGCCCAAGAATGGACCATACCCCATTGTCAAGTGGAGCCAAGACACTTGTCGAAGCTCCAATTCCTTCTCTAACAACTCCTGGCAGAAAAGCCGTGGCCCCGGCAGCTCCTTCTTTTTTTCCGGGAACAAACATCATCTCCAGATCATGTGGATAGGATTCAAGAGGGTTTTTCGAGCATAAAAAAATGGGGACTGAACCTGGTTTTACCATCATGACATGGGGATACATAGCCAATCGAACGTGAAATATTCCCAAAACAAAAGACCCCCGTTAATTGAATGGTAAATCAGATGTTCTAAGGCGGTATCCAATATTGGGGGAAGCGATGATTGTGTGTATGTACAGTGTATATATGTATATGGCTTTGTCTCAAAATAGCATACCCCATTCCATCCATTGGTGAATCATCATATTCCATCAAAATCTATTGAAATAAACATTTTGGGATACAGCGGTATACCCTATTTCCAGACACAGTGACATTTTAGAATCCCTTTATGGGACCGAAGCATGGGACATTGATGGTTGGGCCATGAAATATATATATATATCATATATCTGTGTGCACCACCAAAAAAGGTTGAAGGAAAAAATGGATGATAGGACTCATAAAAAAAAAAAAAAACGACAATCAGAAATTAAAATTCACAACACTGGATTTCATATGATTTCATGAGGCTTTCGACATCTTTCGAACCGTCTTTGCCAGTGTCCAGGGACCTCGGGAGATGATTGTCCACTTCCACCAGCATTGGGCGATGATTGCCAATATCAGCTGGAAAAAAAAACATTATCCTCCAAGTATCCCTGACTAAAAGAAAAAGTGCACAATTCGCCAATCCAAGGATAGTAATAGATACTAAAATAGTTCCCTTACGAAGCATCGTTTCCAAGGATGTCACCAAAATATGGGTTTTTGAGAGGATCTCTGCCATCTCCAACTTTCTGCCAGGCTACATCAGCTGGAAGTTTGTCGAAGAAACTTTGCTTGGAAGTCTCGCGGGAAGCCTCGTGCGCGGTGCCAGGAAACTCTGTGGAAACGATGGTCGTTTTCGGGCAACACACCCCGAAAAAAGATGGCAATGTCAAATCCTACTAGTAAATTACTGGTAAATGACCTTTCTATCTTTTTGGGTGTTGGTATACCTGCAAAATCCACGAACTCCAACATTTCACCCCCCCCACAGACTTGGTTCAAATGAAAATTATGACACGAAAAACCCACAGTTTGCTGCTCATTTCACCATGGTTTTCTGGATATGTTCTTTGGGACCAACCTCGGAAATGCTCGGGGTCAGTCCGTTGGAGGCCAGACTGAGAATCGCAGGAAGCTTGTCCGGTGCTGAGACTTTCGTTGCACGACTTGTATAGTTCTAATGCTCCAATGATGCTTCAAATGTCAAGAAGTTGGAAGTGCAGTTCCAGCTATAAGCGACCATAGTTGCAGGGGTGATATATTACGGTGATATCCCAACTTATGGGGGGTCAATCATTTTGACCCATAACCAACTGCCCAAATGGAGTACCAAAGGGTATGCACAACCGTTTAAATCCCATTCTTGCTGGTCAAAAAATCCAAGTTTTGATCCATACATGGCTTTTGTTACCTGAAGATTCAAACAAAAGGCCATTTCCAAAACCATTCAAGTGGGGTACATGGCTGCATTGGCTCCAACTCGCATCCAAAAAAACAAAAGAAGCACTTCCAAGTGGATCATCGGAAAATTGTGTGGCACCTCGTGATTGTGCTGGGGTTCCTTTCGCTCCTTGTCGCGCCTGCGTTCCTGGAAACAAACAATTTGTGCCAGGATGGGAGGGTCTGGTAACCTGAGGAGGGACACACATGAAACCACATTTTAGGCAACAGAAAAACATGGATTTTTGATGATGTTTACTATGAAGATTGATGATTTAACAACCTATGGAGGTGATTCAACATCTAGAAATCCGGCATTTTAACCATTCAAAATGTACGTCCCATACAACCAGCGTTTTTTCTATGGTGTGGCTGAAAAGCTTTTCAGCCAAGTATGCAACCAAAAGATGTGTGGTATGGTCATCCATCCCACAATTAAAATCCAAACGTAGTTGGTATATAAATCTTTATGAAATTTGGTTGATGACCATCCCCCAATATGGGTAGTCATAATCAAGCTTGTGTAATTGACTGCATACATACATGAATACATTATATATATATATATATTATACATATATGTACAGTAAGTTATATATATCCCAGTGTAAGCTCATGAACATCCCACTAATTCCCCATCATTTAATGGCTATCATCCATCCAACTTCACCATGGCATCATGTCAACGCGTCCCGCCTGTCGGTTGGAACGCTCGTTACGCTCGGAGCCAGCAGGCGCCATCCTGGGTCAAAACCAAACGGTACCCGGATAGTACCCTAAGTTATAGAAGGATCATCCAATAGAACAAAATGGGGGGAAGATTGCAATAAGTATGGTGGCTTCCAGTCATAAACTGGGGAAACTAGGGTTGAAACAATGGGATTTTCGGGGAAAGATGCCATGGGTAGTAGATCATTTCAGCCATGGCTTTTGTGGACTGCAAGGCCTTGGACTTGGTATCAATTGATCCATTATTCTCCATGACAAACATCCTGAGATATCCTGAGTTACATACCTCCGTCATCCTGCGGTTTTGCTTTTGACAGTTGCAACTTTCCAACTTCTATGGCTCCAAGAACTCAGCCATCGCTTTTAAGATATCACCATGGTTTCCCCCATGTTTGCCGACTAAGGGTTTCCTGCAAATGGTCCCTCCAATGCTGGCAACCAATTATTGCCCCTCACTCAGCGCAAAAAACATATCAACTTGGGCGTCCATGCATGTGCGGCATCGGCGCAGGGATGGGGGGCACCGGATGCAGGGAATGGGGTGGCCTCAGAGCAAGATTGCTAGAAATGGAGGATGTCTGTGGCTACCAGCCATGGCGGGGCATGGCTTTAGCAACTTTGGTATCAAACTCCAATTGGGCACTCATGATTTTGAGAAATAACCATAAAGCTGGTTGATGATTTTGAGGTCCCTAAGCATCCAAAATTAACGCAAATGATTTTGAGCCATAGCCATAATAGCCATATTACCATATTAATCATCAAGAAACGGAGATATAACCATTGAGAAAGCTGCACGTTTACTTAGACTTGATCTTGCCCACTGTCATTCGGGAATATAGCCGTCACCACAAGAAGGATATTACTATTAACCTTTTGTCAAACATTTAGATTGATACTCTACTCACCAAAAAAAGGAAAGAAGTAAGAAGTCCCTTGATATTTTCTAATGTTAGCATCTTTCCACGGTCTCCCATGGTTTTGGGTAAACACCAACAGGCCATGGAGTGAAAGTTTTTTGCTTCGACCCATCACCCAAGGTCTGACCTCAGAAAAGAATGGTCAACAGGTCAACATATTGTTGGAGATATCCTCATTCTCATAAATGAATAGTATACTGCCCTGTTCCCAGTTGTTGTAAGTTTTCATCATTTTTCATCCCCATGTTTGAAGGTTGATGAAGTTGATATCAAGTTTGATACTGTAAATGATTGTGTGTTCCATGTTTGTCTCACAAGAACATGTGGACACACGTTGCCACCCTGTCACACTGCCCATCTTTTTGGCATGCCAAAATCTGTGCCATTTGTTGTAGTTTGAAGAATCTCAACCCGATGGTTGATGTAGCTTCTGATGTCAAAATTCCCGAATCACCGGATGTCTTATCGATGTAAACTTCCAAAAGTTGCTGAGAAATCGTTCGTTTAGTTTATTTGTAGTTTCTCATGTTCAAAACGATTGTTTCAAAGTCCACAGATCTCGAAAGATCTCCAAAGATCTCCATTTTTTCACCGTAAATCCCCATCTGCTGCAAATTCGGCCAGGAGACGGTCTGCCAGGTGCCGGCCATAAGCCAGGTGGCTTCCGGGCTTGCAGCAGGGCCACCTGGAATGTTGGAAAAATGCTGGGAAAGTGATGGTTGTACCTTCAAAAACAGCAGGAAAATGGTGGTTTAGCTATGATAAAATGCTGGAAAAATGATGATCTGACCATCCGAAAATCATGATTTTTATGTTTCAAACAACCCAAAAACTTGTACAACTCCACTCACCAAGCTCCCGAACGCGCTCTGCCACCACGGGCCGCGCAGCGGGAGTCAGATGGATCTCCTCGAAGTCTCAAGGGCTGATGATTTACCCAACCATTTGTTTACTCAAGAAATGTTGCGATGTACCCAACATTCTTTGGCGGTTGTTTCAATTTTTGGCGGGTCCAGCTTCCATCTGAATGGGTGGGTGCAGTCCTCATTTCCTTGTCAAAACATGTTTTAATTTGGTTGCACCTCGCTAGATTGTTTCTTTGGGTCTTGGCATTCTGTATCGCACCTGGGCTATCCCGTGAATAACCAATCCCGAGCAAATAACCCGTAGCTTACTATCCCCCAACAAATCAACCAATCAATGGCATATCACCGTTTTTTCACGGTTCACTTTCCACGTTTCTTGGTTCCATCACCAAGTCACTTAGTTCGCTTCCCATTTTTCTTGCTTAAACAACCAGTGTTCCACGTTTCATCATTTTTCCACATTTGTTTATCATTTCTCGCCATTTTTCCACCACTCACCCGGCTGTTTCTGCGAATCTCTTTCCAACTTCGCTGGGCTTCCAGGCTAACTCCCCCCGTCCGGCCGGGTCCGGTCTCAGAATCCTCGGTGGAATCACCGGATGCGCGTCCCGAGCTGGAAAAATTGATCATGTTGGGTGAGGATCCTCACCCTGACCTGGAAATCATGTCTGTTGGTATTGATTAGCCTCCGCTGAAACATGGCTTGCTGGACAATCGACCAGTGATTTGTCCAGCTAAAAACATATCAAAACCTCCATTTCTAGGGCATTGTATATTGCTATGTTTGATTATCAGAGTTTGTAAAGTCAGTATTACTACCCTCCATTTCATAGGAAAGATTTCTAGAATAGATCTTACCAATATTATCCACCATTGATTGATGTTCATGAAAATTCGGTTGCAGTCATTGACCTGTAAAGACCGGGTCTATGATGCTGAAAAATTGGTGTCTTATCATGGTTTACTGGAAATAAGCAGCTCTATCAGTTGCTGAGTATTAAATTTGAGGCAAACCCGTTTGCGTCTTCACATCTGTAGGTAGCTTGATCCCAATTTGACTCCCATGCATCGAAACCTTGGTTTGGCATTGGATCTATTCATTTTGGGGTCCCCAAAATTGATGGGTAAATCATCATTAATTAGTTAGTTATAGTTATAGTTATATCACGATTTGTTCACAAAATTCCATGGTTTTAGCATGGTTTAACCATCTAAAATCAAGTAAATCAGCGCAGAATCCCGATGTATCCTCATAAACTCCTTGGCTAAAAATGATTTACTAAAACCCCGAAAACTTCCTGGGCTTCCAATCAGCTCTCCGCCGATACGTCGTTCAATCCAATCCTTGAAATTCACGGCCTCAGCCGAAACTCGGAAAGTGGGGAGGTCTGTATCAGCGAAGATTGTATCTGGCATCATTTATGGCATTTTTATGGCATAAGATTGGCCAACATAAGCCAGATTTCTGGCAGAAACCTCAGAGGTCCGTTAAAGGCAGGCAAGAGCAAACCTGAAACTGTGAAATAGGATGCCAACACGTTTAGAGTACAGTTTCACCACTTATTACTACGTGAGGAATAGCACAATCACTCAAATGAGGAATGCCTTTTTTGGCAATTCCCTGTAAACAGGGCAACTGCAGCAATTGCAGACCTGCAAAATGGTCGAAATGCCGGAGAAAAACTTCACATCTGGGTCCCCCTGACATGTGAAGCGAACCTCCGCAGATAGGTTTCTAAAAGTTCCAAGCAGAATCTGATTCAAACTTGTGGCACACATGGTTGGGCCCCACTTGGTCCTCAAAAACATGACGCTTTGATACAAGAGATGACCATTGTCTCTGTTCGACATATATATCTTGCCCTATCCCCAGATCTTTGTTCTCTCTTCTTTAGTCTGCAACTCCCTCGCAACAAGAATAAAAATGGTGGTTTCCTGCGCAGGGGAATCTTCTTGAGGCTGTGACATCCCTCTCTTCGCCTTGACAGGGAATGTGTGGGTGCCATGGTCTCAAAATGTCTCAATTCTCCTTCAAGGCATGGATACCCGCAGCATTTCACAACACTTGTAGCTGCAAAATGGGGTTGTCCAATAACAGGATACCGCACCCTTCAAATTTCACAGTTTATCCGCATTTGAGAAAACCTAAGTTTGGTGTACCCTCCGGTAATCAAACATGGCAATGGAAAATCCCTTACATAAAGAGATATAGATGGAGGGCTAATTTTTAGTTATGGGAAAATCATCGAACTGAATGGGGGATTGTCCAACCATGTTTGATTGCCGGAGGGTAGATACTCCAATTTTTGGACTAGCCATGACTAGCTCAGCAGCCAGTTGCCCAACACCCAACCTCTGCCACAGCGGGATGTTGAGCGCAATGCTGCAGAGTAGCTAGCTCCTGGCAGTGAAAGCACTTCGAAATCTCGACGCGCCATCCAAAGCTATGAGTTGCAGTCAACATATTCAAATAAAATATCCCAAAATAATAATCAATGATCCTTCATGGTAAACCCCAAGCCTGTTTTGTTTAGCCTCTTGCCATTTGGCGGACAATCACCATTTTTGATCCGCACCTGTGCGCTCCAGCCAGCAAGGAAATCAAAGATGGCCATTCTTAGCCTCAGCGCAGTTGCAGTAACTCTTTTTTGGTCAAAACCCGGTTGAACCCACTGTTTCTTAAACATCAAAATAACAAACGGCTTCATAATCCCCAACAAATATCCAAACATGATGCCGTATGTGACATGTAGGTACCCAATTATATCTCTGAGGAAAATTTTGAAGGCCCCAATCTGCCCAATCTGGGAGGACGACTTTTCTTCCTCCGGCAAAAAGGAGTCCTGTCAGTGCTACATGGCGATGGCTCTTGGGAACCAAAGTATGCTGAACTGTCTGGAAATTCGGTACCCCCAAACTTGATGTTCAATACCACTTGTCCCACTAGGATTGGATATTTTGGCGGCATACCCGGCATACCCTATGCCCTGTTCCATATCCACTTCTTTCCACTTCTATTCATTGGTAAACTACCCATTCTTGATTGTTAAATCACCATTCAACCTACGGGCTCCTACGGTTGCCTCTTCAGAATGACCAGCCCATGGTTGCCTGCCTTAGGAAGCATGCGGAAGAACTCCTCGCTACGGTCCTTCTCGCGGTTTCTACTCTCCTGGACGCATCATTGTGGTCGGTGCAGATGATTGATGCAGTTTACTATCATGTGGTTGGGAAATTCAAGCCGTAGCTTGGCAGGGCTCCCCATTTGAGTAAAGATGAATATGGATACCCATTGCAAATTTAGCTCCCTCCCAACAACTGGTTTATTGAACAAGAAAGTGGCTGAAAAGCTGCCCAAAACCTGTGGAAAAGCCCTGTTCACCCCGAAACACGGGTAGTCATCCATCCCATCAAAGTATAATATGGCATGTTCATTCATTACGAAAACAATCTCCGCAATGTATACCCAGCCATGTTGATAGTGTCGTCCTCATCGTTTATCACTCTCATCCTCATTCTCAGCAATCCTTATCCTCATTTTCATCCTAATCCTCATCCCTCATCCTTCATCTTCATCATCGACATCCTCATCATCGTCATCGTCGTCGTCCTCCGCTTCCTCCTCCTCCTCCTCCTCATCATCATCATCATCATCATCACCATCACCACCATCATCATCACCACCATCATCATCACCACCATCATCATCCTCCTCCTCCTCGTCGTCATTGTCGTCGTTGTCGTCGTTGCCGTCGCCGTGGTTATCATCATAGTACAGTAGCAATACTGATCATAACAATATCAAGGATGGCTATAGTATAAAGTAATCAAAGGCAGCGACAGCATCAGCGATACTCCGATACTCACCAAAACAACAGCAACATATCAATGGCTGAAGAATGGTCTTTTTTTCGGAATGCTACGGCATTTTTTTGCTCATGACAATCATGAGTCAGAAACAAGCAATCGTGGATGGAAAAATCCCATGCCAGCCAGGTGCGGCATTAACTTAAATCATCTCCTGGCTCCAGCTGACACTGACTGTGACAATCCTGATGTAATAAAGAAAAAATGATGATACTCAGATATCATCGTCCACATACTGGGTTATGATAATCCCGTTGAAACCCTGGGTTTTTTATCCAATATATCATCATCCAATACGCTCAAATATAATCATATACAATCCCTTTGAACCACGAAAAGTACTTTTAATCTGTTAATCATTGTTAATCCAATATCATCCAAAATCCAAGATGACATAACCATACACATATGGGTATGAGTCAAAACCCTGGTACCCTATGTACACTAAAATAGTTGGTTAATGGATGATGATTCCCCCAAGTATCCCCAAATGTACTCATGTTAATTAACCATCAACCACTAGGGATCAGCCGGCACTTTGCGCCTGTCTCGGCAGGGGCTCAGAGCCCATCAGCCGACAAACGCGCTGCCCGTTCGCATCGCTTTCCACGGCCACCTTTGAGGCATCAAACCATTGGGAAATTCATGGATTTAGTACTCCCTCAATCGTTGAAAATGGATGAAAATGGTTTGTCCAATTGCCAGCTGAGGGTTTTTACTATACCTGTTTTTTTTTCATTGGAAAAGGTGGCGTTTACCACCTCAAAGGGCCAGGTTTATCTTTACTATGTACCAATTGAGGTACCAAGTGAGATTTGGGCGGGAAGATCTTGAGGAAGCCACGGGGAAATTGAGGATTGTGTTTCAACCGACAAACATGGGGAATAAGATCAGAAGAAATGACAATTTCAGCTACCAAACAGCAGGATCTCAAACCGGAACATTGGGAACTACACTTGCAGAATTAAGCGATCTGAGCAAAAAAAAGGGGAGATACAAAAGGTCGGAACTGAGACCATGGAAGCGAGGAGATTCGAAATTGATGATCTTAAACTACACAGAAGTTGGGGATGTAGCAGCAAAACTGGGGTATTTTCATCTGTACTAGATAATTGGTGCCAACCCACGGAACAAAATATGAGATGATGCTCACCGCTTCGAAGCTGTGAGGATTGAACCAAGGAAATTGCTGGAATTCTCATCAACAAAGGATCAAAACAACAGAATGCGCAGCAAAATGGAAAGATCGACTAACCATGAGGGGTACGTAATGCACGGTTCTACACTCCACATTTTAAAACAATTGTCTTTCAACGATCGTGGTGATGTAACCACCATCTGCCAGCGATCTTGCAAGCCATTGACAATCTTAGCTACAGTGCCATTGCCTAAGAAATGCGATTTCTCTGCGACGCCAACTAGATTATCTTCAGAGTCCCTGTCAACCAAAGCTAAGCATGCCTACCCTCTAGTAATTTAACATTGCCATTTATAGTTGATTTTCCCATTAAAAATTGTGATTTTTCATGGCTATGTCAGTTTACCAGAGGGTATCCCCTGTAGATGCACAACTGACATCGTTCGTGCGGAACCTCGGCACCGATCCGACGCTCGATCCAATCCTCCAGCTTGATGGCAGCAGGGAGAAGGACCTGCCGCTGGGTCCCCCATTTTGCACCCTGCAAGAACACTTGAGGGACAACCAGTTGGCAATCAACATGAAAAGAACAGATGTGAAATTTAAAATTGCAGGGATGCCAAAACGGAGCCAAAAAAAGTGTCCTCCATAACATCACCATAAGGTGGCAATCCCAAGCTCCTTTGGACACCGATTGAATGCTCCGCATCGAAAAAGAAATAATTGCACCACGATCTCACACAACCAATGGAATATCCGTATCCTCCATCCAGAAATGTTCATGAATCTTTGGGAGCAGGATCTAAAACGCAAGTGGCCCGGCTTTGGATCCAAACCCTGGTGCCCTGCTCTAGGAAATAGGTAATAAATATGTCAGTAAATCTGGATGAAGTAACTCCATATATGTTCGTCCCCGCAGGATATGAAGATCAAAACTCCTTGACCCTTCCCAAATGCCACTGTACCAAAATCCTCAATGATCCTTGTTGTGGAAAAATCGAACACTTCCTTAGTTCCTTAAACCCAGATAGTATCACAGCATAACCCGCTTTCCTTGGTCCAAAAAATTGAGGAAAACCAAATTCCATCCAATATTAAAAGAACAGTTTTTCCCCATATTGCAATTTTATTAGCTACCTAAAAATCGGAAATGATGAAAGCTGCACCTTGGTGCACTTCAGCACACTGGGTAGTCTCTTCACCTGGCGACTCGACGACTCTCGTCGGCTGAGGATACGCCTTGCAGCTGTGTTCCAAAATAGGTAGGTAGGTTTGCTAGGTTCGTAGGTATGTTTGAAGTTTGTATGCAGGCTATCCATTTATACATTGTATTCGTGTGTAATGTTGGCAAAACAAAGCCATAAACACATCCCAGTGACTCACCATTTTTATAGGTGGTATGTTTCAATCATTCCCACATGGGCCAATGGGTGGTTTATGGCATTGTTTTACCCACATGATATGGGTTTGTCTGAAAATGGTTTCACTTCATTTTCTCTATTCAGATAGCCATGTGGAGATATACCCCATTTTCAGACAGACCCAAAATCATATGAAATAACTCCTGTTTCAACACCAACAACCCCGCCTGTGCCAAGGTTTCAGGTGCCTCCTCGCAGGCCTAAGTTTTTTGGTCATTTTGGTCATGTCTGACCAGCAGCAACCAGCGGTGTTTAATGGGAAGAATCCCGAATGATGTATGGTCGGTATATACATATATAGAAACCCAAAAAAAAGGTTTAGAAAAGTGAAATCCCACTAAATATTAGTGATCAATCATGTGTCGAACTTTTTGGGGGGGTTACCTCTTGATGCAAATTGGTTATCATCTACAGGTTTAACAGGTGTCTTCATGGGCATTGAAATGGGATGTTCCCATTAAGCCCCTATCAAATCTTGTGGGGGTTAATGAAGTTTGACTGGTTTAAATACCATTCAGGGGTTCCACGAATCTACAAGTGGTATATACCCAGCCATATGTATGGATTGAACATGATTGAACCATGCAGATTTGGGGATGGATTTCCATTGGGTTTAGTGGAAAATGGTGATATACCTGGCTATAATGGGTGTTCAATGGTGATTTATCCAGTAATAAACATGTATATCACAACCTAATCCCGTCCCCCTAACCTAAGAATAGGGTATGCCCCAATTCATGGCAATCTTCATAGGGATGATTGACCATTAAAAAAACATGTGAAACAACGTTTGTAGTACTTCTGGGACACCTCTGCTGTAACTGGGAGATCACTGACATCACCACTACTCCGGATTCAAGCAGCCAAAATAGGAATTTAACCAATTGACAGCTGGAAATGACTTTGTTCAGCAATGATTTACCCAAATCGACCAACTTTCCGGTCAAGAACCATGGGAAAGACTGGGGCTTTGTCGACTCATTTTCAAAGGGGTGAGTAGTTGCGCCAATGGATCCACACAATTGGATGTGTGTGTGTGTGTGTTGTATACAAAGACTCGTAACATCTGATTGGCTTAGTATTGTTTAGTAACTTTAGTTTATATCTTAAACAGATGGATTGTGTATGTTTAGAAATCAAAATTTGATTGTTTGGTCATGTCAGTAATTTTGGGCGATCCCCATGCGAATGTCCACAAACATCATGCATATCATGCACATTACTGAGAACGTCATATCAGTATGGAATATCACCAACCAAGCAGAATGTCTTGTAATTTTGATGGGACCCAACAACGGCAGGCGAAACAAATTAGAGATTAATCATTAATCTACCAAAATGGAGGGCAAGCCAAAAGATCTCCAATTCCTTTGGGGGATCCAACAAACCTTTTTGTATAATATAGATCATAGCAAGATCGTCAACTAAACAACGTCCCTCAAGTTGGAGGGTGCGAAGATGGCAGCATCCACCTCAAAACAGGTCAGTTCACCCATGGTCATGGTCCCATAGCTATTTCGACTGCTGTGAATATCCTGACCTGTTGACCCATTCCTGGCCCGCGCAGCAGTTTCCAAATGTCTGGGTGACCTACGCTGACGATCGCTTCTCTTAGATCCTCCTATGAGTTCAAACGCTGTGCCAAATCACAGGGTGGCACAAACGCGGCCCTGGGTCAAAGTTGTAAAGGCCGAAAAGGGAACCACAGATCAATGGGTCAACTTTAATCAGTAAACTTTCCGCTATTCACACAATTTAATCAATTTACACTTCAATATCTGAAAAACTTTGGACTGGCCACGAGAGATGAGCAATCAAGAAACAATAACCACGGTAGCCCTTTTCAGATGTGTTTTCCACTATAGCCAATATGTATCTTGGAGAGGGGATGGGTCATCTTACCGCAACCCTTTACCCCCACGTCCTCCTCTTGTAGAAACTGATCCGCCGGCAGTCTGTTTAGAAAGGACTGGCAAAGCGCAATAGCTTTCGCAGGGCACGATGCGTACTGGTCTCATTGACAGCAACCAAAAGAAACGAACAGTGGAATCCCATTCAAATCAAGGGTAGATTGACCTTTCTATCTTTTTGTGATTTTTTGTGTTACTTTTCAAAGCAGCTTCCAGGCCTGCAAGGCTGGGTCCGGTTCCTGTCGGCCGCGGGGCGCGAGGCTTGGATGCGCCCACCAGCAGTTGGAAAAGCGCCGGTCAAAAACCACTACAGGATCCAGAGGATGTCCAGAGATCAGGGATACTCCAAATGTCTATCCATATTTTGCGGGAAATCAGGATCAACCACCGGATTTTGGGCACCCTGATTATCAACTTATGCATTTGAGCCTCGCGAGGCTTCAAGTTGTAGATCAATTTCCGCTGGATCTTTAGGGAACTTTGATGTAGAGAAATGGCATGGAAATCATGGACATCTTTGTGGAATTTTGTGGGGAACATGAGGTTTTTCTTTTCAGAACTGTTGAACAACTCGTTCAGCAACACCAAGAGACAAGGTGACTCAGTGTCCCCGACACCTGCGCACCGACAAAAGTCCGGGATTTGACATTTTGATTTTGATCCAGATTTATGTGAAGATCATATCATTTTCTAAAAAGTTAGAGGGTTTCCCCCATCTCCCACCACTTTCGCGAAGAATGGCAGCCACACAGTAACCCCTTGGAGGCGCGGAGGGGCGTCCTTCTCTCTAGCGTTTCTGGCGGGTCGCAAGACCACCTGCTCCGCAAGGGACGGCTGCAGGGTATGGGGGGGCTCACCAAAGTAAAGTGGGAAACCCCATCCATCAATAGGGCGATGACTTGGGGATGCTGTGTGACATGTGGTTTCCATCTTGACAGGTTTTTGGCTCAAGGTGTCACATTCCCAGGAGCCCATGAATCACATGTCAACCTTCAAGTCATTGATTCTCCTATGCAAATTGGTGATGTTCATCGATGTTCCATAGTTTATTATGATTTTCCAATTAAAACGGGTGATTTTCCATAGTTCATAGATGATTTTCCCACTGAAATGGGTGATTGTCCATAGCTATGTAAGAAGTTACCAAAGGCTAACCGTAACTTTGAGGCCTTCCACATCCTCAGACCCCCGGGCATGGCACAAGGCCAGCGTCATCGGTGCCCAACTCCACTTCTCCAGGCATCCGACTGGCGATTTTTATCGGAAGGTCATAGTAAAATAAGTTGGCTATATACCCTCCTGTAATCAAACCATCTACAAATATGAACATGGTCCATTGCCATGTGTGATTACCAGAGGGTATATTATATCTGGGTATTTTTTTCAACTGAAATAAGGCTGTTTGGGGATGGTTACCCCTACTACCCATCTATCATGTGGGATTCACACAAGTTCACAAATCGTTCCCCAAAATCACGATTCTTGGTGGGTGCTATCAGCCATCTCCCAATGATAGGTTTATTATTGGGTTGCCCACATTATACAGAACATTTCTGTGGGATATTTTAAAAAAATGGTGGACAATTAGGATTCAAACATCAGAAATTGTGACATGCTGGTTAACCATCAAAACTTTCGATTTAACCCTCTGGTAATTTAACATGGCTAGCTGGAAAATTCCACGCTTTGATATCAGAAAACACACTTAAATTCTGCATAGTTTTTGTTTGTGCGCTCATATTCGAGATACATCATTTTGAAGTGACCCTTTTTTCAAGCCATCTATGTGAGATTCCTTGGGGAGATAACCCTGTAGCCACGAAGGCAAGAGATGGCTCTGGGTCGGTTCACGCTTCTACATCCTTCCAACCGGAGCTCGGATTTGTGGATGTTCATTCCCCCAAAAAATGTATGGTAGAGGTTAAAATCCCATGAACATACCATCAAACAACCATTTTGGTTGGTTAAACCATCGTGTTCCACCAGTTATTGATCCATCACCAGATTCCCAGATCTTGCCACCAGGAAAACGCTGGGCAGTCCCACCACTCAACCCATTCCTGCAAAGAGACCACATTTCCTGGCCTCAGCAGCTCCCAAAAATGTCTGCTGATGAAATCCCCGTGCTTGGTTGAAGATGTCTTTGAATTTTGCTTGGTTAACATCTTAAAATCATTTAAAATCCATCCAAATAGAAAGAATGGCTGGGTATTGTCCGAATGTTGGGTGTTTAGATCCCGAATGGTTGTTTCGGGGCCACTCCTCCCACCGCAGGGCTCAAAACATCTTAGAAGCCACCATCCCATATACCCATATCATCAAACGTGGCTTGGAAATTCATCTCTAAATGGGCGATTCTCCATTGCGTTTGATGACCGCAGGGTACATCCAGTGACTTGTTGGCAGCTTCCCACTGGGCAGCCCTTTCGGTAGGAGGTTTGCCGCCTGGGATCAGATTGGGATGGGTGAAAACCTGAGGAAATAGCTAGGTTCTATGATAAATGGATGCTCAAATAGCTGCTGGTTATGGATGGTAAATAGTGATTAGCTGGGATTCATGGATGTTCATCCCAAAAAATATGGTTAAACTAGTATTGACCCATAAACATCCATAGCCAAGTAAAGTGATGTTGCCACACAAATGTCTGTTTTCTGAAATAAATGTCCGATTCGATTGAAATCGCGGGTAGATAGACAGGTAGACAGACAGATAGACAGATAGACAGATAGCTAGACAGGTAGACAGTTGGATAGAAGAAAGATGGAAAGATAGAAAGATGGAAAGATAGATAAAGAGCTAGATAGACAAACATAGGTAGATAGAAATAGATTCAACAGGTAGATAGACAAACATAGATCAATAAATCGCTAGATCGCTAGAACGATCGATCGATCGACAGACAGACAGACAGATAGACAGATAGACAGACAGACAGGTAGACAGACAGACAGGCAGGTAGACAGACAGACAGGTAGACAGACAGACAGATAGGTAGATTGGTAGACAGGTAGACAGGTAGAGAGGTAGATCGGTAGATGGGTAGATGGGTAGATGGANAGACAGACAGACAGGTAGACAGACAGACAGATAGGTAGATTGGTAGACAGGTAGACAGGTAGAGAGGTAGATCGGTAGATGGGTAGATGGGTAGATGGATGGATAGATAGATAGATAGATAGGTAGATAGGTAGGTAGGTAGGTAGGTAGATGGGTGGATAGGTAGATGGGTAGATGGATAGATGGATCGATAGACAAATTGCTTTGATTTTATGACTTTGCAATCTGTGACCCACAGCTCCCTAGTTCTTGAGATATTGAAGAACGCAACAGTCATTGGTTTCCCACATCCTTCAAACANGCTTTGATTTTATGACTTTGCAATCTGTGACCCACAGCTCCCTAGTTCTTGAGATATTGAAGAACGCAACAGTCATTGGTTTCCCACATCCTTCAAACATACCATGAAATGGATGACCTGGTCCCCAAAGATGGAGAAACACCGCAGCTGAATCACGAATTTGGAGAAATCACCCAGTTGGACAAACTGACAAACGGGACTTCTCTTACTTCCGTTTTTATCAATCATCTGTGAAATGCATCAGCACTAATCACAAGTGAATTACTTCCGTTTTCAATCATTGGATAGTTCATGGATTATTAATGGATTCAGTTATCCACTAAGGCATTGATTCAATCCCCTTCATGATGGATCATTAACCATTAATGATATTGATAAAGATGAATTCCCAACCTCTCAGGTTTTTTATGGGCGCACCGCTCTGGCTGCATCACGGAGGTGCGACCTTAACGTCTCCTGATACGAAACGAACCGGATTTGTTTGGCATTGAATCGTGAAAAATTGTCCAAAATGGACATTTAACCATCAAAACTTATGGAACACATGAAACAAATGTGAAAAATGGAAACTTAGCTTAACCATCAAAACTTATTACAAATTGCGGTTTCACCATCAAAGATGACAAGAAATGGATGGCTCACCATCAAAAAATGAGAAAAAGTACAGTAAGTTTCCACCTTCAAATAATGTGAAAAAATGTTGGTGTCATCATCAAAAATGGTGAAACAATGGTAGCTTCACNATCAAAAAATGAGAAAAAGTACAGTAAGTTTCCACCTTCAAATAATGTGAAAAAATGTTGGTGTCATCATCAAAAATGGTGAAACAATGGTAGCTTCACGATCATGAATCATGAAACAAATACAATCTGTTAAACTGTCAAACAGTTAGACCTCAAAATTAGTAAACAAATAATCATCTACCAAGGGTTGGTTGGTTGGAAAAAAAAACTGCAGGAGACTGGCTGGTTTTTACCTCTTGATTTGGGGTTGCCTGCAGATTTTCCCACCAGTTCTGGGGATACTTGGATCATCACCCCACACGAAAAAAGGGGAGGGTTCTTAACGATTCGTACGATTCGTGGGATGAACCCCCAGGCATACAGCAGCTACGGGTATCCGATATCCTTGAGTCTGACACACTGATGAAGATATTAGAAAATAGAAGTTGCCTGGCACCTAATACTCTAAGAGAGTATGTATGTGTATATGTAGACAGTATGGTAGCGAACAATGCATTTATAACAAGGTGCCAAACTTTCATGTTGGAATCGTAAAAGTTCAGTTTTATCCATTGTGTCAGCCATCACCCAGAAATGCTCCCTCAATTGACGTCCAAAAGCCATGTGGTGTCCAGTGTCTAGCTCCAGGAAAAAAGAAAAACAGTGTGCAAATTCTATATAGTAACAACAATCATTCACTAACGCCCGTTGCAATGGAAATACCTCTGCTTCGGCTCCTCCGCTTGTGTCAACTTCTTCGGTA
>BGPT01000497.1:281985-297902 GCA_003297045.1 Symbiodinium sp. clade C Y103 | reverse complement strand
CTTAGTTCAAGATTCCGCGCGCTGTGAAGCGGACCAGGTTTTGATGACTGCACTGCACACTGCTGCAAAATAGCAAGCGCGCGTTTCATGGGTGAGCCGCTGCTTTTCGCAGGCCACTTGCTGTTTGAAGTTATGATATGCTTCATTGCGCCGCAACGCTGATGACAGAAGGGGAAGCTGCAAGGGCGCAGAAAAAAGGCTGCCTTTTTCGGTGACTTTAGGCTTCCTGAAGCTAGATGCAACGACCAATGGCCGCGTTCGCTTGCTCCCTTGCTTCTTTGCAACTTTCTGAGGCAGGAAATCGGCTTGCAAGGAATTTGGCGTCGCCAAGTGTCCCAGGCCACTGCTCAANCCGCGTTCGCTTGCTCCCTTGCTTCTTTGCAACTTTCTGAGGCAGGAAATCGGCTTGCAAGGAATTTGGCGTCGCCAAGTGTCCCAGGCCACTGCTCAATATGTGATTTGCTCTTGCGCAGAGTTCCCAGACCACAATGGGGCGCGCGTGGGCTCACTCCCTCTGTTGTCAGGCTGACTGCGCTGCTATGCTTCGTGGAAGCTGACATGATGGTTGCTGCGCATCTCATNCTCTGTTGTCAGGCTGACTGCGCTGCTATGCTTCGTGGAAGCTGACATGATGGTTGCTGCGCATCTCATGGGCCAGCCGATGCTATAAGAAAGGAAAAAAAAATATATATATATATATATTATATTTTTTACATACATGTTTTTTCTCATGCTTGCATTAAACCTGTGGCTTCCCCAGGTCTCTGGAGTCTGTTTCTGTCCTGGAGTCTGAAACCAAAACTTCACATATTCCATTTAAGAGATTTCCATTTTTTTTTCAAAATTGATTAAGTCTCTTATTAAAATCAATTTTGAAAATGACCAAAAATTGGATTTCGAAGTTTTCCCCTAATAATCAAAACCAAAGATTGGAAGGGACAGGGAGCCAGGAATTGATACCCTAATAAAAAAAAAACATCAGGTGTGATCCTATTTTCTTTAATAGGGGGTAGAAACCATTATTTCACTATCCTGTTCTCCTACTGATTTTCAATTGCCACAATTAAAAACTGTCGCGATTGTGACCCACAAAAGGAACAAACTGGCCAGTCCACTCCTATTTTTATAAAGTGGGGAGTTTTAGTAATAGGGGGTGGGGATTAGTCATTGAGACAATACACACGCGAACTTCCATGACATTTTGCAAATTTTCATCTCGTTCTCACATGGTGTTGAGGTAGTAGCTCTTATCCGACACCAAAATTCATAAATAACTTTCAGATCTGTCAGCCATCCGTTTCCAAAATCATCCAGCCAGCTACTTCTTGAGTGACACCTATTACATCCTGAGCGTCTACAATAACCAATATTTGCTTAAGTTATGAAGTGGTATTACTACATAAGTTGCACAATTACGAGCTGTATCACTTAGCTATCCCTATCCTAAGCCGCGCATTCACATGCTACGGTATGCTACGGTATAGAATATACCTCAGGCTTCTGCCCCCATCACATCTTCGAAGTAGATGAGCAGGGCCTCAATCCCCCCACCTTCTCCCACCCTGAACCCACC
The DNA here is from genome assembly GCA_003297045.1 of Symbiodinium sp. clade C Y103. Lineage (NCBI taxonomy): Eukaryota > Dinophyceae > Suessiales > Symbiodiniaceae > Cladocopium > Cladocopium sp. clade C. Next base: position 296,329 of record BGPT01000497.1, on the reverse strand, counting down.
CAACCCACGCCACCACCCAACTGATTCCACCAAGTCACTCCACGAAAACATAAATATACAACCCCACCTCTTTCACTCCAACTTGCCCATGCTGAGCTTTCGTTCACCAACCCTTGGGACTCAAGTGTTCACTCATGTGGGGTTTCCAATTCATGCCTTACATTCAGGGATGTTCTATGGTGAGCTTTCTTTGCGATGCAGAAGGTGGAGGGAGGAGACTTATTCTCATTGACTTATTTGCAATTTTAAAGACAAAATGGTTTGTCATCCTACCATCGAGGGGAATTGAGTGCTGAAGCTCCAGCCAGTGGTTTTGCACCTAAAGATTGTTTGAGAATGAAATAGGATCCAGCTGTATCCAGGTGATGTGATATAGTGAGTTCCAGTTATCAGTTGTATGTCAAGATGAAAGACGTTGGTCATTACGGACTGTATTCATTTGAGCCGCCTCAGCAACTTGGGGACGATGATATGCGTACAGATTGTGCATCCTATCTCGGCGCCTCTCAGTATGCGATGATGTGCAGTTTGATCATAGGGACCCTACCTTCAAGCATAATCCATCATACAAACACAATGCCAAAAATTCAGTTTTGATATGTTGCAATATGTTGGATGGGTTACTCCCCCAAAGAAAAGTGTCTTTTCCCACCGCAAGACGGCATCTAGAATCTAGTTGAAGGATGCCAAGTCTTGTTTGTTGCAGCGGATTTGAGGTGTCCATTCTGTGGTTCTCCCAGAGTATGAGGCCTTGGCCTTGGCACGATCTTGTAATTCATCCGCACCCACATGCTGGCCCACACGTGTCCAGGTACTTCCAGCTCATTGTTGGAGCAGATCACTGCTTTGCTGCATTTTGCTGCCGTTTTAGCCAGCCAGATCCAGCCAGCCCTTTTCTGCTTGATAGTCGCACATGCTTGCTTCCAGTATGTCCAATCAATCTGCAAAAGTCTTTGGCTGGGTGAGGCCTTACGAGACCGCTACAAGGCTGCAGCCGTCACTCCTACTGCAGGAGAATTGCCTCTGGCCCCACCTGAGGCGACCAATTCGTTGTAGTGGTACAGATTGGTGCGGTCATTTCTGCTCTTTGCATCTCTTGGTTGTTTGTGGAAGTATGACTGCGGAAGCTGTGGCATAGACGACGGCTCTACCTGATTTTTTCCATATGAACCGTTTCCATCAAGTTGGCCAATGCTGAGCTTTGCACTTTACACCACGGTTGTGCAACACAGACTCACTTGTTTATCCAGTCCAAGTGACTAAGTTATGAATGGAGCTTAAAGACCTCCAGAAACGTATCCTGTTCCGCAGGTGAGGGCGTTGAACCTCCTGTGCGTCTTGGGTTTCCAGTTCGAGGCAACCAGATTCTTGTTCTTGGCAAGCTTGTGAGCAGTATAGTGAGAGGTCTACTCAAATTTCTCCGCATTACATATATCAAAGATGATGATCAACAAAAATAAGTAGCTTCAAAAAAACAACTTTCAACTGTCGTGATTTGTTATACCTCGTCACACCATGTCACACCGTATCTCAGCAGATCTCGCAGGGACGTTGTGCTTCCTTGGAGTGGCGTGCTGAGCTGGTCCGGCGATTGAGCTTGGCGCGGCCGATGCATTTCGCCCAGGTGGACTCATCTTGGGATGCCTGGATGGATTTTGAGGGTGTTGTGACAAGTTGTGAGGTTGTTGTGAAGGTGTTGCCATTGTTGTAGAATGTTGCAGGGCTCTTTGGGTTCTTTGTTTGCTTATGTTCGCTTGTTAAGATGGTTTCCCACTCCCACATTCCCCACTCGATGGTTAGTGTTGCCGATTGTTCCTGACTGCTATGACTGAGGTTGCAAAAAGTTTGAATTCGCACTTTCTCCCTCACCCTTTGGAGAACAGGTTTGCGCTTTAATACGCTTTAATTAAGGAATCCAGGAACGGGCTAACCAAATCAAGTATTCTGAAAGTATTTGGCACTGCTTTTTTGGATTTTTTTTGTGGTGTCTCTTATGATTTCTTGGCCTTGATTTGCACCGGTTCATTCAAAGGTGAAGGCACTGTTTCTAGCCTGTCAAGGTGAAGCTTTGGGCCGAGCTGTTCGAGCGTTTGGAGCATTTGAAGGTTGGGGAGAGAATGGTGGTGTGACATGGTGTGATTGGATATGATTGGATGGGAGGTGGCACAGGCATTGCCTTGCAGCTACGGAAATCACGGAAATTGCCTGAAATTGCACTTTTAGGCTTTTTAAGCAAAGGTTTCGCTTTGGATCGCTTTGCTAAGTATGGTGCGTGGCATCGAGGTCTTTCCTGATGGGATGAAAACCTTACACGGACTCAGGGCCTCACCTGTTGCGAGTTAATATGATATGATATGATTAGATTCGATTAAAGGATATGAAAGAATATTCTCACAGTTTGGACATTTCCCATGATGTGACATGATGTGACATGTGTATCCATGTGGTTTCCAGCGGCTGAAGCTCGTCCTGGGCGTCATAGGAGCTGCTTGTGACGAGCTGCTCCCCAGAGAAAGAGTGGCCACAACTCTCCAAAAGTCATCCAAAATCTCTAAAATTGCTGAAGAGCCTGATGACAAGCCGTGGTAATTTATATATGACTTGCTACGGCTTTCGCACTGACTCTTGAGAATCTTGTGCCACCTTGGGACAAATCAATGAACACCAAAACAAAAATCTACTGTGAGACACTGTGAGCTCTAGCCAGGCCAAAGACAAGCTGAGCAGCAAAGAGCAACAGCTGTCCGAAGAGGCGAGGGTGCAGCAAGCACAAGACGCAAATGTGGATACCGTGTCAGGAAAGACACGATTGACATACATGCATACATATTAATGTGTATACCTTGACTCTCCAACGACCTTTAATGTGTTGGGGTCATTCAAATTTGCATGTTTTTTTTTTTTAATGTACTTTTTTTGAAATCAAGTAATTGCAGTTTGTCATATTGGTGATGGTCACTCATGGAGGTGCGCTGACATTGCCAACTTGCAATTCATTGTTAGCAAAGATTTCCAAAGTATTGTTTCTCGTTTCTGTGTTTGATAATGGTTTTGAAGTTTTGACCTTCTTTGCTTTGATTTTTGGCCGCGCTTTGCTCTTTCTTTCATTTTTGCACGCATGAGGGTAGATCTCAACACTCAGTCGCGAGCATGCGAGCGCATTGCTCAATTTTGCTGACAAATTTACCTGGGAGAATTTGGCCACGCAAGGTGAAAATGCAAAGGCCTTTTTTTCTTCAACTTCAAACGTACCTTTTTTTCCTGAGGTCCGTCCGGACGGCGTCCAAAAGTACGGAAAAATGCGTCCAAGGTAATGGAAATATGATGAAATATGGACCCGTCCAAACCAAAAGGATCTTTTTCCGGAATGCGTAGCGGAGGGTTCTCGTTTTACCTTGGGGCTCTGGGGGTTGAGCTGTGTTCGTTTGATGCCGTCCAACAACCGTCCGCAAATCGTTCGCCAACCGTTTGCAACCGTCGTATGGCCGTGCCTATGAGGAAAGCAAAAGGGATCATGTTTGGAGGTTTCAAACGTGTCGAAGGTCGTTTCGTGTGGCAGGCGTGCATGGCACTTTGTATACTTTGTGACATTCCAACATGTTCTATTACGTGTCGAAAGTTGTTCTGTGTGGCAGGCGCATGCAGGCGCAATACTTCCGCGTCGTTTTCAGAGGATGAGTTTCAGAATAGTTTCAGATATTTCATTTTTCGTGGCAGGCGCAGCACTTTGGAGACCTCCATCGTCATGTTTCGTGGCAGGCGCAGCACTGGTGCTTGAGACGTGTCGTGTTGCGTATCTTTTTGTGAACCGCATTGTCAGGGCTGCGTCAAGCGGTGAGAACGCGCAAATCGTGTGGCAGGCGTGGCTTTTTGTGAGATGTGATGACAAGTGACGGAAGCCTCATACGAAATGCTCGTTTTGGAGCTTTCAAAAAAGGTCGTAACATCGTTTTGTGTGGCAGAAGTGGAACTTCGTGACATTCCAGCATCATGAGATGTGATGAAAATTGACGGAAGCCTCGCACGAAATGCTCGTGTTCAGCTTTCCAACAATTTCCAACATCTTCTCTGCGATTCTCTGGTTTTCTTGTGGAGCCGCCGTGCCAAGAGGGAAAGCTCCAAAACCTCTCGTTCTTGGAGGTTTCCAGAGAGGTTGTAACGTCGTTCTGTGTGGCAGGCGTGGCACTTCGTGAGATTCTCACGTGTCTGAAAAAATGTGTCGAAAGCCGTTCTGTGTGACAGGCGCAATACATTGCGTTGTTTTCAGAAGATGTGTTTCAGTTTTCGTGGCAGGGAAGCACTTTGGAGAGCTCCAGCGTCATGTTTCGTGGCAGGCGCAGTGCTCGAGTTGTGTCGTGTTGTGTGTTTTTTGCGAATCGCATTGTCAGGGTCGCGTCAAGTGGTGACAATGTGCAAATCGCGTGTGGAAAGTCATTTTGCGTGGCAGGCGCAGTATTTGCAGGCGCAGCAGTTGCATCTCACCACTGTAGACTTGACCCTCTCCACGCTCCATTCCGCACTTTCCACTACACACTTGACACTCCACATCCCCAAACCCCCATCCACACTTAGCACTTTACACTAGATACTATACACTTTGCACTCCACTTTGCACTCCACACTTTAAACTTGAATGGATTTAAAAGCTTCTGTGACGGGTCCGGAACAAAAACCTGACAAAACATTTCTAAATTGTTTCTAAAATAGTTTATTTTTCAAGAAATATTCTTCATATTGTTTAAACAATTCTTTTAAATTCACATACTTTTAAAGGAATATTCTTTAAATTGTTTTAACAATTCTTTTAAATTTACATATTTTTAAAGACATATTCTTTATATTGTTTTAACAATTCTTTTAAATTCTATCTTTTTGAAGAAATATTCTTTATATTGTTTTAACAATTCTTTTAAATTGACATATTTTTAAAGAAATATTCTTTACATTGTTCTAACATTTCTTTTAAATTCTATCTTTTTGAAGAAATATTCTTTATATTGTTTTAACAATTCTTTTAAAATGACATGTTTTTGAAGAAATATTCTTTATATTGTTTTAACAATTCTTTTTTATTGAAACAAATGTCTGACATATTGTTTCCACTTGTTTCATGTTTGTGCCACATTCTTAGATCTTTCAATTTTTGCTCAAACATCACCTCTGCCACTTCATAGTCAAGACATATCTCTTCAATTTTAGTGCTTCACTAACCACTTGGACACTGCAACCATGGAAGAGTTTTAAAGATTTCATGTTTGTTTTGGCTTGCTGCTGATGAGTTTGTGATGGCCACTGGCCTTGTTCAATCTCTGAAGTCGCCTTTCAGAACAGAGTTTGGCTCAAACCGAAGCGAAATCAGCCACTGTAGGACCGCATGGTGCCCCACCAGTCATACTATTATTGCTGGTCTTGCATTCTGCCGTATTTCTACGAATTTTTGACGGAGGCTGAGGTTGCCAGGTGTGAGCGGGTCAACAAGGACTGTGAGTGTGACTACCTGCCCAGCACACCTTCACCACGAGCTGCAAAGAGGCAGCGTTGTGTAGAGGAAACGCCGCCAAAAGAAGAGAATCCCGTTGTGAGAAGGAGACGGCGGAGACGCAGGCGAGGAAACTAGAGAATGGACTTGGCGCAGCTGGCAGGCCTGGCTTTACAGCACGGAGGTGGCCAAGGGGCTGGGGCCGATGGCGGCCACAGGCCTGGTGCTGATGGCGGCCACAGGCCTGGTGCTGATGGCGGCCACCGGCCTGGTGGCAGACTTGGCCAAAACAGGAGGCTGAGAATGCTTGCGCTACAAAGGTCGCTTGGCATGCGAAAGCGGCATCAGACAGAGAAGGCTGAGGCTTTCAAAGCGCAAGCCGGCTATGCGAACTCCACAGGTAGGAACCGCACCAATGACTTTTTGATGCCAAGTAGAATAGGTCAAAGACAGGGCGGCCAGGTTCGCATGGGAAAAGGGAAGTGGAAGTCTTGGACGCCAGAGGCGGTGTTGCGAGCTGCGTTCGCAAAGGAAAATGTGGCTCAGCGGGATGTGGCTGACCAAGTAGATGGGGCCAGTCATGGACATGCCTCTGCTTGTAGGTTGTTTGCCAGCCAGCTGGTTTTCAATGGCCAGCGTGAGGGATTAGAGCAGTTTGTGACACAAGCTTTGCACGATTCCAACGGCGAGCTCGATTTTGTTTTGAACAACATGATTTTCGACGAGACTGAGCTCGAAATCAACCTGCATGGCTATGGGATAGGTGCATGGTCCATTCTGGCATCGCATGCACAGAGGAGCTTCAGACTTTGTGGGAAAACCCACGACTTCGATATCATCAGACTTCCAGTGGCTCTACCCAACAAACAAGCAACCACTATGTGGGGGGCCCTGTGCCAAGGCGAAGGAGGCCTCTGGCCGGGTCTTTCAGAAATCAAAGCAAGATTCCGGGCCATTTTGGTCACTTGCGATGCAGCACCGGCAAATTTGAAGCTTCTTCGCCATCTTCAAGTTGCACTGGACCCAAAGACCTTGCTGTTGCCGCTGCTTTGCACACAGCACTGGACAGGCAACGTGATAGAACGTATTACAAAGCTTCTCAGTCTTCTACCTGGCACTTTTGCTGTTTCCAAGACTGTGCGGTCAGGCTTTGTTGTTCGCAAGCTCACTGAGCAGGTTCGTGTGGTGCTGGCCCAGAAGTTGCAGATCTTTGACCAGGTGCCGCCTGGTTTACATCAAGAATGGACAGAAGCTCAACTGTGGGCCAAGCAGCTTTTGGATTTGGTAAAGCAGGGCCACGATGAGAACAGCCAGACTGCGAAGGCGTGCGACGACTTTCTCGCTTTCTTCGCTGGCCCTTGGACAGGACTGGTGCGGGGCATGGGCAGGGTGCATTAGTGTATCTCCTATCAAGAAGTTGTAGCTGCTGTAACTGTAACTGTAACTGTTGTAAAGGCTAACCTGGTTACCCTTTTTGATTTTACATGTGGCTGTTTCTTCCCCCCAATTCCCAATTCTTAACTGTGTGAGTAGTCATCAAAACAAGTAGCTTGAGCTGGCCACTGGCCGGGTTGTGTGTTGGCCACTGGCCGGGTTGCAGCAGTTCTGAGAGTTTGTTCTCGCCGCAGCCTTTTTTCTGGCCCAAGATCTTCTTTCGCTTCAGCTTTTCGCTGTGCTGTGCAGCTCCGCTTTGTCTTAAGGCCATGTCGCTGCAGCCTGACCAGGCAGCAGGTTCCCAGGCCCGACCAGATGAGAAAGTTCTGTTGGACGTGAGGTCAAATGGAGTGTCAGAGGCCTTTTACCCCCACGACTTGCGATCGGACACTCTGCGCGGCCTCTGGCCTGGTTCAGATATGGTCACTGACCAGGTTCTGTCAGAGAAGATTGAAGAGCTCTCCAAACATTTGGTGGCAGACACTTATGGCGGAGTTGGCACCGTGAAGTGGGCCCGCCAGGCTTACAACAGCAGGCGTGGTGCGGTTGCCAATTTTAATTTGAAAATTTGATAGATAATGATAATCTGACAATCTGATAATCAGAAGGTGGGACGATATGGGACGATACTATTTACTTGCAGGAAAAAAATACAACATTTTTTTGGGGATAACCCTCCTATACACAATTGAAGCTTTAAATCATTAAACAGTATCAACTACCCCCCCCATTTTCCACAATGTGTTGTTCTTTCAACTTTTTCTGACATTGCTGTGCTGCTATAGGCATCCCATGCACTTGATTTGCGACTTGCGCGCTGGCAAGAAGAACTGCTGTGGAAAATTGTGGCTGGGCGGAGAACATGCCAGCGGCGACCTGAGCCTCTTGGAAGCCCACCAAATCACCATAGTGCTTCCTGCGAGCAAGACTCCAAGGCCGGTGGAGAGTCTTGGGGTGAAGGTGTACCGCTACGTGGACGGCACTGGGCTTGCGAACGGGGACTACAAGTTGGAAGATTTTTTCGAGGTCACTGACCAGGTGGTGAGGCGCCTCCTTGAGGGGCATTCTGTTCTTGTTTGCTGCAAGAACGGAGCACACCGCAGCGCCACCTTGATTGTGATCATCGTCATGAGGTTGCACAATTGGGGCGTCTTCCAGGCAGCGAACTATGTCTGTGGTCTTCGCAACATCGTGGACTTGGAAAGCCTGCCGCCACCGCGTGCTGGCCGCCTCACCAATGTGAAGCCCATGGACTTCCTCCTCGCCAACGAGGACCGCATCATTAGCAATGCTTGCAGGTTCCTTGGGAATGTCACCCTGACCCCCATCCAGTTCCGCAAGAAGGCTATGGAGCTTGGTTTTCAACAGCTGGCTTGCAGGCCTAAGGCGAAGGCAATGCCACGCCCACTGGGCTCGTATGATTCAGGGTATTCGTCCTTTGAGATGGTCACAGACCCTGATACGACTGCCGTCTCTGCTGCAGAGAACACCACCCTGTCCTCTACTGACAGCTCTTCGGCTTCCTTGAAGCGACAGAGGTTGGCCTCTTCAGGTGCCAGCGGTTTTACGGTGCTGAGTGATGAGCTGTCCAGCACTGAAAAAAGGGTCGCCAAGCTTCACCAGCTGTGCAATGATCTTCAAGCCCTGGATGACAAGTTGCTGAAGGCAGTGCGACCTGCAACGGCCACTGGCCAGGTTGACCCTGGTCAGTCGTCAGGGCCACAGGCCAAGTCAGCAAAGCAAGAAATCAAGGAAGAGAACAAGGAGGAGTCCAAGGAGGAGCCCAAGGGGGAGCCAGCGTCTGGTGTAAAGGAAGAGCCCAAGCAAGACGCCAGTGGCGGCAGCTCGGTGGCAAAATCGTTTTTTTTGTTTTTCTAGGACCTCGTCATTAGGGCCTCATTATATAGGACCCCATTATATAGGACCCATTTCATTAGGATCTCGTCATTAGGACCCCATTATATAATTAGGACCTTTAGAGTACCCTCTTAGGAACCCATTGAGACAATAATGACTCCCATCCTTTTTTAATGGGGTTTGCATTTTAATTTTGCTGGCTTGGGATTCGTATTTAGACATCTTCCTGCAAGGTGGTGAGTTTTCAGTGGACTATGATGCCTCCGACGCGGAAGCTGAAGAGGCGCAAGCAAAGGATTTGAAGGCTGACGACCTCACCAAGGCGGCCACTGGCCAGGACAGCGTAGAGGAGCTGGATAGGATGACCAAGCTGTTTGAAGCCCAGCGCCACCAATACCAAGCGCTGCTGGCCAAGGCAGAGGAGGAGAGCCAAAGGGCCAACCTGGTGGATGAAATGTTCCGCGCCATTTTGGGTGACACACCCCTGAAAGTCTTGCCCTTGCTGACAAGCACCACGATCCTGAAGATGCAAGATGCCAACGGCTTGAACCTTTTGCATCAAGCCGTTCGAGTTGGACGCTACGAAATCGTGGACAAATTGCTTCAGCTGAACCCCAACCTGTGCGACCAACTCACGTCACCGATGGGGAGGCCGGCGCACTGGACCCCGTTCATGGTCTTCGTGGACACTCAAAAAGGGGTCATGGACCAGGAGACATTCTTTTACATCCTTCGCCAGTTGCTGCACCACAGCAGCCTGGCCACCCTGGAAGCACAGGCAGCCAATGGCAGCTCGGCATTGCACATGATGTGCGCCAAGGGCATGACCAAGACCGTCATGCAAGAAGACGGTGTACGCCATCTACAACAAAGCTGGCGAGTCAGAGGCTGCGCTGGGGCTTGTGAGTTCCTTGCTGAGCAAGCCCAATGGTCGTGGCTGCGGCTGTGTTTCTCAGCTTCTAGAATATTTCCAAGTTTTCTTGATGTGGTCACTGACCGGGATTTTCTGGGCTGCTGATTGGGTTTTTGTGGTCACTGACCAGGTTTAATTTTCAATTCAGAACCCCATAAACATGAATATGATTATGCACACACATACACACACACATATATACATTTATGACCCACAATGAGTTTGGTTTATAAGCTTGTTCTTATTTTTCTCGAGTGCATCATCCAAGGTGGATCTTGCTTTGCGGTGCAATGTGGACCTGGCCCAGTATTTGATTCATTTCTGGTGCGGCAGACCTCTGCAGGACAACCCATCTGGACAGCGCAGAGGCGGGTTTTACTGACTGCAAGCAGGCCACTGGCCGGGTTCACATGCCTGGCGGATTCTTGCAAAAGCTGCAGGCCACTGGCCGGGTTGACATGCCCGGGTGCTTCCTTTGGCGCAGCAGCTTGTAGCAATACTAGGACACCGTCTGCCGATGTGCTGCAAGGCTGATAGAAATATCCTCCAAGATATTATAGCTGTCAAAACTCATTATGAATATACATACATATATATATATATATAGACAGAGAAAGATTTAGCCATAGTTAGCCATCCTCGCAAGATGTTAGTTTTGTTTTGTCAAGCCTTGCCGGCAGTGTTTTGCAGACGCTGCTCCTTCTTCCGACTTTCCTCCCAACGCATGTGCGAGAAAAAAGCCAAGACGTTAGTCTGGGTCGCAGGGATTGTTGGGAGTCCACTGTCGTGTTCTTGAAAAGGAATCTTTAGACGCTAGACTATTTTTGAAGCAGCTTGTGTCCATTGTTTTGACCGGTTGTTTGGCTACCAGCCTGGTTTCAAGTTTTTGGCTATTAGCCTGGTTTAAAGTCTAGAGTTTCTAAAGTTAAACTAAAGCATAATTTTAGCCAGACATCGTTTCGGGTTTTGTTGTTCGCAAATGCCCTGTCAGGACCTCCCATCCATGTATGCACTGGCTGCTGTGGAAGCGAGGCGGAAGCGCTGGAGAAGGCCGTCCGCTTGGTGCAATCTATGTTTATACACGCTATGAGTGTTCCCGCGTTGAACAAGTGGACCACTGTGTCTCCGTGCTTGAACTTGATTGCGGCGGCGCAGCACTTCTGCAACGTGTTGCCTGAGGCCATGGGCCGATGTTTTCCTCCAGAGCAAGATGTTTCCAGCGAGTCTGAAGACGAAGGCCAGCCTTTAGGAGTGCCTTTGGACCAAACCAAAGTTTGGAGGAAGCTGGCAAGAAAGAGGCAAAAAAAGTCAGCCCAATTTATGCAAGATCGAGACAGTCAATGGCTCACTCTCTTGTGGGCGATGTGCGCTGCCCCGGTGATGAGCATTCACTACGTCCTTTTCAAGAGAGGCACATTTTTGAATGAGCGCCCCCAAGAACCAGAGAAAGATTGGATCACAACGCTTGTGCTGTCCAATCGCGCCATGAACCCCGCCACTAGGGCTATGTCTGAACTCACATCCATGATTTTGGACACTGTCCGGGTTCCAGCGTGGCAGCCTTTGTCTGGTTTCTATGGCCCTGTATTGAATTGGCCACAGGCCAGGTTGCGCACTGCTCGCAGAACGCTGCTGACAGAGATGGGGCAGCTGTGGCGGAAACTCATGGCTCCATGGGACAAATATCCATGGAAACTTGTGGAGCTACCACTGATGGATGAAGAACACCAAAAAGATTTTGCATCCGCTTTTTTCTCTCAGCCATCGTGCTGCCTGGATGCATTTAGTGCAAAATTGAAAAACATCGTTGGCTCTGAAGCAGGGCTCCTCCGCACAGAGACGTTGCTCTTTCTGAAGGAGGTCTTTGACCGGGTGGTGCCAACTTCGACATTTATCGAAAGGGCTTTTGCAAGACTCAATCGATGGTGCGACAGAAAGGGTCCCAAGCCTCAGTTGTCAACCTTGGCAGCCAAACACAGCACCTACCATTTTCGCGCTATCACAGATCGATGGCGCAAAGATCGTCAAAAAGCAGGCCTCATTGTAAAGAAGACCAACCGATCCAGGCCTGCGTGGGCGCATGGTGTGCGGAAAGGGAGGGCCAAAAATGGGTTGCATATTTTTGCTCGAGAAGTTGGCCTCAGACCCAATCAAGGCTTGATGACGCAATGGTCCAGACTTTCTCCCGAGGAGAGGCAAAGATATTCCAGCTTGGCCAGAGCAGAGAATAGGCAGAGCAAAACAGTACAACACTTGGGGAAGAATGCAATTGCTGAGTCCAACGCGATCACCGGCGGATTTTGGCAGATGAGTTCAGCGACTGGGTTTCCTATGGCACAGCACATTGTGCGGGACCACCTGCAAGAACTCCAACAGCTTGCTGCCAAGTTCAAGGAAGGCAGTCAAGACCTGCAGCCGGAGGATCCCGAAGCTTTTGCCGGCAGCCCTCATGATCCACAGCCTTTGTTTGCATGTTGTTTACCAGGTCGTTGCCCGCATTTGTTAGCAGCAGAACAGGAAGCATTTTTCAATTTCTTCCACAAGATGCTGCTTGAACTGATTCTTCGCAAGGGCCCTGGTCCCGACGCCTGCTCTCAAGAACCTTTGCTGTTGCAGTTCAAATCTGCTCACTGCGAAGCTGAGCCATGCATTGTTGTGGCGTACCACACCAGGAAAAAACCTATCGAGGTGGCGCTGGCGCCCTTGGAGCCTGCCTTACCAGATGTGCTAGGCCACTACGTGTTTTCCATGCGTTTGCAACAAAACTCGGACGGGTATATTCCAATGCAAGGCAGCGTCGAATTTTTGGTTGGCCTGGTGCAGCATGCAACAGACTGGGAGGTTTCAGTTCTCCAGCCAGGACCTATTCGCAAACTCTGTCATTTTGACATCATCGGTTCTGAGCCAATTTCTTCTCAAGACTTGCAAAATGAGATCAAGAAAGAAGCTGAGCTTAAGGCGGCCATGCAAGCTGTGAAGCGGCTACCTCAGAAAAAGAGACCGGCCACCAGTCAAGGTAGGGGCAGATCCAGAAAGGCTGCTCGACAGGGGCCATTGGCCAGCGCAAGAGCGATGCTGGCCGAGGAAGAGGCATGGGAGACGGGCTCTTCATCTTCAGCGTCTGGCTCATCATCTTCCGATACTGATCCTGAGGCAGCTGCCGATGCTCCTGCTCCTCTAGTATTGCCTGCTGCAGCTGCCGATGTGCCCGGTGCGGCTGCCGATGTTCCTGCTCCTCCGGTAGTGCCCGCTGCGGCCATTGGCCAGCCTGATGCGGCCTCTGGCCAGGTTGATGCGGCCACTGGCGAGGGTCACAGGCGGGAGGCTAGGCCATGGCAAAATTTAAGACGTGGTCATGTCTGGGGGACTTGTCCGGCATTCCAGCTGGCCCCCATCCATGCCGATGGCAGCGTTGCTGCCACCGGCTGGGGAGCCATTTGTGGCAGGCACACAGATCCGTCTCGTCCTGGCTTAACGTGCAAGAAGGCCATGGGCAACAGAGGCTTAACCGACGAGCAGTGTCAACTTAGATTGAAGCGCTGGTTGGTACAGGGACTGGATGACGCAGATTGGGGTCCGAACAAGAGGGAGTCCCATGTGAGCATGGGAGGGGTCCAGATGTGTCAATTTGCAGAGGGCCTCAGCAGCGCAGACCTCGACGCAGCTGTGTCGCATTGCGATTGAAAAAGGGCGCGGCTGTCTGCTGCGCAGGCTCCTGCATGCTGGCCACCGGCCTGGTTGAAGACCTGTCCTACAACAGCTTGGGCCCCCCTACTCAAATATTTTCGGTTTGAACGAAATCGGTCTAAATTCTAAATAAGATTGAATAAAATTAAGACATATCAACAAATTTGAGAAATAAACCAAACAATTTTAGAAACAAATAAACAATTTTTGAAACAATTGTCGAAACAATTGTGAAATATAAGCCCGTACACAACTCCTTGTTTTCCGTACATAACTCATGGTTTTCCGTACACAAATCATGGTTTTCCGTACGCATCATATTTCTCAATTGTTTCGACACTTGTTTCGGCAATTGTTTTTTATTTCCAAATATTGTTTCAATATACATTTACATATATACCTTGAAATTCATACTACCAAAATATTTTGGTCGTTTGTGTCGGTAGTAGTTTTCGTGATTGGTTCTTCTGAAATCAGGCGTTTCACAAGAAATACATACGAACCTTTTGAAAACTGGGCCATATGCCAAAAAAACAGGCGAGGCGTCTGGCCTCTCTTGGTTCTACTTCAATTCTAGGTCACTCCCGCTTGTTTACCTTCGTGCAAAATCTGATTCCAGCCACTGTTCTTTCTACCTCGATGCTTCGCAAAAACTACTATGAAACTAGCATGTGCAATAAATACAAACCAAAAACCCTGTTTTCTGGATTTGCGGGCGTTTGCGGGTTTTTGCGGGCGTTTTGCGGATTTTTGCGGGATGTTTGCGGGGCGTTTNAAACCAAAAACCCTGTTTTCTGGATTTGCGGGCGTTTGCGGGTTTTTGCGGGCGTTTTGCGGATTTTTGCGGGATGTTTGCGGGGCGTTTTGGTCGTTGGTTTTTGCTTTTTGCAGATTCTGTGCAAAAGTGCTCTGAAACAGAAAAAGTAGGCGGGGTTGCAGAGTCAGAACAGCATACCCAACTCCAACGCACTACT
>BGPT01000497.1:244782-273087 GCA_003297045.1 Symbiodinium sp. clade C Y103 | reverse complement strand
AACAATTTTAGAAACAATTGAAACAATTTTATAAACAATTGAAACAATTTTATAAACAATTGAAACAATTTTAAAAACAATTGAAACAATTTTAGAAACAATTGAAACAATTTTAAAAACAATTGAAACAATTTTAGAAACAATTGAAACAATTTTATAAACAATTGAAACAATTTTATAAACAATTGAAACAATTTTAAAAACAATTGAAACAATTTTAAAAACAATTGAAACAATTTTAGAAACAATTGAAACAATTGTAAAAACAATTGAAACAATTGTAAAAACAATTGAAACAATTTTAGAAACAATTGAAACAATTGTAGGCATTTGCGGGGGGTATCCCAGCCTGTGCTGACTATGAGATGTTTTAAAACCATTCAACTTTAAACTTTAAACTGCACACTCGACACTTCACACTTTACACTTTACACTCCACCCTCCATACTTTACAGTCCACTTTTTACAGTCCACACTCCACACACTACACTTTACGCTCCACACTCTACACTCTACACTTCGCACTTTACACTTCGCACTTTACACTTCGCACTTTACTTGACACTCCACACTCTACACTTGACAATTTGCACTCCGCACTATACACTCTACACTCCACCGGCTACACTTTACACTTTACACCCTACCCTCCTACACTACGCTTTTCACTCCCGCACCCCACACTGTTCACTCTGCACTCAGCAATCTATATACACTTTCCACTCCACACTCTGCACTTTACACTCTATACTTTAGACTTCACGCCAGTGTAGACTTGACCCTCTCCACTCTCTCACACTTGACACCCCACATCCCCAAACCCCAATCCACACTCTACACTTTGCACTTTGCACTGCGCACTCTACACTTTACACTTTACAGTCTACACTTTACACTCCACACTCTACACTCTACACCTTTCACTTCACACATTTTTTACACATCTTTACACTTTCCACATTCCACATTTCAGTTTCCACTCCACGCTCTTCACTTTCCACTCTACACTCCACAGTCTACACTTGACACTCCACTCTGAACTCTCAACTGCACACTCCACACTTCACACATTACACTTTACACTCTACACTCCACAGTCATCCACAGTCTACATTTTACGCTCCACACTCTACACTTTACTCTTTGCACTCCGCACTCTACACTCTACACTTTAGACTCCGAGTCTACACTGTACGCTCCGCGCTCTGCGCTTTTCGCTCTTCACTCCACACTCCACGCTCGACACTTTACACTTTGCACTTTGCACTTTACTTGACACTCCACACTCTACGCTTTACACTTTACATCTTGCACTCTACCCTATACACTCTACACGCCCCTATATACACTTTACACTTCACACAATACACTCTACACTTTACACTTTTCACTCCGCACTCGACACTTTACACTATACACTCAAGAACAATCTACACTTTAGACTCCACACTCTACACTTTACACTCTATACTGTAGACGTTACACCAGTGTAGACTTGACCCTCTCCACTTTCTTTTCCACAATTTTCACCACACACTTGACACTCCACATCCCCAAACCTAAATCCACACTCTACACTTTAATCTTCACACTTTACACTCTACACTCCACACACTACACTTTACACTTTACACTCCAGACTTGAAACTACACACTCTATACTTCGCGCCCTATACATCACACTTTGCACTTTACTTGACACTCCACACTCTGCACTCTACACTTTACACTTTACACTCCACACTTTACACTTTACAGTCCACACTCTGCAACTTGCACTTCACATTCTACACTTTCCATTTTACACACTGCACTCTCCACTTTTCACTCCACACTCTACACTTTGCACTTTTTACTTCACACTCCACTCTCCACACTCTACACTCCACACTTTACGCTCCACACTCTACACCTTACACTTTACACATCTTTACACATCTGTGCACTTTCCACATGTCACTTTCCACTCTACACTCCGCAGTCTACACTTTACACTCCACACTCTGCACTTTTCACTCTACTTCACACTTTACAGTTTACACTCTGCATTCCACAGTCTACACTTAGAAACCCAACTCTAAACTTTAAACTGCTGCCGCGCGAAAGCGACGTCTGTGTCATGCACCAAGTGCCACGCCTGCCACGCAAAAGAGGCGCGGCGCCACGGCCGTAATTGCCATGCCGCGCAAAAGAGGCGCGGCGCCGCGGCAACCAAAGGTGACACAAGCCGCCGCCAGATCAGAGCCAGCCCGCTGCCGTAAAGATGTTAGGAGGTCAGGGCGCTGATTTCCAGAGAGAGGTTGCATTTTGGAGCATCAGATCTGTAGCTTTAAGATGGCCAACCAGGCTAGAGAGCTGTTGAGTATTTTGAATTAAAAATCCGAGAAATGACCTCAAAATGCAATTTGAAAAAATGTGAAAAACATATGTTTTGAAAATGTGAAAAAGATGTGACAAAAATGTGTTTTTCTTCCTGGGGCACCCTAAGTACCAGAAAAAAAATGTGATATTCATTACAGGACCGGCTAACCCCACATGTCAACTTCTTCCAATAATAAGTATCAAAAGATTTGCAAGGAGTGGATGGTGACAATAGAAGAGAGAAAGGGGATGTGTGCCAAAGCTGTGTGTGACAGAGGTGTGTGTCTGTGTGGGTGTGTATGTTTGTGTGTATATGGGTATGTGTGGGTATGTGTGTGCGTGTGAATGTGTGTGCGTGTGAATGTGTGTGTGAATGTGTGTGTGTGTGTGAATGTGTGTGTGTGTGTGTTTGGGTGTGTATGTGTGTGTGTGTGTTTGGGTGTGTATGTGTGTGTGTGTGTTTGTGTGTGTGTGGGTGTTTGTATGTGCGTTGTTGTGTGTTCGTGTGCGGAATAATTGCAAAGCTTGGAGAGCATCGGCGAGTTTCTCATTATTTCCTGATTCGAAATCTTCTCTGTCATTAGATTCCAAGGCAGCGTGACATCTTCCCAGTCCTGCTGGCTAACTTCCATTGACCAGATCTTGTCACGCGCAGGGTACCGTGAGGCACACATGCCACGCTGCGGGTTGAGCTACCGTTGGACTTGCCTGCACCTGCCAGCCATATGGTGTCAAAGCAGCAGAACATCAATGCAGCAACAGCAGTACATGCCACGGAAAAGCGATTCCAATCGCAAATTGGCATGGCAAAGCCACAGGCTCACCCCTGTCTTTGCAGTGTGCATGCAGTTGAGAGACCGAGCCTTGCGCATGACAGTGTGTGTGTGTGCGTGCGTGCGTGCGTGCGAGTGTGTGTGTGTGTGTGTCTGTGTCTGTGTCTGTGTGTGTGTGGGTGTCTCTGTGTGTGTGTGTGTGTCTGTGTGTGTGTGCGTGTCTGTGTGTGTGTGTCTGTGTGTGTGTGTCTGTGTGTGTGTGTCTGTGTGTGTGTGTGTCTGTGTGTGTGTGTCTGTGTGTGTGTCTGTGTGTGTGCGTGTCTGTGTGTGTGTCTGTGTCTGTGTCTGTGTCTGTGTGTGTGTGGGTGTCTCTGTGTGTGTGTGTGTGTCTGTGTGTGTGTGTGTGTGTCTGTGTCTGTGTCTGTGTGTGTGTATGTGTGTCTGTGTGGGTGTGTCTGTGTGTGTGTCTGTGTGTGTGTGTCTGTCTTTGTGTGTGTACGTGTGAGTGCATGCGGGCCGCTGACGATGGACAAAAGTACCTGGCAGCAAGGACGTGCTGAAAAGCAAAACTGCTAGACTGTGCAAATACCGATTATGCAACTTGAACCAGATTGCTGGCAACGTGCTTACGCAGCTTCGCAACTAGCTTGGCACACGACCCTTCGGACGGCCTCAGCAGCGAAGTGTCACATGACTGTACTTGTGGTTGTCTTGTAAAGGGTTCTGCATGCGCGCGGCACACCATTTTTGCGCAGGGGCGCCAGCGAGTTTGAATGATTCTCCTGGCAAAAGCGTCAGAAATGCAGTTGTGTGTCAAAAGGCATCGCAAGAACACTGATTTCCGCACGGTGCGTCAATCCATTCCTGCCTGTTGTCCCAAACTTGTGGCTGATGCGTTTTCCCACTGCGAGTCAACGCTGAGAAGAAACAACAACCAAGAGTTTCTATTTCCACTTGCTTTATAGTCATCGCCTAAAGCTAACAGCTGAGTGCCATAAGACACAAAGTGAGGGTCCATGTCACCAAGTGCCACGCCTGCCACACAAAGTGAAGGTCGATGTCTCCAAATGCCACGCCTGCCTCACAAAATGACGCGGTGCCCTCGGGACCCAAGCGCGTCACAAGAGCCAGCTGAGTGCCATAAGTGCCACGCCTGCCACAGAAAGTTAAGGTCGATGTCACCAAGTGCCACACAAAGTGAAGGTCGATGTCTCCAAATGCCACGCCTGCCACACAAAGTGACACGGCGTCCCCGGGACCCAAGCGTGTCACAAGAGCCAGCCCAGTGCATAAATGCCACGCGTACCACACAAAGTGAAAGTCGATGTCGCCAAGTGCCACGCTTGCCACACAAAGTGAAGGTCGATGTCTCCAAATGCCACGCCTGCCAGGTGACGCGGCACCTCCGAAACCCAAGCGCGCCACAAGAGCCAGCCGAGTGCCGTGAGTGCCACGCCTGCCACGCAAAGTGAAGGTTCACGTCGCCAAGTGCCACGCCTGCCACACAAAGTGAAAGTCGATGTCTCCAAGTGCCACGCCTGCCACACAAAGTGACGCGGCGCCCCCGGGACCCAAGCGCGTCACAAGAGCCAGCCGAGTGCCGTGAGTGCCACGCCTGCCACGCAAAGTGAAGGTTCACGTCGCCACAAGTGCCACGCCTGCCACACAAAGTGAAAGTCGATGTCTCCAAGTGCCACGCCTGCCACACAAAGTGACGCGGCGCCCCCCACGCTTGCCACACAAAGTGAAGGTCGATGTCTCCAAATGCCACGCCTGCCACACAAAGTGACGCGGTGCCCCCGGGACGCAAGCGCGTCACAAGAGCCAGCCGAGTGCCGTGAGTGCCACACCTCCCACGCAAAGTGAAGGTTCACGTCGCCACAAGTGCCACGCCTGCCACACAAAGTGAAAGTCGATGTCTCCAAATGCCACGCCTGCCACACAAAGTGACGCGGCACCCCCCGGACCCAAGCGCGTCACAAGAGCCAAGCTGAGTGCCGTTAGTGCCACGCCTGCCACACAAAGTGAAGGTCGATGTCCTGCCACACAAAATTGTGTGTGAGTAAGTTGTTTGTGGCCAAGTTGTGTGTGCGTAAGTTGTGTGTGGGTAAGTTGTGTGTGAGTAGGTTGGGTGTGGTCAAGTTGTGTGTGAGTAAGTTGTGTGTGGGTAAGTTGCGTGTGGGTAAGTTGTGTGTGGGTAAGTTGTGTGTGTGAGTAAGTTGTGTGTAAGTTGTTTGTGGGTAAGTTGTGTGTGGGTCTTGCCGATGCTTGTTTGTTGCCCCTGTTGCCCTTGTGTGTCTTCATTTTGTTTTTGTTGTTGCTTTGTTTTTTTGAAATAGACCAAGCGCGGGACTTGAGACAGAAAAGGGACTAGAACAAAGGGAGGGGTTCAATGACAATGAACGTAAGGTTTGTTTTGATCATTGTTTGGTTTTCCATTTTTTTGATTTGACTGTGTTTGCCGCCTGTTTGACGTGTTGGGGCGGTTTTTTTGGTCATAAGAATTATTTCTATGCGGGGCTTTGCCACACAATCGGTCACATTGTGGCTCTCTGGCTTGGACTTACGGGTGATCATAATAGCTAAACGAATATTTTTAAATAAAGGGTGACAGTACCCAAAAAAACCGCTAAAGCTCAGCGGCAAATAATCCCTTGTGATTGCACAATTTGGCAGCGGAGCTGGCAGCGGAGATTCTTTTTTCTCACATCTGATTCTAGTGGTAATCGATGCTGGTGTGAAAACAGCAAGCTTTAGTGGTCAGCTTCGGCTCTCAAAGGCAATGTCAATTAATCCATGAAGAAGGGACATTGGCGGCGACATTTCAACCCCCACTCTGCAGCAGCGCTGCGCCACCACTGTCAGGGTCACCTGTCGCTGTCAGTTACTCCGTGAGGCTCCGGGGTCAACATGGCCATAGCTCGGTGACAATAACAGGCGTCCCATGTCTAAATTGGGACTGAAACTTGCAACTCACGTTGCTAACGTTTGTATAATGACAAGCTGCCAAAGTTTTCCTGAGCATGGTTCTGGCCTTCGCATGTTTTTGGTGGAGCCAGCCCGTAACTTGTTCAAGCACTAGTATGGCAGGCATCTTGCGCACTATACCGCAAACCGGCCACCATAGGCAAGCCTCTTTTCTTGCCGTCTCGCAGACCAAAACGTTTTCCCAACGACAAAGACGCCGGGCATGGGTATCCTGCTAAGTATATGTCACAGGCTGGACAATCCTGTGGCTTCCGCTTGAAAATATCTTTGGAAAAGGCTTCGGGCGTTCCAGTTTCCACCAAGCTCTTCTCGTGAACCGTCTCCATCATAATGCGCTTGAAGTCGTCTGCTTCGCTACCTCCAACAAGTATCACCTGTTGGCTCAAGCCCAAGGGGTTCAAGGCAATGGCTTCTGAACCAATGCCAGCGCAGTCACTGAAAACTCGCAGCTTGGAGTTTCCAGGCCGATCTGGCGGCACTTCATCTTTGTACCGCTTCACATATGCTTTCATGTCTTCATAGATTTTCTGAAGCTTTTCCACCTTAACTTTGGGCTTCGGCATGGCGGCTTTCAACGAGCAAAAGTTGAAACCATTGTAAACCTCGCATGATGAAAACCTGATCGGTCATCATTTTCAAAAAACGGCGATCAAATGTGAGCGAACAATTTTGTCGTTGTTGATGTAACTTGCCATTGAAATTGTTTGAGCTGAAGTTCACAGGCATTGAGCTCTTCACACTTGAGCCATGGACTCCAGACAGTGACATGTCAGAAGTTCAACACAGATTTAAACTTATATTCTCTTGTCGAGCTGATCCTGTGCTGGCCACAGGGTCTTCTCGCAGACCCAGACCGGTCCGGGATCGCGAGCCGACCCTGTGCAGCGTCGACGCGACCCTTGTGCAACCCTCTTGCGCAGGGTCATCTCGACTCGGCACAGGGTCTTCTCGCAGACCCAGACCGGTCCGGGATCGCGAGCCGACCCTGTGGCCAGCACAGGGTTGGCTCGACAAACTTTCGTGGCCGCGGGGGCCATCGCGATAAAAAAAATACCGCCGGGAAGGCGGCAAATTATTTCAATCCTCAACGTTGAAAATAACTTGAGACACCTTCAGCTGCAAGACTTGCGGCAAAACAAGGGATGAAAAGAAGAGAGGCAAAACAGCTCAGATAAGTTGTCTCTCAGGAGCAACAATCTTTCCGAAGATGTTTTCAATTTCAACGACTCTCAGTCTGAACAGTTGGCATGGTTACACGACATTTCACAGGCGTGCTCTATTATTATTCATACTGCAGCAACACGGAACTATCTGTCGTAGTCAACGCACTTCTGTCGTAGCCGCTGGAGCCGCTGGACCATGTGTGCTTTGTTGGATCACACAATTTCGATCCAACAATTCAATGACAATGACAATCTCTTCAAGAGAAACAGACGCCGGTCAGTATGATGGCGCTGAACGGAAGAGCTAGTATGTATACCCAAAATCTGGCTGGAATGAGCTCTGTTTCTGACGGGCTGATATCCGTGTCGCTCCAGATTGTCAACCTGATTTTCTTTATTGTTGCGAATTGGGCACGCCCAGGTCAGAAACAAATTGTACCGGCATTGATAATGTCGGGTCATGGTCGCAGGGTCTTTATTATTCATCGGTAAAAGATCACTATTTAGGTTGTGACTACAGGAGCCAAATACTACATACCAAACATATTTGCTATACCTGCATGCATGTCAAAGTGGCCTCCCGAATTTTACTTAGGGAGAGCCGAAGTGCCCCAGCAGACGCGTTAGCCTAGCCCATTTGCTCTGCTGTCATCAGCTCCCTTCCCGCAACTGGTTGGCCCCAAGGCAACCAGCGCCGAGGGTTTCCCGAAGGAAAACACAATGACTTGGCGCTGGCACGGCTCCATAATTCCCTCTATTCCCTTAGGCCCCAACCCACGGCCAACGGGGTGAGCCCAGCAGATGCGGAAGGCCACTGAGCTTCGGTAGAGCTGAAAACTGAAGCCGTTGGAGCCGCTGGAGCCCTATGCTCGGATAACTAGCTGATCATGATGAGCCAAAGCAAACGCATTTGCAAACAGTCGACTAAAAATAGATAAAAGCCGCTTCGCAGCGGCAAACACGAACAAACGCTTGTGAAAAATATTAAATTAATCGATCGACTTTAACATAACCACTTGCACATGTATAGTCAAACCATGTGACAGTGACAAGATGAAAAGTGTGCTGCTGCCTCTGGCTGGTCGTGCGCAAATTGTTTGGCACAGGTTCGTCAAGAGACTGCGCTGAATAAATGGCTTCCAAGATTAAGTAGCTGCAAATCTGGCCCTGGGAGTTAATGTTGACAAAAAAAACCGCAAACAGGCGGCAAAACTATCACAGAAACAGTGGCCCGTTTTGTTGCGAGAATTGACAATCAATAATAGCAAAAGACCGACGAAGAGTTAAAAGGGCAACAGGGGCAACAAACAAGCATCGGCAAGAGTTGTGTGTTGTCAAGGTGTGTGTGTGTGTCTGTGTGTGAGTAAGTTGTGTGTGGGTAAGTTGTGTGTGAGTAAGTTGTGTGTGGGTAAGTTGTGTGTGAGTAAGTTGTGTGTGGGGAAGTTGTGTGTGAGTATGTTGTGTGTGGTCAAGTTGTGTGTGGTCAAGTTGTGTGTGCGTAAGTTGTGTGTGGGTAAGTTGTGTGTGGGTAAGTTGTGTGTGTGTGAGTAAGTTGTGTGTGGGTAAGTTGTGTGTGAGTAAGTTGTGTGTGGTCAAGTTGTGTGTGCGTAAGTTGTGTGTGGGTAAGTTGTGTGTGAGTAAGTTGTGTGTGAGTAAGTTGTGTGTGAGTAACTTGTGTGTGTGAGTAAGTTGTGTGTGGACAAGCGGCGGGTGGACGGCGGACGGCGGACGGGAGATGCATAACAAAAAACAAGAACCCCACACAAAGATGTGGGGAAGTAAAACCTACTTTTTGAAGATCTGGGATGGGAAAGACTTGAACATTTGAAATATCGCATTTTTTGTCATTTCAGGGTTCTCGGGTTCTTCACATGCTTTGGCCGCCCTTTCCATTACATAGTATGTATGTCAATTTGACTGAAGATATGAAAAAGGCAATCCCCAAGACAATTGGGTGATGTGTCTGAGCTAAACTTTCACGACGGGTGGAGAACAGGTTTGCCACATGATTTTTGTAGAATCAAAAAAATCGAGCATTTTATCGCGGAAATTTGCGGGAATATCGCGGAAATTTGCGGACAGGTTTTTCAACCACTCCAAAACCAAAATTCCCGGCATGTGTGGCCATGGCCCAAGAATTTCAAGAACCCGCCTCTCTATCTCTTGTTTCCACGGAAACAATTCCCCGAATCCATGGTGCCCTGACTTAACAGAGAACGAGGCTGTGGGTGCCGCAATTTGGTAAAATCATTTATCGCAGTTTTTAATTTTATCGCAGTTTTTGTTTTCCATCGCGTTTTTTCGAACCAAGATGGTCCATCGCGTGTTTTTCCTGCACTTGGGCTTCGCAGGTTTGTAATTTTTGAAATTTGTTCTGTTTCACTCTTCCTTTGGTTTGATTTTGAAATTTCAATATTATGTCTTGAAATCCCTGTCTGGTGGTCCATGGTGCATAGCCAGCCCTCACCTGAAGTTTTTCCTCCCAGTCTGCGACCTGCACAGGCCACTTCCGTTCAACTTGATCCGCTCCCTTCCGGTTTTCAGCCCGCGCAGGTTGGCCAGCGTCCATCTCCCCAAACAAAATTGAGCGGGAAAAACAGAAAACCCATCTTCTCCAACTGGATTTTGAAATATTTTTCCCACGTTCTTCCAGTTCATTCACCTTTTTTCATTTGCTTTCACATTTTTCAAACACATTTTTCCCAACTGCCCTTTCGAACCACATTTTTCACATTTTTTTGTGGAAAAATGCGAAAAAAATATGAAGAAAGTGATTTGAAAAAGCGCGGGGGAAAAAATGCGAAAAACATGTGATTCGAACATGCGAGAAATGAAAAAGTGAACATGTGAAAAATTTGCTCTGTGGACCACCAGACTGGGTTTTCCAATTTTTATGTCTTACTTAATTTGGTGTGTTAATCTTTCATTTTAACCAAACCCATTTTATTTCTGGGTGATGTTTGGGTCAATGTATTTTATCAATGTGTTTTAGTTATATATAAAAAATAGTTATTTCTACATTCATTTTCAATAGTTCATGATAAATGAGATGGATTCAAAATTATATTTAAAATGGTTTAGAGTAATTTTTAAAAGTGTGATTTCCTAATTTTCCACAATTTTTCCCATGTTCAAATCACATGTGTTCCACATATTTTCACATATTTCACATTTTTCATAATTAATTTATCATTGTTTTGGAGGCTGTGGCTCCGAACGGCCATCTTAACTGTAGCTTTGTTAAGATTAAGATGATTTTCGCTGACAAGTGCAGCACTTCGTATGACCTGGCTTTGCTTTTTGGTGGCAAGCGGAGTACTTTAGACAGGTGGAACAGAAAAATCGCAAAGCGCATCGGTACAAGGCCGTCAGCTCTGCACTCAACTTTCCAAGTTTGAAGGACGTCTCGCAGAATGGCTTGGTTTTTGATGTTGTCAATTTCGAACTTGGAGGAAGTCTCGCAGAATTGCCGCGTTTTTTGATGCTGTCAACTTCCAAATTTGAAGGAAGCATCGTTCTCGTTAAAGGAGTCTCGCAGAATAGCTTGGTTTCAAGCTTGCAAGATAGATACATAGATAGACACAGATAGACAGAGAGACAGGTAGACAGATAGACACATAGATGGATAGGCAGATAGATAGATGGATAGACAGGTAGACAGGTAGGATAGATAGGACAGAAAGACAGACAGACAGACAGACAGACAGACAGACAGACAGACAGACAGACAGACAGAGAGAGAGAGAGAGATAGATAGATAGATAGATAGATAGATAGATAGATAAGATAGATAGGATAGATAGATAGATAGATAGATAGATAGATAGATAGATAGATATGCAGATAGACAGACAGACAGACAGAGAGATAGACAGAGAGACAGATAGACAGATAGAAAGACAGATAGATATCCCGACGCGCCCAACCACCTTTCGATCCATCAGTGGGTTCGCTCTGCCATCCATGATTCACAACAACCAACCCTCTCCTGTCCTATAGGTTTCCTATCTTTGAAACTTTTGCCAGCCTTGCGCGGTACTCTTGGTACATCGTTTATGTTTTGGCATTGAGGTCATTTCATTTCAGATCATTTCAGGGATTTTTTTTATCAAGAGAATATTATTTACGCCTTTCCAAACGACATTCTAAGTTCCTGCTATAGCCATTGGAAGCCAACCGTGATCCATGCTTTGGCATCAGCAAGTGCCACTATATCCCTAATAGAAACCTCGCCATGGTCCCTATGCTCCTCTCAGCATTGGTCGTGGTCGCCCGCGGTGAGCATTCCTGCTTGCTACAGAGCGCCACGCCTGTTGGGGCTTCGCTGCTGGCGAAGCAAATGGATATTCCGGGGTGGACGTATGAGAACAAAGGGGACTGCTCAAGCAGACTTGCCACGAAGGCCAACGAGCCCATCTTTGCAAATTGTGCCCAGTTTTGTGAGGGCGTAGCTGGCGCCAATGCCTTTGCCGTGGGCCGCTTTGACCAACCTATTGTCGTTCTTCTTCCTCAGTGCCGGTGTTGCGACGGTCTTCTTTCGAGTGGCAGTGCGGACACATATTCCAGGGATGCAGGTGGGGTACAGTCAAAACTTCGGTAGTCGACGTATAGTATGCGGATTTCAATGCACACTTTGTGTTCGGAAAGTGCACCAAACACCGTGCAGCCACAGGCGCCCCCCGAAAAAATACCCTCAGATCAAGGTGCCTAGAATTCCCCCCCCTGGGGATGCCGTTCAGGGTTCTAAAATCATAGCCCCCTATCATTTTTGAACCCTGAGAGGCTATCATTTTAGAACCTTGAAAGTTTGGTTATATGAGCCTTGTTGTGGTATGAATGGATTCCAACAGACCAGAATAAAAGGTCATTGGTTCGAGGTGCAGAAAAGTTTGGTCGATCAAGATTTCCATCTTCAAAGCCAGATGATTTCGATGCCGCCTTTGTTTGAGTGTTCCCAGCAAATATAGAAAATAAGGTGGAGTGGTTGTGGGAAGCATGCAAAACATGTTCGGAATTCACATGCCTGATTCTTGTGGGTCAATATTTCCATCTGCAAAACAAGGCGATGTCAATATCGCTGGCTTTAAAATTCACCCAAAAAAGGAAAATGAGGTAAAGTGGTGAAGAGCAATCTGCACAAAGGTGCGAAACAGGTTTTAAATCAGCATCTTTGTTTTGAATCCTTGTTTTCATCAACCATCTCCATTCTTCGGATACCATTTTGTCCAACCAAGGCGGTGTTAGGAAAACAGTGGTCTAACATCATTTCCCAGGTCATTGTGTTTCAAAATGCTTGGTAGGCTTGGAGGCAATCATTCTACACCCACAGGCGCTGACTGGTGGCCAGCCATATCCCAACTTAGCCATCCTTTCAAATCCTTTCTACATCCTTCTGAATTTTTTGTTTTCACCCACCATCTCCATTCTTCAGATACCATTTTGTCCAAGCTTTTGGCACTGCAAAGGCCAAGCCAAGGATGGAGATGATGCGAGACCAGTTTTGAATGCATTCCCGTGTTGTTTCAAAAAAAGGCGTTGTTTTTTTTGAGAGAAGTGGTGGGCCTGACGCAATCTTGAAAGAATTCTACAAGAAACAGAAGGATCCAAAGCATTGTGGTGGGCCTGGACCGCACAATGCGTAGGGGAACAATTTTTTCTACTGGAAAAACGGACAAAAACAAAACAAACAAAAAAAACATCAATTTCCCTTGATTTTATCGTTTTCAGGAATAGGATTTTTGAACCCCATCCTGCGTACACTTCGGGATTCTAATCTGCTCCCTGTTGAGGCATGTCAAAACATTAGGTTTTTTGAAGATATACCATTCTAGAACCCAGATTTGGTGTTCTAAAATGAAAGACACGGGCCCCTGCTCACGGTATCAAAAAAAGCGATATTAATTATGGGTAATATCTGAAGTCGTGTTACACAAAGTTGCGTACGTGCAAAGGGCGAAATTAAATGCCCTGCCATGCTGACTGTCGACATGAACGGATCCGACGGTTTTCGGATGGAACCGAACGCTTGCCGCGAGCTCCGAATGCAGCTGGGCACGCCTGGACCCGAATCCTGTTATTGGGAGCCCCAGACGCAGCTTGGCTCGCTTTGCGCTTCCTTGCGCCCACGCAGCCAGCATCCAAGCTCGCTCCCGCATCCAAGCTCGCTCATCCCCACCGGCTTCTTCTCCCCATCCATTTCCATCTGCGCCCACGCCGTCCGTTGCCGTCCGCGCATCCAGGCCTTCTTTCCACCCATTTTCACCCACTCCCTTGCACCCACGCCAGAAGAGATGTTGCATCTTTTCTACTTACACTGAATTGGCAACGCATCCTGGTAGCTCAACTCTTGT
This sequence comes from Symbiodinium sp. clade C Y103, assembly GCA_003297045.1. Lineage (NCBI taxonomy): Eukaryota > Dinophyceae > Suessiales > Symbiodiniaceae > Cladocopium > Cladocopium sp. clade C. Next base: position 259,452 of record BGPT01000497.1, on the reverse strand, counting down.
ATTCGTCACATGCCAAGCGGATTCCGCCAACTGGTCAAGCTTCTGAGGCCAAAAGATCTGGAGATTCCTGGACCTGAAAGCCGCAGATCTGTTGGCCTCAGCAATTCCTCCATTCAACAGGCAAGTGGGTCTGGTCAGCGCAAGTGGCAAGATGACGGTTGCACGACGAAGAGTTCCAGCACTGGAACTCTTCGTAATGCAAACGCCATCTGCATCAAGTGGTGATCGTTTGTGTCAAGTCCTGCTTCCTTCAAGGACACATGAGGCAACTGCAGCCAGTGTACCCTTTGGGCCAACGCAGAGTACGCGGAAATTTTCGGTGTACAATTAATGTCGCCAACCAGTGCTCTACTCACAAACCTATGTATTCACATCAAATTTGTCACAAATTGTATTCCAGGGGCAAGCACATCTTCATCCGTACAAGTCAATTGACTGGTTCATCTCTGCAGAGACTTTTCTTTGATCTATTGTCAGTAGATCAGAGAGGTCACTGCAAACATATGTCAGACTGCAGCGACTTCACCCTGTGTCCCACGTCTAGTGTCAGGCTGGCAGTTGGCGGCTGAGAGATGTTCAGAAAACATTCTTGGACATCACTCAACTGGCAACTGGTTCAGCGCACCAATCCCCAGTTGGCAGCTGCAAGATGTGTCAGGCTGGCAGTTGGCGGCCCTGTGACACTGATTCACAACTGGCAACTGACTTTGTTCACACTGGGAAGCGTCCTGTGGACCAGCACACGTATGCCAATCCTTCCACTGGTCCACGGTAAACTTCACATGTCAAAAGTGCCACAGCAGAAAGACGAACAGGTGAGGAATGACATCCATGCCCGGAAATTGCTTGAACCGGAATGCCTGAGGAAAACCAATTGTCCGAGAAGGACGCGCTCTGTTCAATCCACTTGGAAGCCACCACGTCACTGGCAAGAGAAATGTCTGAATTGGAAGGACCAAGCAGACAACATCCAGCCTTACGCAAGAGTTGAGCCACGAGGTTTCTTCCTTGCATGATGCGGCCTGAAGCTGCTAGGATGCAAGGGGAAACAAATCCAAACACAGTCAGTGAGCAGTAGGGTTGGCAGACCCAACATCGCTTTTCAGGAGCCCACGAAGGTTTCGCATCGCAGTATTGCCCTGACAAGCACAAATAAACATTATCAACAAAATTGACTTGATCCATGCAGAAAGAAAAGTCAAACCTGTGTGAGGTTCAGGACTAGCAGGTCAGTTACAGTGTTTGTGCAAAGCAGCCACCATGTGCCATAGACACGAGGCATGCATCATTTCACACAAGTGATGCCTGGCAGTGGGCATCCACAATGCCATATACATCTTTTGACTTGACCCATGAATTTGACACACATGTGCCACACACATCTCTGGTGGACACCCATCAAAGGAACCAATGTATTTGAATTGGCTCATCACCCCATTCAGATGTCATATGGCTCAGGAGTTGAAAACCTTCAAGATGTGAGGGTGCTGCTCAAGCGTGCTCAAGCCACAGGCTGGCTTGCTTCCCTCGCAACATCAGCAAGACGGTCGTCACTAATCGACTTCAGCTTTGCCATGCAGAACTTGTAGAAACTGTCTTCATGCTTCGATGGTGCCCAGATCCGGTGTTTGACGATGTCATCATCTCTGATTGCATCAAATTTCTGCAGCCCTTTTTTTGGTTTGAATCGGCTGGCAAAAGTCTTCTTGTTTTCCAGGTGCCACATCAGGCTCAGGGTCAGCCGGTGCCCTCAGCTGGTCATGCTGATTCGCACGCTGAGCAAGTTGATCAGCAGGCTGATCAGGCACTTAGCCAGGCTCATTCTGAGGCTGGTCAGGCTGATCAATTTGTGCTTGGTCAGGATCAGGTGGTTGACTCGCAGGCTCATCCTGCTCTGCAAATGAATCAGCAAAGCATTGACCTCTTCATGCTCAGGTTGGGCCACAGGTCCTGCATCAAGCGCAAGTCTTTCAGGAATCGCACCTCTCTGATCTTCCAAGGCAAGAGGACGGTTCTGGAGACAGAGGCCTGGCAGCAACTTGAAGCTGTCCCCAGTTGCTGTTCCGGGTCCTGCTCCCAGCCTCCAAACCGTACCCCTTCGCCAGCCACACCGGTGTTGCTCCCAGCCTCCAAACCGTACCCCTTGCTGCACCGAAACAGCATGCTACCAAAATAGGACGGATCCTGCCTCCGATAACGAGCTGCACGTGTCCCTTCTGAATCTTTCCTTCTACTTTTCTGGCACCGCTTCCGTACCCTTTGCCACACCGAAACAGCATGCTATTGAAGAGCGAATCTTGCCTCCAATGTCGAGTGCTACTCTTGCACCGCTTCCCTGCTGGTGGTTCTGTTGTTTTTGATGCTGTCTTCAAAACGCGCAGTAGCATGGCAGTGAAGCACCGAGCCTGCCCCCAATCACAAACTGAATGACAAGTTGTACCCAAACACTGAGGAAATCCAACGGCTGCTGCTGCTGCTCCTGGTAATGGTGTGCTGCTATAGGCCCCAAAAACATACCTGTCCCCAGTTGCTGTTCCGGGTCCTGCTCCCAGCCACCAAACCGTACCCCCTCACCAGCCACGCCGAAACAGAAACAGCGTGCCATTGAGACCGGATCCTGCGCGGTGTTGCTCCCAGCCTCGAAACCGTACTTCTCGCTGCACCGAAACAGCATGCTACCAAAATAGGACGGATCCTGCCTCCAATAACGAGCTGCACGAGGCCTCATGTCCCTTCTGAATCTTTCCTTCTACTTTTCTGGCACCGCTTCCGTACCCCTTGCCACACCGAAACAGCATGCTATTGAAGGACGAATCTTGCCTCCAGTGTGGGGTTGTACCGAGGCCTAACATCCCTTCTGGATTTCCCCTTCTACACTACTAACTACTTTTGCGCCGCTTCCCTGCTGGGTTCTGTTGTTTTTGATGTTGCCTCACCAATACCTTCCAAACCGTACCCCTCGCAACAGTATGCTATTGAAGGACAAATTTTACCTCCAATGTCGAGTTGTACCGAAGCCTAACGTCGCTTCTGGATTTTTCCTTCTACTACTACTTGCGCGACTTTCCTGCTGGTGGTTCTGTTGTTTTTGATGTTGTCTCTAAAACGGACCCCTCACCAACAGCGAAGTAGTATGGCACTGAAGAACCGAGCCTGCTTCCAATGACACGGTGTATGACAAGTTGTATACCGCAACTGAAACCGTGACATCCCTTCGCATCTGCTGCTGCTGCTGCTGCAGGCCGCCAAAACATACCTTTTCCATCCTTTTCCCAGTTGCTGTTCCTGGTCCTGCTCCCAGCCTCCATACCCCTTCACCGGCCACACCGAAACAGCCTGCCATTGAGACCGGATCCATGCGGTTCCTGGTGCTGCTCCCAGCCTCCAAACCGTACCCCTCGCCACGCTGAAGCAGCATGCTACTGAAGGTCGGATCCTGCCTCCAATAACGAGCTGTACCGAGGCCTAACGTCCCTTCTGGATGTCTCCTTCTACTATATTTTTTTCTGGCGCTGGTGCTGCTGCTCTTGATGCTGCTGCGCGCCCAAAATGTATTCCTCGCCACACCGAAACAGTATGCCATTGAAGGCCGGATCCTGCTGCCCATGGTGTTGCCGTTGTTGCTGTTGTCGCTGTTGTTGTTGCGGCGCGTCTGCAATCCTTCAAACGTATTCAAATGTATTTTTTGTAATTACCTATGGGAAAAACGGATTAATCATAGACCCCCCCCCACTCTCAGCAAACCGATGATTATCGAATTATCGATGATTATTTCTTTAAGCAAGACGAATAATTACAGAGGGTTTTGATGGGTTTTGATGGCAGCTCAGGTGCGGTGGTGATAGGCGATCCGCACATCACCACTTTGGATGGAATTCATTACACGCTCCTGAGCCAAGGGACCTTCTCCCTGTGGCACTTTCACGGTGTCGACACAGAGATCGCAGTGGTGGAACAGGGGTTCAAGAAGATGCCGATCGATTGGCAAATGTACACCCATTATTCAGGGCGCCAATCCTTGACCAAGGGATTGTTGCTGGTTGACAGGTCTGGAGGAATGGCTCCGCGGCAAATTCTTGAAGTCACTTCAAAGGACTGCCGGTGGAGGGCAAAAATTGGAACTGCGGATTGGAGTATGGTGAGCAAACCACAGCTCATTGCTGTTCCAGATGAAGCGGGTTTGTACTTGTCCGGATTCAACCTGACTAGCAACAGAGTCTCTGGGAGTCATGGCCATCACATCAACCAGGTCCGCCTCAACATGAACACGAGAGATGGCATCAGTGACATCGCTGTCCTTGGCTTAACCTGCAGGCCGCAACGCAGTTTGAATCTCCACTTGCTCATGAAACGAAGAGGCGACGGTCGCTTCGTAGATGGTGAGGTGTCTGCTCGGAAGTCGGTCATGTTGTCGTCACTGCAGACATCCTCGACATCGTCGGACGCAGAATTCGCAATCAGGGGCAGGTGGCAAGACATTGGCGGCAGTGACGAAGCAGCTGCTTATTTCCGACTGATCGATGAAGACAAGGCAGTGGCCAAGTCGTACCTCTTTGAAGTCTGCAACACTATGGCCGAGAAAGATCAAGCCAAATCCACTTGTGCCAAGTATTTGGAGCCCTTCAGGCACTTGGATCGCACCGGCTCGGTGTTCAATGACTGCGTCGACGATGTGTGCCACGGGGCAGGAGAGGTCGCAGCTGAGATGGCTGGAGAGCTGCTTGCATCCATGGGTGCTGACAGCATCTGAAGGACCTATAGTTTTCATTCATTGGCCGCGGCACCAACATCAGTATATATAATAGATATTTAATAGATCAGCCTTTGAAGCAGTTGGCAAAGAGCCAACGGACTCGTGGCACACGGGCGTGCTTGAGAAAACAAAATAAAGTCATTTCACATGTCAATTGCTGAAAAATGATGGGTACTGTAGGGATATGTAGGGACTGTCTAACCACCGTTTAGAATCATTTAGGGGCTACAAGGGCTTGACCAACCCGCACTGCAAAGTTCGCTCCAGTCCTCGCTGAGTTTTTGCAGAATCGACCCCCGCAAAGCCTGTGTTTTGGTCATTTTTTGTCCAGGTGAATCGTGAGCTTTGCCAATGCGCAGCCTTTTGGATCGGCGCGAAGATGGAGACCGAGAGCATTGAGTGGAAGCAGTTGCCCGGCTGAACATGGGATGGAAACACATCTGAAACACAGGGAAACATCGTAACAGCAAAACATAGCAAAGTGCTGAGAAGGCAGTAAGAGTTTGTTTGAATGACATGTAGAAAATATGAAGCTCCACAGCCTTCACTGTGTCAATAAACATTTTTGACAACAAGTTCCATTGGTGCAGGCAGCAACTCCAGGGCGGGAACAGACAGGGACAGACAGGGAGCGTGAGTGACAGATGAGGAAACTATCATTTAGCAACGTCAATTATCGTCAATTGTGTGGGATGCTCGAGACTATGCAGCTGCCAGGGATCCTGATTCAGGCAGTCGCTTTGCCAAATGAAAAGGAGTGACAATTGCCCGGGCATGTGGCTCCAGTTTCCTTCATGTTGTTTGCAGACGTGACAGACACAGGCAACAAATCAGCGGGCAGCTGCTTTCAAGTAAGCCTTTGCATTCCATCAACTACTGTGACAACTTTTTGGGCGCGACTTCACGATGGATTTAGTGGCTCAGTCAACACTATACACTGACATTATTGAATGGCAAGCATGAAGGCAAGTCTGTGATGGTTGCACGAGTGACAGTCTGTTGAGTCTAGTGGTCTAGTCCTTCCGATACACGTGACACTCTCCTTATTCCCCAAGCGACCTGATCCCATGGGTGTTGATGCAGCAGTTCTGATGGAAAACGATGCCAAGACGACGACACCAGCGCCAAAAAGTCGAGATGAGCGTTTGCGCGACTTCTACGCACAGCACAGCACTGCATTGGAAGAAAGTATTCCTTGGCAGCTTCAGCAGACGGAGGTGAAAGAATCACAGGAGCTTCGGAAGAAAGGGAATGATCTCTTTGAAGCTCAAGATTATGAAGCTGCAGTGGAGCACTATACTGCTGCGATCAAGAATCGTGTTGACTTGGTCAGCTGAAGTGTTTGGTTTTGGTGTTTTGTCGCTTTCGGTAGGCTGTGGCACAACCACAACTGACACAGTTTTTAACCCATTCAGCAAAGGAAAGGCGCAACATCAGTGCTCCACTCGAACCGTGCAGCTGCATATATGATGCTGGGCTGGTGGCAACAGGCGTTGAGGGATTGCAACCTTCACAGACTTAAGTTTGTTTTGAATTGTCTTGAGGTGTTTGAACGTCAGTCTCGTAGGTTTGCAAAGAAGCTCGTTGATGCTCATTGTATCTCATTGTGACTGACATTTGGTTCCCTATCGAGATTCTGATCCAGGTTGATATGTCACGCTTCCCCCAGCTTTGCCTCTTTTGTTCTTGCTTTTGTTTGCTGTTTGAGGCAAGGTAGCTTTGCGGAAAGATCCCGACAACGTCAAAGTACTGGAGCGCCAGGGTCGCATTTTTTTGGCATTGGATGATTTGGATTCTGCAAGCTCCGTGGTGACCAGGCTGAATCTATGATGTATCTATTGTGTGTTTTCCTGATACTTATGCCCTTACCATCCCTTCCCAGTAGCTGGGGATTATCTATGTAACCCAGGTTGCCCTGGCACACTGAATGCACCGCAGTCTCTGTACATGTGTAAGTCAATGCAACCCCATCGAATCATGTTGCTGGGGTTGTGTCCCAACTTTATCAACTTTAATTGATCAGCAATAAAGATGTTATACTCAGCAATTGTTATATGAAATGGCTTACATCGCTGCTAATGGAGATTCATGGGGGCCCTTGCAGATGGTGGGATGACCATCTCCAGAGGGCACTTTCTCTGCAATAAATGCTTGGTAGAGTTCCAATCCCGTTTCTCTAGCACAGCGGGAGCGGGAGCAAGTAATACGTATACAGTTCACATCCTATGGTAAAACAGGAGCAGTTTCATGACAGACACAAGAACACTACAACAAACAGAATCTGTCGATTTGCGTCGTGCAAAGTGCAGGTGGCTGACTTGGAGCATCGAGGGCCGAAGGAAACCTTCAATGGCAGCGAGCGCCCTGCCTTGAGCGTTCGCCGCTTGCGGTGGTTGACAGAGGCTGCCCGTCAGCCGTTCTCCACGCTGGATGACTGCCATGCGTTTTTGGAACATTATTCCTCGAAGGCAGAGCTGATATCTCCTTTGGGTGTGCGCCTTCGAAAAGCACTACTCAAGGGATGCCTGGCTGCATGTCAGTCACTACTTGTTCAGGGGCTTCCTCTTGATGGCATTGTTCGGAACTTGTTCAGTTGCCATTTCCCTAAATTTTCTCACAGAATAACAATGCAATTTTGATCAATTTAATTTCAATGCTAGTTGATCCTCATGTGCAGTAAGGACTGGTGGAACGTTCTGATGCAGTGGATAACCAACGCCGCATTCGCCCCGCATTGGCCTACAACCAGAGATCTGTGGAGTTGGCTGGGGGTCAAGATGCAGATGAGATTGAAGAGCTGAGACTTGGGCACACCTGGGATTGTGCTGGTTTATGCTGGTTTACTTTGTTTTTACTCCAACTTAGCTGAAGAGAAGCATTGCAGCTTTCTAGTTATTTGTATAAATTCGTAACTTTGTCTTGGGCATCCAGATTGAAAGTCTTAGTGTAGGGTTCCACTTGGGAGATTCGGCTTGGTAGATGGAGCGGATAGGGTGTGTAGCGGACTGAAGACTGATCGTCCGGCAGACAGTTAATGTGAGATATTATTCTTGGGTGGAGGCACTCGCTCTGCCAAAAGTGCAAGCACAATTTGGCCCATCCTGCCCTATGCTCAGGATCCCCTATGCGGAGGAAGCTGTTAAAGTCTCTGGCGAACTGCTGGAAGACTTCTCAGAAGATGCTGATGCAAGGTATTGGCGCGGCCGTGCCCTGCTACGTTTGGGGCGGCATGCTGATGCTGACCGGCAATTTCAGGAAGGTTTGAAGCATGGCGACCATCAGCAGCCTGGTTCAGAGTGTCTATGACCATGACTCATTTTCTATATCGGCGCAGTTTCAGGCAAAGTGAAAAGGTCCTTTATGTTTGGGGATGGAAACATGCATCCACTCCTTTTGCAACATTTCCTCAGCTGATTAAGGCACATATCACGTCGGTGGCTCTTAAATCCAATACTGTTTATTGATGGATTATATCGTGCTCTAAGTCACTGCGCTTTTTTGTTTCCATGTTTCCCGGGTTTGGACATTAAATTGCTGATTCACGCTGGTGTTTCGCATGACTAGTTGTGACTATTCACTTTACTTTCTGAGCTAATCATATAACATGCTGAACGGTTGACCTTGCTGTTTGGTACGGCACCTGGCAATTTCCAACATCAAGGTCCATCAAGGAATTGCAGGAGACTGTCAGTCACTTGGAGGAGTTGAAACAGAGAGCCAACGCTTTTTACAAGGATGGCAATTTAGATGAGGCCATTCAGCTATTCTCCGCTGCCATCAATCGTGATGCCGACTGTGAGGATACTCGAACTGTTGCCACACTGTACTACAATCGCTCAGCTGCCTGGAGGAGAAAAGGTGAGTTTGAGAAAGCCTTGGATGATGCAAACATGGCCCTGGCATTGCATCCGAAATGGACCAAGGCCTTGTACCGACGTGGCATTCTTTTGCTCGAGTGTGGACGCTATGCGGAAGCTCTCACTGAGCTCAAGGTGGTGCAACGCGCTGATCCCACCTTTGATGATGACTTGCAAGACTGGCTGAGGCGTGCCCACAATTGGCTGGCAAAGCCGAAGCACACTCAGAATTTCTACAGGTTTCCAAGATTTATTTCAGTCGTGTTTTTCATGTGTTTTTCTTGGTAGCCTTCATACTGATTGCAATGGTATATGTGCAGGGCTATGTTAGCCCCAAGAAGCGATTTAGTGTTTTGCATGTTGTTGCCGGTCACTAGCTCCAACCTTGTTTCGTGTGGAGGTTCATGAACCTACCAATGGATGCCACCAAAGAGGACATCAAGAAACAATACCGTAGGCTATGTCTGCAATGGCACCCTGACAAGTCCGATGGTGGCCGTGAACGATTTGAGCAGCTACAGGTTGCGCACAGGTTCCTCACGGACGACGCACAAAGAGAGGAATATGACTTTGGCATTTGGACAGATCGACCTGCCAGACATCACACCAAGAAGCGTGACAAGGTGAAAGACTCATGGAACGACAAAAACAGCAATGAGGAAGATGCTCCACGAAGTCACTACAACTGGGGCGACCGGCATCTCATTGAAGACGAAAAGGTAGAGAGCATTTATTGGGGTGAAGAGGGTTGCCCTGCTTGGCTGCGCGAGAAGAGAATGGAGTATCAGCGGAAACAGTTTGGAGAAGACTACATTGTGCCCTGACGTCCCTCTTCCTTGTTTCACAGACCGGCCGATCAAGCCGCAACAAAGATGGGTGGTGCAGCTGCAGAGACCGACTTGTGTTTGCCACTCACGGTACTGGAGTCCATTGCAACTTACTGGTCCATGCAAACCATGTATTGGTAGTAAATGTACTTCTGAGAATTATTTGAATGGTCGGATTGCCTGCTGACATAGCACCACCTTTCAGTCAGAGAAAGAATGACAAAGATAGAAAAAGGCCTTTGGGAGCAGCAAGTTGCAGATCTTTTGAGCAGGTTCCCTCTTCCATGGTTTTTATCCCTTTTTATTGGAGAACTCAAAGCCTACCTGCTGCCCAGACGTGCCTGACATTGCCTGACCTGTTTCTGGTCTGAGGACTTTCGTTGATTGGGCCAGAGGCAGTGGCTACAATTATGAATGGTTCAGCACTGTGGCTTTGAACGAGTTTGCACCTTGTTTGCACCCACACGGCAATTGTCAGACATGCTCAAATGTGCCGGTTGGGCTGATGTCAAGTGCAGAAAGCCATGACTGATGACAGCTTCGTGGATGTGCAGGGCAAGTCACTACTACTCACTGAGACTGAGGCAAACAAGCCATCCAACCTCTAGGGCAGCGCGGCAGCCCGGCAGCGCCCTTCAAGACAACTCAATAACCAGAGACGTGGAGAAGAGTTGAGAGCTGGAACGGCATTTGCAAGTTCAGATTTGGGCCACCACTTCTCTTGTTGCATCCTGGTACTGTCGGTACTGTCCAGTCACATGAATACTGACATCACACGACAAAGTCTCAAACATGTTCATGTCTATCAAGTTTGCCGGTTGTTGTTAGTGAAAGCACGTCCATTCAGTTCAGTGATGCAGCGGGGCTTGACGGAAGCAACGCTGGAGCTGTGCCATTTAACGGAGGCTCCTGTGCCATGATGCCGTAGGCCTAGGGGCCCAGCTTCTGACCATTCATCAAGCGGCGGATCGTGGTGCTTCAGAGACTCAACATGATATAATATGTCAAATATGTCAATATAGTTCAATAACATTCAATACAATATAATATCAATATATAGTATATTACATTATTATACTATATATATATATACATGTGATTACATGTGTATGTAATTATGTAATTGTATGTTATATCAAAAGCTACATCTAAATAATTAGTACACATCAAAACATGTCAAAACACAAACGCATATTATCAAACACGCTTGAATAATGCCCCGACATACTAGGAGTTGACACTTTGCTTTGTAGCCATGATCAGCATTGAAAGGGACTTGCAATCATTGCAATCCCATATTTTTATTGCACAGGCAGTGCAGGAGCAGCTTTGTTGCTTTCTTTGTTGCCCATATTCGAACTTACAAAAGACGGGTTCAAAGGTTGACTGAGTTTTGTGACTCCATCAAGCCTCAAGCGGTGGGTGTCCAAGTTCCTCAACAGGCAACCATTCCTCATCCCTTAAAAATATCAAAAATAGAGAGGTGGATACAACAATGATAATACCTATCTATATATATATATATACACATAGAATACAGGGTGTTGATATTCTGGACACTTGCACCTTCGTTGAAAGCGATTTGCAAACTTTGTGCTTCCTTTGTGTTCTGTTTTGTGAAAGTGTATTTTGCATGCAGCAGCTTGCACAATTTCTTCCAACGATGAGAATGTGACCCTGCATATTCGAAACCAACACTCCGATCAAGCTGGGCTACTGTAGCCATTTCTCTGGTTTGTTTGTGCAAGTACTTGGATGTTCTTAATGTGTTGATGTACTTGGTATGTGTTTGATGATGTTGACCAGTGTGATTCCTTAGTTTGTCCTTGGGCGCAGAGCAGAGCAAGAAAGTCCATAAGGGCAAATCGTAGGTGCTCGGGACTGAAGCGAAAAAGGCAGCACCAGTCGGCTCGAACGCAAATTATCAACCAAGTCTAGTGTGGGCTCTTTGAAATTACGCATAGATGACATATTTATATGTCATACTGCACTAGCTATTGCTGTCTTTTTGTGAGCATTGCAAATTGATTTCCAACAATATGTTTCACAGACAAGCAATCAAGACAGGGATTTGTTAGACACAGAGCAAGAACTAGTTGTTCAGTTTCATTGTGTGGTTCCGCCACATCTTCATTGACATTGCGATTTGGACGGAGATGGTGTATTGTATGAAATGTTCAAGTTTCTATGCGATGTTCTGCCAGAAAACTGCACATATTTGCATGTGAACTGGATGTGCACTTGTATCTATATGTATTCTTACATAGTTGAAGTACCTGCAACAAGTGTATACTTTATTCACATCATATATGTGATGTATCAAGTGTGCGTGAGTGCTTGTGCTTCACAGGCATGTGTTACTTCGGTGCACTCAAGTTGGCTCCAGCTGAGTGGACTACCAGCACAGCACAGTAACATTTATAGCACCATATTTCTTGCAACTGAAATTTGTGTGCCATCATCTTGGCTTGGATGATCTCAGGCTATCTATCACAGTTCACAGTTGGATGGGAAGTTGCCACATCAGTTGCAGATGCTTACTGCAATCACACACGTAATTTCTTGCGTCCTCGCGGAGGGGGTGGAGTTTCAAGCGCTTAATTGCTGTGCCTACTTTGGGCCCGCCAAAGGCGGATCATTGGATCATGGCTTATAACCAATATGTACCTTGCTCAAATTTGCTCAAATTTCCCCTAAATTCGTTGTGCCGGGTGCTGTTTGGAGCAGTTTTCAACTCGAAGATCCTTTGGTACTGTGCATCCAGTTGTTTGTCCGGCCACTGCGTCCACAGGTCTTTCCACATGTTTGCAGTTTCAGTCGCTCACCCAGGCCTACAGCAACGCACAAGCCCCTCTTTCGGTGCCAAGGATCCGCAAAGTTCAGCCTTCCGTGGGCATCCATAGAACAAACATGAACAAACCATGTGTATGGATATAATTGGATATATGTATGGCCAAACAAGTCAAATATGTCAAGTTGCGTAAGAATATTAAGATACTGAAGACATGTCACATGCCCGGCCGTCAAGTCAAAGATGCAATCAAAATTTCGACAATTCGACAGTTTTTCCTGTCCTGGGTTTTCTATCAAAGGGAGTTCTATAATGGTTCTATCTCATGAGCCCTCAAACAGTTCCCCAGAGTTGTTGAGAGGTGAAAACAGGTCGTAGGTGTGTCAATCATTATCATGTTGTTGTATGTCCCTATTGACATAAATCCACTGCACAAGGCATCTATCCCCTTGGGATCCTTGAAGCATACTATCTCAGAATTACTATCTCATCCTGTCCCCGTGCTGAGCCAGACTGTAGGAGTGCTACTGGGGTCTGTCAAGTTCCTGGTGAAGCAAACTGCTATAGCACACTCTCTGAATAGCATAACCACTGCACCATGTGAAGTTCAGCGCAGGATGAGCAGCACTGAAGCCAAACGATCCGGAATCATGTTTGGCAGGACTGGAGGTTCAATTTGATCAGAGTTCGGTGCAAGGTATTGAGGCTTACTGCTCTTTTGCTTTTGCATTATTTGGGAGGGAAACAACGCAAATCACTTTATATGTGTAACAGGTAGATGATACATATTATTTCTGTGTGTGTTTTCTCGGATTGTGGTTCCTCAATTCCATCATGAGGCAAGCTCACGGAAAATTGGTACCCTCACTCAGAAGAGACAGTGGAAACATACTATACCTCAAACCCTGGTCTGAAAGAGTTATGGGCCACATGATTCGACCAAACTTAGCATAACCTGTTGGTCGATTGGGTAACAAGTGTACAGGATGGAACAGGATGGAACAGGCATCAGTCATCAGTCGCATTTGGGCAGGACCCGAAGCGATGCAATGCAGAGCCTGGAGGCGACGGAAGGGCCCATCGGTCGAAGCCTTGCTGCCGAGGCCAGCGCAGGGCAGCGCACATGACACATGGGACGTGTTTCATTGTGTTTCACACTGTTTGCAATGCTCAAAGTGTCCAAATAAAGTGTCCAAATGATATCAGATGATGCAATTCGTCATGCAACAATATGCAGCACATTGAAGTACCACAGTGAAAAGGCTGCGTTTCAAACGTGAAAATAGTGGACATCTGAATTATTGTAACTATATGAACGATGAATTTCATAATTAAGTACCGAATGCATATCGTGCCGTGTTTTTCTTGGAATGTATGAGGAAACATGGGTTTTTACAGGGGTGCAAGGGAATGCACCTGTTTCGACACAGTTGTGATGGCAAGACCTGTGAAACTGGCATTTGGATGCATTTGGTACTTCGGGATGTTGAAAGCTCTGATTTTGCTGCATGCAGCGCATGCTGCATTCCTTCCACGCTCACTTCGTGTGGGTTCTCTTCAACTGTCTTTTGCCTGGCAAGGAAGCTGAGGGTCATGACGTAGCTTGGAAGCATACCAAGTTTCTCCCTTTTCATTCAGACGTACAGGAAATCGCTGCTTTGCGCGGTCTTGAATCTTAGTTTAGCCCTGCTACTCAGCAAAGCCTTCAGACTGGACGGTTTTTGAGGCGGGTGAGGAGATCGAAGCTGATCCAAAGCCAAAATTTCAGGCAAACCTGGTATGCGGCAGCTTGGTGTTCCTTTAATTTATGCTAGCATCCAAGTTTGTGCATTGTTCTGATTGTCTTGAAGCATTCTTGAGGCTATTTGTAGGTTGTTTTTTTCCTCCAATTGGGAGCAAAGGTATCTTCGACGAGCGACCTTTCTTCCCATCCGTCCTCTTCCTCTCCACGGCTCTTGGAGCTTTTGTCATGCTGACTGAACAGCGGTCAATTCTGATAGACATGATCCTTGGCTGAAACTGAACGAATTGCCGGGTGTTCCCACAAGGTGAAAACATTGATGAGAACAGGCAAAGGTAGCACGGCACTGCGTAAGTATGGAAGGGAATTCACTGGTCCTGTGAATTGACTTTAGCAAGACACTGCACTCCATCAATACCATGATACTGCTAAGCTGCTCAGGGAGACAGCATGGGAAGAATTTAAATTCTGATATGAGCAATCTTAACATGTCAACAATGTGTTAGCATTGTGTTCTGCCAGATACTTTGAAAACAGTAGGCTAAGCAAATAGCTAGTTGCAGCTAGTTGTTGATACTGCCACTTGTCCCAGCTGAGGTCTGGATCTGCATGGTTCTTCACATTTTTTTTCACTGCAACTTGGTAAACCCATTTTGCGCTGGTGATCAATCTGTGGGGTTGCCTGTGAAAGGGCCCAGTAT
>BGPT01000497.1:202282-239782 GCA_003297045.1 Symbiodinium sp. clade C Y103 | reverse complement strand
ATTTGAAAGGGAAGGATGGGAGGATCTTAGAATTGAATTTGACCTCGGACATTTCAGGCAAAAGAATGCTGAGCCAGTATCACGAGATCACGAGGAAACATGGGCGCGTTGCTCACAATTGTGAGAACTCAAGTTGATTCAAGTTGCGATCATAAGTGTTTGACTGTTTTTGAAGTTGAAGTGGCTGCTATCATGAGTTGATGTTTTGGTCCCATTGTGAGATATTGTGTTGCGTACTTTTTCTTTTGTAGAGTATCGATTCTTGTGTTCTTCTTAGCCAAGCTGTTCTGTTACTTGTTCTCATCTCTTTGTTTCTGCTCCTGCCTTTCTGTTGTTTTAGTAGAATTTGCTTTCTTAGTTTGTTTCATTTTGCGGATCAGTTGCTCAGTTTGAAGTGAGATAAGTTTTTGCGCTTTCACCGCCACTGGTCACCTTACACCATCATCGAATTCGGCAGCAAGTAATGAAACTTGGCTGCTGCATTTCGCAGGCCGGCACCGTCTGGGCATATTTAGGAGGTATGCGTTTGTCTGTGTTTGCCTTGCCCCTGGTAAGATTCGTTGCTAATAGTTACCATGCATCACATGTTTTTCAATTTGTCCAGGAATCAGTGCAAGTCTCACAACCCAAACCCAGGTTTTCGGGCTGGAGATTTTCAAGGTGCTGAGCGCTTCTAAGCTGCCGTTATCCATGGATCGGACACAAAAAAGATGGAACCACATGAGCCATGTCCTAAATCAAAGTGGTTGGCGTGGTGCTCACTTCGTCAAAACTCCTTAATAAAACTTTAATAAACACGACATGACATGACACGACTCTATAATACATTTTGATACATTTTGATACTCTATGCTCGTGGTTGCTTGACGCATGAGATAACCATTCAACAGATTCCGCTGTCCATTGCCATCCATTGCCCCAGGTCTCTATGCCACTGCTTTGCAAACTTCGGGCGAGCTTCCGAGCCCTCGTCTGTTCTCAAATCGGGCTGCTGCACGCCTGAAACTGGCAAAGTGGGAGGAGGCCTTACAGGACATCATGGAGGCAACCAAGAGGGATCCAGCGAATCCGAAGGTTTGTCGTTGCCTCAGCTGAGATGTTATAGCTGAGAATAGCGTTCAGAATAGCTGAGATTCATTGATTTTGAAGTAGATTTGGGTACAGTGGAAAGCTACGGATGTAGATTGTACATGAGCATACGACCTGTTGTAGGCACTCACACTCACATTCAGCATACATTTGGATGCACTTGGTAGAATTAAGCAACTCTTGTTACTTTGGAACTTGTTCATTGTGGGCTACAGCGACGGAGCGGTGATGGTCGGGTCATTGACAAGTCTTTTACCATATTTATTTGGGCTCGAGCTTCAAGCAAACTCACGAACTATCGTTTTATTCTTCGCTGACTCTGAAACTCAGAGGACGCAAACTGAATCATGACTTCATTGCATCAAACTATCTCCATGACTTTGCTGGTGGTCCTTCTGCCTTTTGGCGAGATGCTCAATGTGAAGTTGGGCTCCAAGATGCCTTTGGATCAACAAAAATGTAGTTCTTTGGAGAACCACGAGGTCTATACGTCGGTGAAGGTAGCCATAGGCAATCCTCCGCAGAACTTTGACTTGGTGGCCGACACGGGAAGTGACAACTGCATAGTCTACGACTGTTCCTGCAAGGAATGCCCAGAAGCTTGGGGATCCTGCTTCAACGGCCCAGCTCGTTCAAACTCGTTCAAACTGCCCATGTTCAAGGTGCGGCAGAGAGGGTCTGGGACTGCGTATTCATAAGTACCACATCTTCCGGAGCACTATTTTCATCTATTTTCCACGTCTAGGACAGCAAGAAATTCAAATTCCATGTGACTTATTGCCGTAGTTCGGCTTGTCCCTCGTTCCATCTCGGGCCAACCACCATCATAGAAGATCGAGCTTTCCTGCAAGACGAAAGCAGCCAACTAAGAGTCAGCAACCAATAATTGATGTCCTTGTCGTTTTAGATTATTTAAGGATATTTAAGGGATTGTTTTGGAAGATGATGCTTTCGCGTTGATGTTTTTTTGCTTTGAAGAACCTATGGAAACACTTTATACATATATGATTATAATTATATAGATATATGCAATGATTTAGCATCAAAACAATTCTGGAATTCAACATTTTCCAGAGCCCGTTCTGTTCATTGCTGCCATGCCGGAGTTTGCCTCCTGTTCTGTGCATGTAGAGTTCCCAGTGGAGCCATTTCAGGTGGAGGGCGAAGGCCACAACCCAAACAATGTTACCACGGCCCCAGCCTCCATGGTGATGCGCTTTGGCAGCGGTGATATCTCTACGAAGATCGCATCAGACCAGGTGCAAATTGGCCCTTTGAAGGTTTACATGGAGAACGGGCTGCTGCTCATGGTATCTAGGATGCAGATGGAGGCAAATGGATGCAGATGTAAATTAATAACATGGCCTTCCGCAGATCAATTCATTAAATTGTTGGGACTTGAACGCTGATAAGATTGTTTCCTTGAGATCAGCTGCAAGGGTTCCCGATTTATCTCAATTTTAGGTAGCCATTCATGCCCTTTCCTCCATAGAGTCCCCAATCATATGGCACCCAGGTGGATCAGGCCTTGTCGCTGACGGGTCATTTCGAAGGTATTCTGGGCCTTGGTCGCCCACCAGACCGGGACCGCGCCAGTCGCGCCAAGATCCAGGTCCCAGGCTTCTTGGAGCGCGCCCAGGTGCAACGCTTCTCCATGTGTTTCAACCACAAGGCTCCAGGCGTCCTGGGGTTTCATACTCCCAATCATCGGAATCCCCTGAGCTCAGTGGGCAAAGCACATTGGTCCTTGAACTTTCACGGCATTACCTTTGGCCAGGAGAAACTTGGAGGCAATTGTCCGACCTTGCAGAAATCTGATATTCTGAAATTTCACTGTGCACGTGCATTGAATGAACATCTTGATATACACGACAAGTTGGTCAACTGTATAGTACTTCCACTCGCTAACGATTTGAACTTGCTGAGGTCATCCTGATACCAGGTTGAGCCTTTCTTTTGATGGATCTGAAATATATGTCACTGCTTTCCAACTTCCAACGCTTTTCGACTGTTTTGTTGGGCGTCACATGGTACACGGGTATGACCAGCACAGACAGAGACAAAAACAGACAGACGCAGACAGAGACAGACAGAAACGGACACAGAGACAGACCGGGCACAGAGACAGACACAGACAGACAGGCAGGCAGGCAGGAAGGAGGGCAGACAGACAGACAGACAGACAGCCAGAGAGAGAGAGAGAGAGTGAGAGACAGAGACAGAGACACAGACAGAGACAGACAGACACAGACAGACACAGACAGACACAGACAGACACAGACACACACAGACACACACAAACACACACACACACACACACACAGAGACAGAGGCAGGGACAGAGACAGGGACAGAGACAGGGACAGAGACAGGGAAAGAGACAGGGACACAGACAGGGACACAGACAGGGACACAGACAGGGACACAGACAGGGACACAGACAGGGACACAGACAGGGACACAGACAGGGACACAGACAGACACAGACAGACACAGACAGACACAGAACACAGATTGACACAGAAAGAGAGAAAGAGAGAGAGAGAGGCACAGACAGACGGACGGACGGACGGACAGACGGACAGACAGACAGACAGAGAGAGGGAGAGAGAGAGCGAAGGAGAGAGGGAGAGACACAGAGACACAGACAGACGCAGACAGACTGACATGTGACATACATACAAACATACAGACTTACATACAGTGCATACATACAGTACATACATACAGTACATTCAAACAGTACATACAGTACATACATACAGTACATACAGTACATACAGTACACACAGTACATGCAGTACATACAGACAGTACATACAGTATACACATACAATACGTACGGTGCATACATATAGTACACACACATACACACAGTACATACAGTACATAAGGATACATAAGGTACATACAGTACATCACATCACGTCACGTCACGTCACATCACATCACATCACGTCACATCACGTCACATCACATCACATCACACTACTATACATATGTATATATACAGTATATATATATATACATATAACGACTTCCTTTAACTGATGACAATGTATACTCTCCCTGATTTACGCTGCCCATGTTGTTGAGATGGTTTTGCCGTGCTTTGATTCCACGTGAGGGATGTGCTGGAGAAGGCACAAGATCACCGGGCGCCATACTCCAAGGAATGTCAAGTTGGGCTTCTGCGGGTCTGAGGGCATGCGATGCAGCGTCATCCCAGACAGCGGCACCACTTTGCTGGTTGGTCCAGAAGGACCGATTCTTAGCATCTACGAGGCTTTGTGCAAGAGCCGCTTGGTCCTGCAACTGCTTTGTCGAGTTGGTTTGTACATGTTTATACACTGTACATCACTTTACTATATGTAAAATGATTTGTGATTGCATCGCCCTTTGAGGGAGATGTTGGCTTGTGCGCAAGTGTTCGCAACTTTGTTTTTACGATGAACCCATTAGATTCTTGGATGCTGTGTTTACTGAGTGACGCAAAAAGTGTGCTCATGCCAGCTGCCGTCTCTCTTTCAAATCCAAGGCTGGGAACGGTGCAACAAGATGTACGAGAAGCTGAAGAAAGAAATGTTCCATTTGGCCAGTGCTGGGGTTGAAGTGGAAGGACTTCAAGATGACGCTTGCAAATTTGTTTCAGCACGGGTTGCTGACAAACCCACCAATTAGTTACAACTTCAATGTATTTCAAATTATAATCCATTTGATGGTATGCTGCAATGAATACTTATATACTGTTTGCCATGTCAGCAAATCTCAAGTTTCCATGTGTTGCCTTGTTTCATTTTGTTTCATCTCGTTTCCTGTTGCCATTCCGCCCAGCCTGAGGCCCATCCTAAGGCAAGCCTGCGTTTGTCTCCACCTGAAGGTTTCATGGCTACGGTGGCCAAGCTTGCGGCCAGCAGCGGGGAAGGTCTCAGTCCCACGCCTGTCATGCCTGTCAACTTCACTGGGTTGCAAGATGTGAAAGAAGATGTGAAAGGAGTTGGAAGTAATGGAGCTGATACGTCGCTTCCTAAAAAAGCGCACCGTGGAAACTTGCTTCAATTCGGTCAGTTCTCACAGAGTTTGTGTGTTTTCTATCCCAAGCCAGAGGACTGGAAATGATCCTGTTCGATTTGGGAGTCCATGTCTTTTGATTTGGATTCTTTTACTTGTGAAGCCTTCCTGGTCGTATTCCCAGGTGATGGAAACGAAACCTTTGAAGTGTCTCCGGGAATGACCCTTCGGCTCTTGCTCCAGCACTGCACTGATTGGATGAGCCAAGTGGACATCAATGCAGACACTTCCAGCAAGAGTCAAGAGTTTGTGTTGCTTTTCATGTTTTGCCATGCGAGTATAGCTCTATTTTCTTTGCCCTTGGAAAGGAGTTGGAGGAAATCCTGTAGAAACTAAAAGGCAAAATTGTATTATAGAGTGCAGGCATCAGCTCGCAGTTTCAGATGCAGCAGAGTGAGTCTGAGACAGTTTTGAGACAGATCCGTCTTGTGCCCCGTGTTGGCTTTGTCAGCCAAGGAGATGCCTGACCTAGTCTTTCACGTCACAGACAAGAATGGCAACGCAGAAGAATTGAAGATTTCTCCTCGAAGCTATGTTTTGGCCAAAACTGTGGATGTTGAGGCAGGATGCTTGTGGAAAGGGTTTTGGAGATGCCGGGACAAGATGAGAACTTGTGATCATTTGAATTGGATCAAACTCATACTGGTATCAAGGCTATAGGTCCCTATACTATAGGAATCTATGGTGCAGTGACAGTCGCTTCCTGTCAGCCACAAGCCTTTTCCGGGACCTGAGAGATGCCCTGCCAGGTGCCTGGAGTTAGTGACATTTTCGGCATGCACTTGAACACGAAGCGCAGAGAAAGGAAACAGATTTGCGTCATGGGGTTTAGCCCTGCAGACTATCAAACAGAAACGGATGGGCAAATCTGGATTCTCGGAATGCCTCTTTTCTATGAGCAGCTTACTTGAATCAGTTGGATTGAATTCTTGTTCTGCGCATTTCAGCCTCCATCACATCATTTTTGTTCAACTTGATTGAATAATGGTGAGGTCAATGTGTTTTTTCACAGAAAGGGACGCTGTGCAGGGCTGATTTTTACGGTGTTTTGAAAAAGTCACTAAAACACATCTTTGGTTAATATGTTTATATGTTGTTTGACTCTATGCCCATAGACCTTTAACTACATCATGTTCCCTAATATCATGGAAACATTGATACGTAGAACTTTAAGTACATTGCAACTCGCTAAATTAAGTCAGAATACTTGCTTGATTACTTTTTTGTTTCTTCTTCAGGATATGTGATGGCAAAGGTAATTATTCTTTTCCTTTCTCCTCTCTCCTCGTCCTTCTTAAGGTGATTCCAAGAGATCCCCAGAGTTCCCCAGAGATCTCAAAGGAAGGGTAAGGAAAAAAATCAAAGTAAATAGTAAATGTAATACATAATACATAGCTCCCAGAGGGGGAGGGGGGGGGTCAAAAAAAAAAAATTGTCGACCCCCCCCCTTCATAGCTTCAAAATCCTCAAAATCCTTATCTCTGGGAATCTCTGGAGATTTTCAAAAATCACTGTTAGAAGACACAATGAGAAAAGGGAGTTCATTCTTGACTGAAACCTGGGAAACCATTGGTTTTTAGCACTTTTCATCCTAAAATCTTGAAAACAACTAGGTGTTTTCAAGTTTTTCGAATGAAGTCTTGGAACCTCGAGGAAGCTTCCATTGAAAAAACCTATGTTTCCCTAGGGGTTTTTAATTTGTTTGATGAAAACGTACTAAAAACCATTGGTTTTTGAAGATTTTGGAATTTTCTTTCATTATTGGCTAAAACCTTGGAAACAACATGTTTTTCATTCTGAGTCAAAAGTCTGGAAAACCATTGGTTTTTATCAATGTTCATCCAAATTAGGTTGTTTCAAGTTTTTTGAATGAAGTATTTGAACCTTAATGGAAGCTTCCATTGAAAAAACCTATGTTTCCCTAGGGTTTTTTGATGTTTTGGATGGAAAAGTAGCAAAAAACAGTTTTATTTAGGTTTTTGAAATGTCTTTCATCTTGGCTAAAACCTTGGAAACAACATGTCTTTCATTCTTCGCTAAAATCTTGAAAAAAACATAGTTATATATGCAATTTTGCAAGTATGATGACATGTAATGTCCAAATACTGTAGGTGCTATTGACACTAATTCTACGCTCTTTGTTTGCTTGCACTGTTGGTTTGGAGGGAGACATGTACAAGTCAATGCCGCTTTCCATTTACCAAGGCTACTCTGAATGACAAGAGTAGCCTGCATACAAGGATTCCTTCTAGTGGTTCCTATCTCAAGACTCAAAGTCTATGGAATGGTTGTGCTATGTTGGGTTAAAGCTGACCTCTGCTAGGTGCATGTGGGATTAATGTTCCCCTGCTGTTGTATGATGATTGGGCAAAAGTAAGTTTACATTAAAGCTGATCTCTGCTAGGTGCATATGGGATTAACGTTACCCTGTTGTTATATGATTGGGCAAAAGTAAGTTTAATCCAGGGCAGTCTTGTGAGATGTCAACTTTGAACCCTTGATACATCCTTTGCAAAAGCAATTGCTAGCATCTCCCATGATGTTGTAAATCCCAAACTTTAAGTTGAATATGTAAAAGCCACCAGTCTAAGCAATATAGATAAACAACTGGACTGGCAATTAACTATGGTGATGTCAGAAAGCTAATCTGCCTTAGCAAAGAGATTTACTTGTGCTATCTGATTAAGCATTAGGTATTGTTAGCAATTTACAAAACATGATGATGTGTCATGTATAGGTATGCTATCTGCTTCTGCAGCTTGTATGGGACACTATTTGCTAAGTTTCCTGTTTGCTTGCATCATTGGTTTGCCAGAGAAACATGTACATAGCAATGGCAAGTTCAGGTAGACTCCGTTGACAAGGACACACATGTATACAAAAGTGATTGCCATAAGTTCTTGCATCAATCTCTAAGTTTCTGGAACCGCTATGTTTATCATCCTAATTATTTTATACATATATAATATATATATACATAATAGATTCTTTAGGAACCACATTGTATATACACATATCTAAAATAACAAAAATACGCAAAACACATCGTAAAAATCAGCCCTCCACAGCGTCCCATTCTCTTTTCTAATGGAATTGGCAGACTTTAAACAGCAAGATCAACCCAGGTACACTGCACATTATGATCGAGGGAATGCGCCTGAGGAGGTGACCATGGGATTTACCTCACAACATGATGAAGCCTGTGGCTTGATGCAAAGAGGCAATATGTGGTAATTGTATGGAATTGTCCAATTGTCCTTCCATTCCCATGTTATCAATTTATATACATCATATAGATAAAACTACATGTTATATTGTATATTATATATATATATATATTTATATACTATCTGATTATGTCATGTTATCAATATCCAAAGAGTCTTCTCGGCCATTGTTGATTTAAAGGCTTGTATTGCAGGGGAAGTGTATGTCCAATTGCAAGGTCTCCAATTGTTCAAGCAGAGACAGCTTCATGTCTTGGACCTAGGTGGGCAGTGTGATGACAATGTGATTGTGAGACAGGAGTCACTTCTTGCTGAGCAAGTAGGGGACGGCAGCCATACAAGCGTGGGATTGGAATCCCTGAACTCCTTGTCCAGGGAGCCAATTATCCGAGATTTATCTGACATAGACCATCTTTGAGGAAAGCTCAAAGAGGCTGAACACATTTCTCACATTGCAGAGGGCTTCACACTTGGCGCCCAGTCGTGACTGGCAAAACTTGCAAAAAGTCAGCTGCTGACATTGCTGATACTCTAGGGCAGTTGGGACATGGACCAGGAGCATTTAGCAACGGAGGTGGTCATGTTGATTGATTTTGCCGCAACTGCATGCAAGGTCACGGTGATGGTTTTAGCATGTTTTAGCATGTTTTAGCTTCATCCAGTTTTGCGCCAATCGGATTTGATCATGATCACCAAAAAACAACACAGAGAGAGAAATTTGTCACAAGGTTGGTATAAAACCAATTTATATATAAGCATCCACTAAGACACTCGGTGCATTCGTCGTGTCCATGTGCTCAGCTGACGGGCCGGTCGCTGAGGTGAGCGCTTTGCTCGGTGCTTGCTGCTGAACAATCGGCTTCCGGAAGGCTAGAAGAATCTCAGGAAAATGACGGATTCCATGCGATTAGGAGGGATTCCCCAACGAATACGCGTTGATTCAGTTGATTCATTGATTTCTTGTGTTTTTAGGCAAGGCTTGCCCCCTGCAAGTTGCAAAGGTGTCCACATTTGCAAGCAACGGCTACGGAACTTGACTGACGCGCAGAAGGGCAATGATGAGTGGCAACCATTCTTGAGCATGTCGAAGCGATTAAGCCATCATGCTGGTGTACTCCATGAAATGGAAAGCATTTTGATGTCAGTTCATACTGCTGAAGCCAAAAGATGCTTGTCGTCCGGTGACTTTTGGGAGCTTGCTGATAGATGGGAGCCATGTTTTGATTAGCCTAGTCCCGGGAATATATGCATTGAAGTGAATTGCTATTGCTGGAGAGCTACAGTGAGCACTGGGTTGAGCCTGACTGAGGTCAGCTATGCTTATGGTACACAGGATGGATTTAGCTTTGCCTCACCCAAAAATGTCTTCAGGATCGGAGAGCCAAGTGTCTGATGCTGCCGCCATCCTTCACGGCTGTGACTCCATGCTGCAACTCCTCAGTGATTTGGAGACGCTCTGCTTAACACATGGCCCATTTTGGCCCATCTTGGCCCATCTTGGCCCATCTTGGCCCATCTTGGCCCATCTTGGCCCATCTTGGCCCATCTTGGCTCTGGTATTTTCAGTTGGCGACCCACTGAGTTTCCTTCATGTTATTTGATATACATGCAGACTGAGAGTGGTCAGCATTGACTTGCAATATGTTGCAAGAACTTTTCATGAAAGTATCATCAAGTCAGACAGTGACATCAAATATAATTCCAGCACTATACTATACAGACATGACTAGTTCAGGCCGCTTTCAAAGCGGGTACAAGTAAGATAAAAGTTGTGAAGTGCAGTGTTCACTTTGAACTCCTGACTCTTGCCTGCATCCATAGGAAACAGTCGCCTTTCGGAGTGCGTTTGCGTTTCTGCAAGTTGCGAGCTTACTTATATCCGGTTCCTGCGCAGCTCGGAATTGATATTGCCAGAGATCCGTAGAGGCAGTGTTTGGGGCTTGGGGGGCGCGATCCATGAGTTCCAGGGCCCTGCCGTATTAGGTCAATGTCAGGTGTGGTCAGATTAGTCGACCAGTTTTTACATGATGCTTTCGCGTAGCGCGTGCAAATTGCAGTCCCAATCAGTCGGTGCCAAAGTATGTTTGCACGTTTGCCTTTGCACAAGGAATGGGGATCGAGACGAACTCACACCAGAAAACGGACCTCAAGAATGGGCTAAAAAGGCCTTGGAGGTTGCTGATGGGCTGCTGAGCTGAGTGCAGGCTGTTCACAGTGTCTGACAGAGGGTGTGAAGGAATCTGAAGTAATGGAAAGAAGAGGAAAGACGTTCGTTTGGAGCTGACGGTCAGATATAGTATGTGCGGCACGGAGGTATGATCAGGTATGATGGGATCAATCTCTCAAAACTGAGGCTGTTGGTGGAAGACCCGCGATGGCCAGATTCTCACCATTGGAGGGCGCGCAGCTTGGTTCGCCTGCAGCAACGTCAAGAAGCACGGAAAGCTTTGAAGATGGCACAGCTTTGCGCAGAGGAGCGCGTAGCGAGATGGTGGGTCAAACTGTTGCTCAAGCATAAGCCGTTCTTATCCTTTCTTCTACTTCACTGCATGACTCTTGAAGCATGCAGCATACATAAGTGCATGGTTCACTCTGCTCCAAGCCTTTGCTGCATTTTGTTGCTATTGGATGATTCGATCAGATATTCTGCTATTTCTGCATGTCCCGTCCCAGCAAGGAGAAAGGTGGAACGCATAATCTGACAGAGGAACTTTTGGATGGCATGCGGACCATTGATCAGCAGAAGGAGACGCTTGTTTGACAACCTACTGAAATCACTCAAGTGCTGCAGTTCATGAAGCATGTCATTTTAGCATCGAAGCCTTGCTGAGAGTGCGACCTGCTTCAAAACAAACACGGGTGTTGGAAGTCTTGTTCTATGGAAGATTCTCATGATCTACACCAATGATCACTAATCAACTTTTCGTGGCCTATGTCATACATGCATACTCAAATTCAAGCTGGTTCTGACGTCAATTCCAGCTTGGGAGGCTCCAACACCAGAACGATCCAGAAAGTGTGTTGTTTTGATTTTTGTACCAAGGAGAGGCAACGACGCCTACAGAGCTCAACAGTGGAGCTTGGCGAAGGAGTGCTATGACCTCGCGATTGCGGCAGATTCTTTGCGAATGGATGTAGAGCAACTTGAAAGTGAAGAGCCAGTTTCATTAATGTTAGCATCCCTGCAAGGCACTGCAAGGTATGATGTTGGCGAATGCATTCGCCATCCTTCGGGTCGAGCTGACTTTGGGATGCAGTTGTATACTTTGTGCTTTTGAAGGTATCAGACAGAAGCCGAGAACACGGTGAACCCGCGTTTTTCCAACAGTTAAAACATGAGCAAATTTGCATCAGCCTTGTGCCCAGGCTTGAGTCTCATTTTTCTCACCAGCGTCCCTTTTAGACCAATCTATTGACATAAGCTGACTGCGTCCTTTTCCAATTTGAGGCTCAGTGCCCAGCTGTACTGCAATCGAGCTGCAGTTCAGGCGAGGCTTCACAAGCGGGAAGCCGCGCTGCAGGAAACTTGGACCAGCATAAAAAGGTTTGCAGGGAAGCAAGATGAACCAAGAAGATCCAAGGTTTGCATATGTTTGAATGCTGAAATTTGCGGAAATTCTCCTCAATTGTGCACATTGTCCGATTTTGAGCAGTATCCTGTGGGCCGTGTTCCCACAGGATACCACTGTGGCTTTGCGTTTGCGTCCATCCTACGGGAAGGCACGCTTTCGACGTGGCATCCTCTACATGGAACTAGCAACCTGACTTTGACTCTCAGAGCCCAATCCCCTTTCATTGCAGGAGGCACTTTGCCTAGGACTTAAATAGTTTTATAATATGTTATAAAGTCTTATACAATATAATATATATTTTTTTTTTTTGCGGTATTTGCGGCATAGATGCATTTTAGCTCGAGGACTCGCCTTGTGGATTTCAAGTTTTGTTTCATGTTTTGCTTGTGTGCGGTGCATCCCCCAGCCATCCCAGCAAGTGGAAGAGCCAAATGCTGGTGTTGAACACTGTTGAACATTGTTGATCTAAGGAGCGCTATGCTGAAGCAGCGCGAGACTTCGAAATCCTGTTTCGAGAAACGCCAGGGTTTGACGGTTTGGCCGCTTGGCGAGCAAGGGCGGCACGCTGGGCTGTTCGGCCTCCTGCACGGAACTTCTATGCCATTCTGGGCGTTGACTTTGGGGCCTCTGCGTCGGACATCAAAAAGGCATACCGGAAGATGGCCCTGAAATGGCACCCAGATAAGATTCACGGCAGCATGTTGAGCAGTGCCACTTTTGGTGTTGAGTGCTAAGTTCAGGGCACTTTTCCCAATTTGAGTTTGAGAGTGAAAATGCAACGCAAAGTGCTCTTCAGAGGGCCTTGTCATGCACCTGGCCAAAGTGCAGGAACGTCGATCGTGCCGAAGAAGCAGCTCAAAAGTTCAAGGAGGTCCAAGAGGCATTTGAAGTTTTGTCAGATCCAGCACGTCGTCAAGAGCTTGATGGGTTTGAGGACAGGGGTTGCAACGTTTGGCTATTTTCAGTTGATTGATTCACCCTGATCACTCTTGGACAATCTTGAGTATATAAAATTTATGATATATATATAATATATAATTATATATATAGAGATTCGATATAATGTGGCTGGAATTTGTTGACACCTTGTCCAAGGCCAGGGGATACAACTACAATGGCTCCACCTTCCATCCGGGATGGTGATGAAAACCGATGAATACCGTGATTGGCAAAACTTGTGGCTTTGAGGATGTCCTTCCATCATCTCACATGCCACTCTGGGATACTGTGGGCCCTTCGGGATCCCCTCGAGTGCCGCATCAGAAGTGACCAGGGAGACAAGCCTTGCAACAGCATTGCCGTACCACACCAATCCCTGTGCAAGTGGCCAAAGTTGTGCGAAAGATGCCCTGCTGCCAAAGGAGACACTATCAGACAGGATTTGGCAATGTTTGGCCGGGTAGATGAGCAAGATGAGCGGCAGTCGCTGGCCAATTCCTATCGAAAAAAGTGGACGCAGCATGGTAGGCCTATTCAAATATCCGGCCCGCCGCACTTTGGTCATTCATGATGCTCATGAAAAGCTGCTGCCAGCTTGCTTCATGCACTGTTCCTCTGACTTGGAAGGTTTCAATTGAACGGAATACAAATTTCAAGTGATTTCTCTCACTGAATTTCAAAGGGAGAATCGACAAAGGACCAAGCTGAGAGCTCAGGTCATGTGTGGAGGTTTAGCCATCATTGCAGTCCTGGGTTCCTTTGTGGATGCTGCACCTCAGCGTAAGGAAGACATTATTGATGCACCGTGCTAGTATAAAATAAGGTGCGCGGGTTTGAAACAGCAGGATGTCGAAACAGAACCGAACTGAAAGTAGATCAAATCGGGTTTGGACGGGTTTTGATGCGTTTCCCTTGGCTTCCTAACATGCTCTTTTCCGGGCCACAGACGATGCCAAGGCACTACTCCTCTGGTGCATCACACAGTTCAGAATCTTGACAGGCACTACAGCTTTTTTATTGCCTGCAGAGGTTCTTGCAGGTGTGGACCTCTTGCTTTCTTCTACCTGCAGAACAGGTCCTTGAATTCCTCGACCTGAACCGACTTGAACTCAGGATTTCCACTTCTTTTGATTCTTCACATGGTATACTCAGCGGTATTTGCAAAGCTGGTGATGCCAATCTTCACCATCCATGCTCCTTGGAGAATGCGGTCAATTGATGTCAATTGATCTTAATTCTGGGGCTGGTGCATCAAACCTGTCACAGGGTAGACTCGGTGCCTGTGATGCTGGTTGTAAAAAGAGATGGCTGATGGTGTCTTTTTCCATGCCAGACAAACAGCAGCAAGAGGTTTGCCCACGAGTTCTGGCAAGCAAGTGAATTTGCTGACAGATTCGAAAAAAACAATACTGATCACTGAAGCATCATGACATGCACAGTGAATGAAGCTTTTGATCGCGGATGCCCTGAATCAGGGGCTGTAGTCAACTGTTGCAAGCAGGTGCCAGGCTAACAGGTCAGTCAAATCAATGATCAATGATCAATGATCGATGTCCATGCCGTTCCCAGCAGGTTGGCTTTGTGTCAAGAAGTGAGCTGGCAAAGGACTACAAGAACGATGATGCTTTGCTGCAATGCTACGTGTGAAAGGCACGCACTGGATGGAAACAGAGAGAGAGAGAGAGAGAGAGTCTGAAACAGTGAGTCTGATATAGTCTGAAGATGTGGGAACCCAGAGTTAGGCCACTGCAAGTTCAAGGTTTTGCCACGAAGGATCCAGGATTGTTTCTTGGAAGGATGGTTTTTGAACTGCTTTGAAAAGGACGAACCTTGATGGTTGCAAAGAAACTTGTGAGTGCGACATGTGTTTGATTGCGTAGATGTGTGTGGGTGTGCGCGCAGACGCTCAACATCTCTCAGCCATTGACAGCACGTCCATCACTTCGATTGTTCTGAATGATATTTGCCGAATCAATGCATTTGAGATTGATGCAATTTTGTTGTATATAGATGTATATAGAGCGCTATTGAACAGACCGACATGTCATAGCCGCAGGCCTTCTTGTGAGTGTTGTATTCAGCTTGCCCGAACAATGCGAAGAATAACTCGTTGCTGTTCCTCTGGTCCTGAGTCAGTTGGCCCCAAAAGCATTTTTAGACTTACTGACTCTTACTGTAAGCATGTCTCCATCCAAGCTTCGTGAAAGCGCTTGAGGAGTTCTGGGTTCTTGTGGACAAAGAGACTGGACAGCACTTTGTTTGCAGCATCGATCTAGGGTAATTCTGGCTGCTACTGTAAGTTGCAGTGATTTGCCTGCCCTGCATCTTCTGTCAGATCGGCCAAGAAAAAATGGCGTTCTGTCCAGTGTTGTTTATGTCGTTAAATTGGACATTTTATACGGATACTGATTGACAGCTTCACTCATGCTTTGCTGCAGTAAGCGTTGATGCAAATGGATGCTACTGCTACTGGTACAAATGACATCAAATGGCACCCCCCACCAGTCAGCAGAGTTCCTGTCAACAGCCAGTTGGCATGTATGCCTAGCCAGACCTGTTATTGGGCAACTTACTGGCGCGTAGCATTTGATGGCGTACCGTGTCAGCCTCCATACAAAACATCCAAGGTCAACGTCGGTGAAAGATTTGGATGCAGATGACTACAATGAGGCTTTTGACAATGACCTCTTTACATATGAAAGTCTGCACCTCAAGGGTGGCACCTTACTGCATTGTGTGTTTATGTGTATTTGCCATATATTGCCATATTATCCAGCCAA
Source organism: Symbiodinium sp. clade C Y103 (assembly GCA_003297045.1). Classification (NCBI taxonomy): domain Eukaryota; class Dinophyceae; order Suessiales; family Symbiodiniaceae; genus Cladocopium; species Cladocopium sp. clade C. Next base: position 224,104 of record BGPT01000497.1, on the reverse strand, counting down.
CGTGTTCTTTTCTCGGTGTTTGGGATAGAGTGCCTTTGTTGGGGGTCAGTGTAAGTATGGATCGAGTAGGCAACTTGGTTGCCTTTGACGGTCCAGGGTTAGTAGTTTCTACCAGTCTGATGATGGAAATTCCGTGGCAAGCTGAGTTCAGCGAATGCTGTTGATCACAGTTGCTACACTGAGGCGCCCGAAATCCATACGATAAGGGGTGGCACCGAAACTTGGATGCAAACCAGTTATTTAGTGCAGTCTATAGAGCAAACTTCGATGATCAATCAGGCATTTTGATGCATTTTGCTGAACTTATTCAGTGCTCCTTCCCGTGGCCACACGTGCAGCAGCAACCCGTAGCAGCTCTGAGCATCGCTGCAATGGCCGGACTGAGGCAATTGTTTGAGTTTCTGGTTGACCACCAGGTGGTCACCTGATCAGCTGGGGGAATTCTAAGGCGCAAGGCCAGCTATCAGGGTGCTCAGTTGCTTGAGCATTTTGAGCACCTTGAGCATCTTGAGCTTAGATGAGCCCAACTTCATCTTTCATGTTCATCCATTATCCATTTATATAGATCCATTTAGATCCATTTAGATCCATTTAGATCCATTTAGTATATCGGGGGCATCTCATGTTTTGCGTTGCAGATGCTGCAATACCGTAGTACATCGTAGCACTGTACTTTTTATCTTAAGCACTGTGCGATGAGGAAACTGCATCAGGCTTGGCAGAAAGGCCACAAGGTCCGTCAAAGCCCCTAGAGCAGCGCGGATCTTCATTGGCCCAGCCTCGGATCTCCGCGTCCTTGGGTTTGCAGAGCTTCAAATCGGAAGCCATCCGTCTATGATCAGCTATGCATGATGCACGCATTTTTACATCATGATGAATGTCGTTGATATTGTTGGATACTGTAGTTGTGTTAGTGCCAGGAAGTTCTGCAAACCCAGAGTGCGCCACTGATAACAACTGCCTGTTAACTACAGAGACCCTCAAGGTCGTGGTTCAGTCCAATAGGGTCAAAAAGGAGCTGCGTTTACTGCGCATTACTAGGAATTTAGATTTTTTAATGAATCATGTGAAGACACAGCGCCCAGCACTCCCCCAATAGTTTACTAGTTTTTCTGGTTTTGATTTGTTTCAAATTATCAGTCCATTGTGCGGAAAGAAACGCCTAGGCGCCCCTTTGTCGCTCAAATAGCATTGGCAAAGGGTATAGACTATACATCTACCTGACTGAATTGAACGTTTGAGCCGTACGTTCACCGAACTGGTTGCCCACACGGCCGTGCCTCAGATGTTGTGTGTGTGTGCCGTTTGATTGCCGTTTGATTTTTTCCACGTCTTCCAAACGGCTCAAAAGGAAAGGCGCAGAGGCGTCGGTAAGCCAATGACTGTAGGCCATGTTCCCAAAGTCAAGCCAGTGAGACCCCAGGGACCACACGAATATGCCTATCCTCCGGGGCCATGCAATTCTCACGCCAGAACAGTAGAAGGATCCATGATCTCTCTAGAAAAGTTCTGCTCAAATGTAGCGTGCACGAATGTATACGAATGTCCTAGAAGACTCAAAGCCAATGCCCTCACATTTCTTAATGGGCTGATGCTGCGTACACATCTTTTTCAGCCTTTCATCATGTGACATATGACAAGTTTTGCTCCTGGCTGAGGAGCCCAAGTGTCTTTCCAGCTTGACAGTTGCGTCTTTTCTAGATCATCTCTAATTGGTCCTTAAGCAGAAGACGTGACATCCTTTGTATCAGCGTTCGAGACTGCCCAGTCCGATCCAGTCCCTTTTGTCTCCTGCCCATCATGCAGGAGTTCGAACCATGATTTCTACGGTGGGAATGCTTAGCACAGCTCAGAATAATTGCAGGACGGTCTTCCAACGCGGTTGCTTGAAGAATCTTCACGTCTTGTCAGCTTTGGTATGGTGTCAATATCTCCCAGGGTTCAGCACAGAGTCGCTCGTAAGATACTCCGCAATTATTAAATAATGATTATAATATAAATAATATATAATAAACTATAGTTATTATATAATCTGAATCATCCATCTTATTCCAGCCTTTTGCAGTTTGAATTTGTACGTATATCATTGTTGTAATTATTTTATGTGCCTCAATCGTTGGGATTGGATGTGCAACGCTGAATAAGATAGCATAGCATAGATCAACTATGTTTGGGTAAATTCGAGATGGACAAGCAACCCAGACTTGCTTGTATGATTGTATTTTTAGTGCGTGGTGATGGGTACTGCAGGAGAGGCTGTGATCCTGTGAGAGTTCTTTATTTGTGACAATTGCCTTTGAGATAGCAGCCAGCTGCTAGCCGATCAGTATTTCCGGTGCAATGCAAACTACAGAGTGAGGGCTGACATTGTGCCATTGGTTAGACATTCTTGGAACAACTTTCAGGGCATGTTCCTTTTTGCACTTTTTTTTTTTGCTGCAATTCGGTCAAAGCATTGATAGTTGCAAAGGTCACTGATCCAGCATTGGCTGCCATCTTGCAGCGTCGACGATTGTTGAGCGAGCCGCAAGTAGAGGCGACCGTAGCCAAGTCACAAAGCATTGAGATTATTTTGATTATTTTGATTCCTTTTGCGGTGCCACTGTGGGAGGCAGCCAGCTGGAGCAATAGCAATGATAGAAGCTTACAAGATGGAGCAAGGGCCTCAGCATTGTGAATTTAGTTCAGCATGCCTCTAAATGCAGAATAGGTAGGATATATATCTGCTGGGTTACGATCTATATAAATCAGCCGAAAATTGCATGAATGCAAGAGTCAATCCAAAGGGTCTCGGCGGGGCCTGTTGCACACCGCATTTATGATGGATCTCAGATTTTGAGTCAATCGCTATCAACAATTTTTGCATTCACAGTCGGACATGGCAGACTTGGCAACACCAGTCCGATTTCGAAGCTCGTCAGCTATATTTTTGTGGAATAAGGCCACCACTATGGTTCCGAGCATTTCGCCAACGGTACGTCCGGGCTTTGTTCAAGATGCCTTAGCTGCGATCCAGGCGCCGAATCAAGAGCTTTGAAGCGGGGGCTGTTGGTACCCCAGCTGCTATGTCGATTTGAACATGTGACAACCATTACCTGTCCACAGGAGCGGCTCACATTCGAGCCAAAGTCACAGCCGAATGTGCAACTTGGATTGGATTAGGCATAGAAGACAGCCATAGGCTACAATGATCTATAGTGTTACTTTGTCATGATTCTGTGGCTTGTTTACGTTTGTTTGGGGTGGTGAGGCACAATTGAGTTCAATGGAGGCACTCACAGGGGATTGTAGCTAGGGATTCAAGGCCACAATCAGCCAAAAGATTCGAGAAGGTTCACCAACTTTGACATGCTCAAGCAAGTGCATAGCACATCATAGCACGGCATAGTACAACATAAAAGGAGATAAGACATCGTAAGACTACCATTTGTTGAATTCTTGTTCAAGGAAATCCACCAGAATTTAACTTCGAAGGGTGTTGAAAGGTGCTATATCTGACTTAACACTAGGCACTGGACTCCGTTAGTTGAGGCAATGCTTCGACATGGCCACGGATTCAGAGTCAGAGGACAGTAGTGACGATGAGACGTGTGTCTGGGCTGAATCTATTGGGTTTCCTAAAAGTTTGAGGACAAGGTTCACGGTGTGAACCAATATGAACCAATATTAAAGATCCAACCGGTTCAGTGCTATCTCGTTGTGGCTCCTTGTTGAAGATCCAAAGCCAGCAAGCCGCAATTATAAGCAAGTCCTGAGCAGGAAGGCAATATGTAGGAATTTGTGTTCCATGTAATCCATTGCAGAATGGGAGAAGTGCCAGCCCTGAGTACAAAGCTAGAATATCTAGAATTCTTGATTATACTCGGGCAGTTTTAGTTTGACCCCCTTTTTAGCTTCCCAGAGCATGGAGTGCGACACTCCTCCTGCGCATCTTAGTTTTACCATGTCATCTTGGCTTAGGCCATGCAGACCGCTTAAACGCGCAAAGCTCGGAGTCAACTGGGGATGAGGCCAGGGGATTGGAGTAGGTATGACATAGGCATGTGGAGAATGTTCCTAATGAAGCCTGACTACTTCGACTTGCGACTTCAGATACTTTTCAGATCTTTTCAGACAAATGTTGTAATATTCAACAATTTTCAGCCATGAGTGCCATTGGCAATCATTTGGTTGCCTCATATTGGGAAACTTGCCAAACCCGGATGTATCGCATGTCACACAGGTGCAAGTCGTGTTTTAACGAAGTTGTGTGCTTCACTGCAGTGCGATTGGGTTGGGAGCAGTAGTGCAGCAGAATGGATCTTGACTCGGAGCCAGGAGCTGGGCTCTCTTTCTGAGGGCCGGTCACAGCCTTGGTAGTTCCTCACAGGTTCTATTTGAGGAGAGAGGGGATGGCAGGTGAAATTTTAGGTGGTTGGCCACAGGTCGTTCGATTTGCGATCATTGTAAACTCAGTCTGTTGATGGAAACAACAAAACCAGCAGATCATACCAGATCTATTGTAGAAAATGCAAACGTCGTTGCATTTGTTGCATAACGGTGTTACATCGATTATAGAAAGTAGATGGCTATGGCCAGCAAATTTCTGCATCGGTATGTATTCTCCGCATTCTCAGGCCCACGTGCTGCACCCAGGTCACTTGGAAAGACTTCATCATATAATGGATGCCACATGATGACACTGTTGTTGCCTTGAAACAGTTGCTGCATCCAAGAATTTGATCGTGTATGACCTCTGTATGACTATTCCGTAATATGTTCTTATGCTTGCTTTTGCATCCTCAGTTCTTTGCACCTTTCTGTGACGACTGTTTCAGGGCTGACATGGCTGCCTGAATCAATTTAGGCAATTGAAGCAATCGAGCTTTGTGCTTCCCAGCTATTGAGCCTTGTCTCAGGGTTTGATTCTATTTCTTGCCAGTGGTTGAACTGCTGTCATACTCAATTTCTCTTCATTGTTGCAGAGGCAGTAATCTTTGGTTTGGCAGATTATTCTGTGTTTTCGCACTTGAATGCACTTGATTTTTACCAGATACATTCAGCAATCCACCAGCATGAAGCAACGTGCATATTTCTCATATTGGGATTGCCAGAGGTTTGCTTTCCAGGCCCGTCCTGTCACATTTTCGCCAAGGAAAGTAACATGCGAAAGCACAGTTGGTGAACTCCGTGCTGCTATGAATGATCAGCAGCTTGCAGACAGGGCCAGCTCTATGGTGGTTTGGATTTGTTGGGCGTTGGCCTATAGGATGGAAGTAATGGAAGTTGGAAATCTGAAGATTGACAGACAAGGATGTGTGTGTGCGTGCACCGTTGGTGTGCCATTTGCAAGCTAAGCTGATTGAAAGCCAATGAATCACTTGTCGCCACATATCGCCACTCTATCCGAGGATGTCTTTCAACCCTGTGATCCTGACACGTGCAAGTGAAGTTGGAGTGGACCAGCCTGCCTTTCTTCAACTGAATGATGCCAACCCTGCAGCGCAGTTAAGATATGTTGAGATGCATTCTTTCTCGATGGTCTGTGTTGTTTCCCTGCTTTCAACTTGGTTTTCGCCGTTTAAGCTATCCATGATGTTTGCTCAACCGGAACAACTTAGATGTTTGTTGCTGTTCAGATTTGTTCAGTTGGAATGAACAGGATTCAGTACATGATTCACTCCGACTCGCAGCCAAGCATAATATTGCTCAGACAAAAGCGCATGGAATCAAGGACAAAGACGTGATCGCCACAGTGGTTGGAAATGTCGAGGACGTCGCAACCACATGCAACTAACTGCTTTGAGGTTGTGTAATGTTGAGCCGGTGGAGTTAGGCACTCGCAGCATGCCAGTCAAAATTAAAAAGAATCCAACTCCTCCATCATTATCCCAATTCCGGACAAAATGTGAAAGTCATTCTCCAACTCACTTTCTCCATGGTTGCAGGATCTTGTGTTGCGTAATGTGCTCGTCCTGGACCACGAGGGCCAAAACTTGTCGACCGCACCACGAAGCAGGCGCAATCCAGTGCCCTTGATCTATACAGCACACACGTCCGGATTACATTAGAATTGATATAATAATATATGAATATAATTTTACATTTCAATATAATAGAGTACATCATCGGTGGAGAAGCGCAAGAAGATGCGACCACCAAGAACAAGTGCAAGCACAGTATGTTCATGTTCTAGGTGTTTTTCTCCTATTGTAGCTATGTTTGTCCATGTTACATTTGCTTGCCTTCGACGTTTTTTCTGGTTAGGAAATCCCCTGAGTGCAGGTTGCAGATCCTCGAGGAGGAAAACGCTAACTTGAAAGCGCAGCTACGACGTTTGGAATGTGCCTTGGCAAAGGCACAATATGCACAATCTATACCACATATATATACCGATTCCAACCACATATACTCCGCTGTGATAAAGGCTGGCGCGAATTCTTAACTTTGCCGTCTACAGGTCACGTGAACAAAGGGGGTATTTGCGCCATCTATATGTTCCCAACGCATTTGGTTGATACAAACCTGTTTTTCCTTATGATATAATCCAATTTAATTTTAGCATTGAGATCGCAATGAACTTGGTGGGGAAAACTATAACTTTGAATTGCGCCATCTATAGGTCATGACTGCATTCCATTTGTAGAGTTTTTGAATTGTCCACACTACCCTTTTTGTTTTCCAAGGTGCGCTCTATCCACTACTTAAGAGGGATCCAAGGAACTATGGGCATCCATATTCCCTTTTACTTCAAGTGGTGGCATATTTTTTTTTGGCTTTGCTTTTCCGAACACAGTGTTTTTTTTCCTTTGGTGTTTTCTTCTGAAACATGTGGTTTGGTGTTTTTTTCCTTGGAGCTTTTTTGTTGACATAATTGAAGGATATTGAAGGCGTTTTTTCTACAACATTGGGTGTTTCTCGGATATGTTTTGGGTGTGTCTTGGATGTGTGGTTGGACGTGTTTCGGATGTGTCTTAGATGTGTTTTGGATGTGTTCTGCATATGTTTTGGATGTGTTGAAGGTGAAAATTCAATATGAGCAACTCATATAGAATATACTAAAATCACTTTTAAAATACATTTAGGAAAAGATTACAAACACCATGTGTTTATCATTTAAACAGCATAAACATGCATAAACCCACCATTTTTCATTTCTTCCTGCTGTCCTCCTGGCTGTCCTTCTGTTGTGCTACCCCTGGATCCCTGGTCTCGGCCTGGTGCACCTCCTTGTGACTCCGTGGAACATGTCCTGAAGTGCAGCTCTGTCAGCTGACCTCCTGCTGTTAGATGTGTTCGGCTTGTGCTGCTGTTTCTACTTGCTATGCTTAAATATAAATCTCTCAAACATTGGTCCCAAAATGGAAGCCTAAAATATGTCTATATATTTGTCACCAATTGGTCTTTGAAATAGTTGATCTATAATTACAAATTCAATTGAAAAATAAAGTTTTGTTTTATCGTGTGTGACCTATAAGGTGAATTCTGCCATTCACAGTGCACAGTGTGAATGTGTGTTTGTGCGGGCATATGATCTAGGGTGAGTTCCCTATTTTCGGTGAGTTTTCCTGGTGAACTGTGTCATTTACAGCTGGCTGTGTGTGTTTTGGGTCTCCAAAAGTGAATTGCGCCATCTACATTGCATGGTTTATGTGTGTGACCCCGCGTTGGATAGATCTAAACCACAAGAAAAAGAAAACAGCCGCTGTTTGTTACTTTTAGCGGTGATATTCAGGGTCGTGCCATCTACCAAAAATAACGATGTTTGCGTCAGGCTGCGCCATCTCCCAACGTTTTTTTTCGAGCCATCTGCTATCACGGTGGTGTAACCACATCCAACATCATCCAACCACATGTAACCACATCTTTAAGTGATATCATCAAATAATTTCAATCGTTTTGTTGCCTATAGTACTACATTTCCATACATTTCCTATATTTTGAAATCCAAATCAAAGTTGGTTTATATATGTAGTGTACATATATATATATATATATATTTATTTACACAATATGTTTATTCATTTTATTCAAATGCTGTGAACATGTATGAATGGTTCGGAATGTGATTGCCCCGTTTTTGCGCACGTTATCGAGTCCCCCAGTCGTCGAGTCGTCAAGGCCTAGCCGCAGCGGAGCATCACACCAATGATGACAGGAATGAGGTGGAGAGCAACAAGCGGCATTTCCTGCATGGCCGCACCCCTGTCAAAAACTTGGTAAGAACAAGTTGAACAAATCTAGAATGTTTGCGGGCGGCACTTCTTGCCTCTCTCATTTGTTGTTTTTCCACAGCCTCCCTTCAGGAGAAGAGCCCGATTTTACAGCCAAAGAACGAAAATGGCAGGGAAGACAAACTTGTCTCCCCCAGAGACAGCACCCTTGGCTGATCAATTCCATAAGTTTTTCTTTGGATGCCAAGACGGTCCTGCTAGATTCTGCTGGTTTTGTTTGCAGATTTGTTCGTTTGCGCCGTGCCTTGGCCAAAGTGTTCAGGTCATCTTGCAGAGGGCCAAGCCACAGTGGGAGAACTGGCAGAACTGGCAGAATCTTTGGAGCGCGATTCTGGGAAAGAAGTGGCAGCGCAAAGTCTCGCGGAGACGCCACTGGAAGCCCAGATCGAAGATGCCAAGGAAGTGCCGCAGCCAAAGATGCTACAAGAGGACTGCAGGGGCCTGGTGGAAACCAGCAGAAGCATCAGACAGTGGATGGCATTGGAAAGCGCCGTCCTTGATGATGTCTAGCATTGACTTGAATAATATTGAATATATAATAGGCATTACTTTGTGTGTGGAACCAGCTGACCCAGCAGGAGCCTCCACCTAAGATTCCCGTGGATCATGCAGCTGAATCTGTTGCTTGGCCTTCAGTCATAAGTAGTGACTTTGATGGTCGCTACATGTCTTAATGTCAAGGATTGTCAAGGACAGCTGCAGTCAGCACGAAAGATGTGATACGCGCAAATTACGTAGAGATTACAGCCAGACGCCGTACTTGTAAATTATTGCGTGGATATATGTGGATGGATTCGAATAGGAAGGCGATGTAAGGGCCTTGTGCACTGAAGATGCCTGTGACCACAACTTTGGCAAAGGTTAAAGATTTGCACCAGCCGACCACAACGCCTCAACCGACTCCTTTGGTGGAACAGTTTCGTGTTTGCACAGAACGCACAGCGCAGAGACCCGACTGGAGCTGGTCTCGACATGTTTTGGTGCTGCTTGAGGGATGCAAATGATGCAAAAGAGATATCTTTCGATGACTTCAAAGTTGGATGCCTGCGTCCAGTCATTCTCCACTGCTTTTTTGACATGGTGGAAACGCTTAATTAAATTGAGTGCAGTAAGTGCATTAGATAGAACTGTTATTAGATGAATAGCCTGTCGCGCTCGTCTTATGTAGTAGTGACTGGCAGCTACTACTGAGGGCGCTTCCTGCAAAGCGCAAAGGCTTGCAATGTCAGAGTGTTTGTGGCATGTTGTGGCACATTGTCATCCATGCCTCGTCCTGCATTCACAGACCTGCTGTAGATAGAAAGTTAGGCCAGTGTTGATTGATATAATTGTAATAGATAATATAGTTAGTTTATGTTAGTTCGCGCTGAGTGCTTCTGGAATCATCTAAGAGTGCTAACGTGACTTTCTGAGTCCTGCTGCTGATACATATGAAATGAATCTGAATGAAAATGTTCGATACTTTTCAAAAGCCACGTTCAGCCATTGCACAATATTCTTGATTGTTTTGTTGTTAAGACTTGGTTAGGCACTCCATTGTGTGTCTCGCTTCTGTCAATGCAGTCGGGGCCCAAGACTAGCCAGGAGCGAAATCACGAAATCACGGATTTGCTATGAAAATTATGAAGTATTTGGCAAGCCTAGCAAGCACTGAGGTCTCCAGACCAGCCAGCGATGAAGCTTGACATGTGCCTTGGTTACAGTATGTTACAGTAGTTTCACAGTAGTGGGCAGTAGGTGGGTGTCAAGTAGGTCTGATGTGTGAAACAGATATTATAGGTGCTGATGGGCCATTCAAAGTCCATACGTGTGCCGGATTGATTGCATATCATTGCATGATATTGTATGACATTGCATCATATTGAGCAGCTAGATGCTGATAATTTCCTTTGTATAACTGTGAAATACTGATATATATATATATATTATCATATTTCAATATATATATATATATACATATTACTGTATATTCTAGCAATATCATATATATGTCGTTATATTTCCAGTTTCCTTTTTTTCCTGGATGTTCTTGACATGATGCCATCAGGGTGAGATGATTTTCACAATTGTCCATCCCCTGCGGTTCTTTGGTCGACCTCATAGCTCAGGACCACCAAGTCTACGATTGCAGAGCTCCGAGCACAGGTGATGCAAGCCTTCCAAATGGATGCTCCTTACCTGAATCAAAGATCATCGAGTCATCAAAGATCCAGTTTGGTCTTCTACTTTGTGCATGATTTGGAAGTGGTACAAGTGGTCAGGATTCTGCAAAATTGTGGAAGGCCTATCTCTGCGATAAAGCTTTGCCGGTCTTTGCGCCCAACAAGTAGGTTGACTATGCGTACTTGCTAAAGGTTGGTGATGTGGATTTCTAGTGCAAACCTAATCACAGATGATAGATAGCTTCTGTCTTTTCTTTTATTTGTAAGCTGTGTCGTTTTGCTGAATCTTGGTCAAGGGTCGTGACGCTCCACTCACATATATACGTACTGTATATATAATTAGTATATATATATATATACATAGAGCGAATTGGCCACAAAACCATCAGAGCCCTCATGACACTTCAGGAACGCACGGCCAAGCGCTTGCGTTTCTTGCGAAAGAGAGGCGCTTGCTATGTATCTTTCAAGGAGGCGCTGGGTTGAAATGCTTGGCGTTTGTGAGGAATCTCATTCAGCTTTGAGTGTGTTCTTGACACCATATAATCCAACTATCCAACTTATTCCACTCATCTTGTGTGGTTTGATCAGGCTGAATGTGTCCGGGAGAAAATCTTCCTACATGACCCGGACATCCGCGCACTGCAGCTGAGCAGAATGGTTGGTGTATACTGTGATCCTAGGCATTGTGAACCCTCTCTTCCATGTCATTGTTGGGTCGTACTCTTCTCCTGTTCGTTTTCTAGCCCACAAATGAGTTACATTCCGTCGCTACATGTCGCCAACCGCTAAGGCATGAACCAGTTGGTCTGGAAAAGGGACCATTTTTGGAGGTGTTGTTATTCAAGAAGATTCTTTGGGAAAGATATTTTTATGACGAGATATGACGAGTCTTTCCAATTCCAAGGTCTGGCTTGAAGTTGCGCAGCTTCTCTGGTGTCACTGCCTCAGGATCATGGTCTGATCTGCCCGGCAAGTCCTCATTTCGCTTGGAAAGTGCAGTTTGCTGTGCTCTCTGATTCTTCAGCCTCTTAATGATAGTAAGGCCTGGGTTTGTCATTGTTGATCCGTTTATCCCACCAAAACACCGTTCGGTTTTTTTCCATCTATGTTGAGCAGATTTCCTTGATTTCCTTGCAGTGAGAGCTGTGACATCCGAGGTTGGCGGTAGCAGACCAACGGCGGAGGAGACCAGCGGCTTGCAGCATACCTTGCCAGCAGGTGAGGAACGGAAGTAAGTATGACATTCATTGTTTCTCTGATTGCATGTTGGTACATATGAGTTGCATATATTATATTACTTATTTATATTATATATTTATATGTGTGATTTTATATACATGTGATTTCTACATATTGCATAAATTACATACTCGTATCTCGTATATTATATAATTTATGATGCATAATATGAATGCACACTATGATGCATGATGATCATTATGGAAACAATCACATAGGTCCTTAAAAACAGGTGTCGACGACTTCATGCAAGAATTCATTTTGCACACTTTTGCTCGGATTCTTGGCCGCAATGACCCCATGGAGTGCTGAGACATCAAACACAAGGAGGCAGCAGTCACGGAGTAACTTGAGAGGAAATAAAAAATCTAATCAAATTTGTTGTTTTTTGATTCTGCTTCCTCCTGCAACAGAAACATGCAAAGTGCTTAAACATGTTGCCATCCGGGAAAGGGAAAGTGGAATGAAGGAATGAAGAGCTGTGGAATGCAATAGTTTTCAGTCCCAAGGATGAATGAAGAGGAGCGCAATTCTTGGAATGCGCTTCCCAAATTCGTGATTTGGACTATGTGGACCCTTGGCGCGCAAAACAACCGAATGGAACCGTACTGAAACTGCTGGCTTGATGTTGTGTGGTTCCAGCCTTTCGCGGCCTAGGTTCGACATCCTCTCGAGCCCTTTCTTCAGGAAGTGCATGGAAGGAAAGTTTCGGGAAGCCACTTTTGGCACCAACTTTGACAGGTTTCTCGGTTTCTCAAAGAGTGCAATAGTGCAATACTATTTATAGATGTAGAAAGGGATAAAGATGGAGAAAGAATTATAAAGATGGATAAAATGATAAAGCACGTGATTGACATGGATGTACATTGGCAGATCATCATATGAATCATATATGTCCAATATCATGGAGTATCCTTATTGTTTCTTGTTTTTGTGCTTGTGTTTCTTCTCAATATTACATTGTTACACAAAAGGCAGCAGGGAGAGAAGTTGAGTTTTACAGTGACCTTAGGAAAGCCTCGATGCGGCTTGCAAAGGATGACCCGGTTCTCAAAGAAACTTGGCGTTGTCACTTGAGTCTAGATTCTGCAGATATGTATATATATATATAGAGAGAGAGAGAGAGAGAACTCTGGATAATGAATATTCTGAGAGACAACCAGTTTTGGAGTGACAGTGACAGGCTGAGATTTCCTCAGTCTTGCTTGATCTTCAATTGTTGTTGAAGGGGTGCTCCGGAATCGCAGCAAGCTGTATGATTCTTATTGGCACTCTTGATCACTATTGATTGTACTTGTATTCTTGACTGGCTGGCATGGCAGCTACCTTCCAACAACTACTGCAACTTGCCATTGTTCTGCCCGCTCAATTGCACATGGCTCATGTGGACTGCCACACAGTGTGAATCACCCGCTTTGAGGAATATGCTTTCCACAAGCGTCAGCTCATTTCAGTGTGGTTTGAAGAAGAAGAGATCAAGGCGGTTCGCAGGGGGCATATGTATCATGATGTATGCAGCCATTGAGGCAGAGGAGATATTATTGGTTGAATGGAGTTTGAGATGTAGGGGAAGTAGTCTATGGAGTGAAGGCATGAACTCCAAAATCCTTTTTTTGTTGGTGTTTCCAGGGGCTATCAACAATGCCAGTCGTTGCCACCCATGACTTTGGAAGCCAAGCCTGCAAAGTGGATTGAGAATGATAATTGTTCATCGTCAAGTCACACTTTGGTGCTGATGTATGCTGATGTTGTAGATGCTGTTCACAGGAGGCAGTGGAGCAAGCTTCAGAAGTTCTTCCACAGGCCGTTCCTTGGTTGCTAGGAATATGAAATAGAAATAATCAACCACAAGAAACCAACACCAGCGTAGATCACTGCAGACATTTGCAGGCTCTAGAGAAAATACTCTGCCTTATCTCATAAACCCCAATGCACAATTCATGTCCCCAGAACAGGCTGCCACGAAAATATGGCCGTGTGAAGGCATGCTGTAAAGCGCAACAAGGATGTCAAGAACTCAAACCAGAGTGTCCCTTCTTGAATCGCTGTCCATAAAGTGCAAAGCATGATTAGTGCAAGCCATGGTTGTTAGTTTGTCAAATCCTTTTATATCCTGGTCTAGGATATGACGGTTACCAGACATCTGATCAGCACACCCGCCGTTTCAAGGCGTAAGCAACCACACCCCAAGCCAAAGCCCAAATGAAGGGACAGATGTGAATATTTCGACCCAATGTAAGAGTTGCATTTCAGTTTTTGATTTGAGACAATATTCCCAAAACATTGGAGGCAAGAGCCAGAGAACAATATATATATATATACAATAGATGCATATATAGTCATGAAATGTCACACATACAATATAAATCGTGCATAGTTATACATATTCAATTCAATTGCCATGTGTTTGTGAACAAAAATGTTTTTTTGTTCAGATTTACATTGTTTAAGATATCATACATTTCAACTGTTGCCCTTGTCATTCATGTGCAATGGTGCCAGATGATGTGCCATGACTTTTCTGGTTTCGTTTCACTGTTTGGCCTGCGCAGGTCCCGTGCAAGGTCGAGAAGGACTGAGCAGATTCTTGATGCGTCTACATAATGTGCTGATGACAATTTGTCCTGATATGTTGACAAACCGGTAATATGATAGGGCATGAGCAACTACGTACAGGGATAGAAATTCCATCTATTTACCCAGAGAAATGATATGCGATATACATGTATATATACATACGATTCAATCAAAGATGATTACGTGGGCACAGGACCACAGCGACCACGGCCTTTTTGACTTCGATGATCTCGATGAGGCTGAGATGAGCACCATTCGATGAGCTCATCCAGCAGCTCACCTCTGTGTTTCAGCAATGTTTCGGATGTTTCTTTCCAAGCTCAAAGGGGGTTCTTGTGAAAATGTGTGGAAATCATTTCAGGGATCGCTGTCATCACTAGACATCAGGATTTATATTCATGCATGAAACAGAGCTTTGGGTTCTTGGCCCTGGCTTGACCGAGGTGATTGTCCTTGCTTCATTTGACATTCAGTGTAGTGCAAGCTCAGCCCGGCTTGCTATGGAGACGCTATAGAGTCGGCCAAACTGTGGTCGATTTTGTGTTTTTTCGGTACGCCCTGCGAATCCTGTAAAGGCAACCGTTTGGCAGGTTGGCAGGACATCACAGGCAATTTGGATATCTCATATACATTTATATACATATATAATATGAGTGACGGATAGTGACGGCTTTTATTTCGCGTTTGGCTGGTAGAAGCCCACGCGTGTTTTTGGGGATGCATGATCAGATCTCCAGGGGGTTTCCAAGACTATTGTTGCGTTGGTTGTTCGGAGAGCAAAACGAACATAAACGAACTATATAACTTTTTGAAGGCAGGCAAAGATCATTCTTCACTTACTGTATGCAGTGAGACGACTCGGAAAAGAAAGAAGTGTTATGATTTAACAGTGGGTTACATAGAGATGAGATATACATTTAAGATGATTATAACATTAACAAAATATATTTGATCTACCGAGACAATGAACCCTTAACAAAGAACTTACTTTTGCACCCAAGCAGGTTTATAAATATATTTGAGCGTGAGTGGTATTCTTGACCAACCGTGTGCATAGGCATGGTAAGTAACTTGACGTTACAGGAACATGAGCCACAACATTCTTGGTTGATGCAAGATCCCCTTGTTACGATAGCTTACAGTAAACACCCCAAGCCTTGTGCAGCGAAACCGATTCCAAGATGCAATGTCATCCATTGTGATTCATGTAGGTGTATCACCATCCGTTCTATTGATTCTATTGGAGACGTCAGGAATGTGTATGCACACCAACAAGACATAAGAATAGTTTCAATTACATGGACGCAACAGGTTCGGAGGTTATTGCCCCCTCCCAGGCCCCCCACCCCCGCACCCCACGCTCCCAAACAACCAAAGATGCACTTTGTATTGCGGGTTTCTATCAGCCCGACGCCTTTTATTTGTTGAAGTGAAGAGTAGTCTTGGGGCGTATGCCGGCTTGTTGAAAACACCTTGTTTAGGTTGCAAAATCGAGGTAGGAACACCCCAAGAAGGAGGTATGCATCGCATGTAAAGCATTTAGCTAGCAAAAGCGATTCTGCAGTGAAGAGCGACATCCGACCCCAAAAAACATCGAAAACCATCATGGGAATGGAGAATGAGGTAGGATCACAACGACGATCTCGTGATGTACAGTACCAAACACTTTGAAATGGGTTGAAGCACTGGACCTTTCAAGCTTTTCTGATGGTGGTGTCACATTCCTATTCCAGCTCCGAAATTTGACCGGACACTTGTGACCTTGGATTCAGCAACTGAACCATTATCAGTCTGAAGGTAGTCATCTACGTGCACTGAGGTCCACCATCACCAATTTATGATAATTGAGGTTGTCAGAATGTGCACTCAATCATGTATTGTTTTTATAGATGCCTCCATTATTTGTAGAACTAAATTCCCCACGAAATGCAGGTTACAGAAAAAAGGTCAACTCGAACAATGTTGGGCCTGGCAACCAACCACATATTAGGACTTGAGCAAAGGATTTGACAACTGCAGCGATGTTCTGCCATGTTCTGCCAAAACACGCTCATCGCACAATTAAGCTCTTATGCTTGCACCCTCCACCTCCACTGCAAAAGCTCCTATGAAACGTGTACACAGCGAAAGTACATACAGTAGCAATTGAAACATGTTTCAGTGGATAGAGGTGGATAGTAAAAAAAAATATATATATATATATATATATGATAGTATATGTAAATATATGCACATTGCACATGTAATTTAAATAGGGGTGACCCGTTTCAAAGGGAAAACACAAGCACAGAACGCTTCCATGTTGGAGCTTGTGGAGCTGCCAGTATTCCGGCAAGCATCAGATGAAACACACAGGCAAGGAGTCGCGTTTCCGGACGATGTTCCAAAAGGTTGACTCTCACAGTAATCTCCGACTTAATCTCCGCAATTCCATGTGGTTTGGATTGTTCGACATTTCCACTAACTCTTAGCCAACACTGGCATTTCTATGGCGGAAGTCGCAATTGACGCTATTCCCTTAGCACCGATATTTTGGTGCTTCCAAGATAGAAAAGAAACAATCTCGGGGATTTGCTATGTACAGCGTCAAGAGTCAACGATGTACACATTCCTTGCACTATTTGATCCGGTTTGGGCATGCCATCCTGCCACCATGTGTGTCCAGAGATCGTATTAGATACATTTTAGATATGATGATTGCTTGAACATTGCAATCAGTGGCTTCAAACGAATGGATAAGTTGAGGGGGTTCAACCATCACCCTTACCCTTGGATGAGAAGTGCCCAGCAAAGTGACCGCTGCGCCATGCTTTGAATGTTCAGCCAAAGGGTGATAACTTGTATTGGTATTCAGTCCCTCTATACAATCTCATCAACGGGCATCAGCCTAAGAAGACTTATTTAGTGGAGCATAGTGAAGCTCAGGACACAGTGCTACCACTCAGAAATTGGTTTGGCAGCAGAGATTCTTTCGCGGTTTTTGAGATGGCACAAACTTGGCATGCAGTTTGGTGCTCCTCCGAACGTCACAATCTTGAGACCTTGCTTTGGACTTGACTCCTGCCACGTCCAGAGCGTCCAAGTCGAAGCGTTTGTGACTTGAGCATAGTTTGCACAGACGGACGTTATAAATACCTGGGACATCCTGGGACCGAGAGCAGTCCAAGAGCAGCAGCTGGAACCAGATCTTGTTAGAGCCAAGCCCAGCTCAGCAAGCAGAAACTGTTCAATATTGATCCATATTTGACAATTTTGTTTGATGATCCTTGCCTTCCGTTCCCCAGGCAACGTTCAAACCATATTTTTGTGCAAAATGTGTCGGCAATGGACACGCTCATTGCTCTTCTTCCGCATGTGATGTGCATTCAGATGCACATCGACTCTGTGACCGTGAGAAAATGAATGCGGCTAGTGGAAGCCGATAGAGAGAGGGAGAGACAGGGAGAGAGAAAGATAGAGGGAGAATGAGAGAGAGTTAAAAAAAAATACAACTGAGAGTGGCTGCCAGGCCTTTGTTGATACTGGGAAATGTTTATGTTTATCATGTCACGGTTCATTTTTACATTTGCACAGCGCACTCAGCCGTACAGTGCTCGTTTGAATTATGATCCATGACACGAATCCGAACAGAAGGACCCTTTCAGACTTCCCAAACCTGCGCATAGTAGTGGTACTGAGTTTCCAGCAAATCATGTGTCACTTTTCATGTCAATTTTAATCTACTAAAGATCTTGCGCCGGCGCTGGCGTTTCCTCTTCCTCATTGCTGCAATGTATGTAGAAGCATGGCAGGTGAGAGCCACCGCGATTCTTGTAATTGCGATGGTGCTGGTATTTGGGTACTATTTTTTTGCACTTGTCCTCTCAGTGGTGGCCCTGGCAGCAACCTTTGTACAAATAGGACCTGGAAATACCAAACGACCATGTGAAGGTCCACCTGCAGATGCAGTGGAGGTTCGATTCGACTCTAAAACAGAAGAAGTAGCACCTCCAGACCCCATTGATGCCCTTGATGTGGATTCGAAGCAAGAGCAAGCAAAGACTTGGACAGATAGTGTCATGTTGGCGGACACAGGTGTTGCGATGCCAGCTGCGCAAGTGGCACGTGCCTGGTTGCAGATGGCACGGTCCAAAGATATTGTGCTTGCGCCCAGCAAGCCAAGACCAAGCCGCCCAGTCCGCGCTGGCAGTTCCTCCGACCTTTGCGGCAGCATCACCGAAGGCGACACTGATCCCTGCAGTGAAGTAACTCCCAGAGGGCGTCGCACCTTGGTGGTGGACATCGAGCGAGCGGATCGTGCAGAGCCCTGGGGGTTTCAGTGGCGCCCTGGGACCCGGCGATGGATCTTAGACTCTGTGGAGGACAACAGCTTGGCCAGTGCATGGAATCAGCAGCAGACAGACCGTGGTTTCAGGAGCCTGCAGCTTGGCAGTACCTTGCTGGAGGCCAATGGATCAAAGCATAAGGTGGTTGTGAAGCAGGAACTGGACACGGCGCTGCATCTTCAGCTTACTTTCTTGTTGCCAGATGAAGGACTCATTGAGAGGTTGGATGCCCAAAGTCTGGAATGCAGGATCAAGAACTCGTTCTTGGAGGTCACAGCTGCAGACAGCCATGATGAAAGGCGAAATTTCTCAGATCCAGGTCCTATCATAGCAAAATCTGTGTCTTCTGCTCCAGAAGGCTATGGGAGCTGTGGTGGGCCAGTAGACAATACAGGGGGCTATGTCACAGAATCAGAAGCAGTGTCTGACTTGATTGGCAGCACCGCCTTGATCGTTGGAGCAGCCCCACACACTGGGAAGTTTTGTCGGATTGAAGCCTTTGATCCTCAAGTCCGGCGCTATGTGGTTCGTGTTTATGCAGATGGCGGGCCAGTGAGTGCCAAGCTGCGACTGGAAAATTTGATGCTTCAGCCTTCACTGCCAAGCTTCCCAGCGCCAGTCACCAGCTTTCAGGACTATCCAGCACCTCTTCCGGTCCAACCTGAGGCTGTGCTGAATCCGTACAGCCCATTGCCATGGTCTTGGCCAGAAGCTCCTCCAGTATTTCCTATGGGTCCTAGCGTATCCGATGCCATGCTGATGCAAAATCTTCCACACCCCTGGGCACCAGTTGGAGATGCATCTTGGTCTCAATATGGGTATGATGGATATGGTATGCCGACCATGCTGGGATCAGAGATTTCCATGGAAGGCCCGCCAATGCTGCCCTGCATGCAGCCCTCGGTGCCCACTTTGCCACCCTTGAGCACCACGCCCTTCATGAGTTTGCCGTTTCCTTTCGAAGGGCCTGCAACTCTTCCCTCGGACAGACCTTTGATGATACACACGCACCAAGCTTTGGATCAACAGGCGGCCCGCCAACACATGGATTTGGAGGAGGAGCTCATTGCCCAGGCAGCGCAATCAGAGGTCAAATCTGCAGAAGCTCTTGAGCTTCAAGATCCTCAAGGCTTTCAAGGACATCCAGGAGAGCATCCAGGAGAGCTTCTGTGCCAGGATCGAGCGGTTGAGCCGGCAGGGACGGAGCCAGAAGTCAAGAAGAAGCGGCGACGTCGAAGACGTGGAAAGCGCAAAGGCCAGAAAACAGATGCTGCAGATGCAGAAGAGCAGGACTCTGGATCTGAAGATTTGGACCCCACAATTGGTCCAGCTGCAGCTCAAGCATGCGATGTTGTGCATGCAAAGGATGAAGCTGAGCCAGATGGATTTGCGAAGGCAGACCATGCAGGATTCACCATTCAAGCGGCTCAAGCGGCTCAAGGGGCTCAGGAGTCTTGGCGACCTCGCCTCCCAAAACAATTTGAAACTGACATGGAGCAGGAAGGTGCTGAAGGCATCCAAGGCGCCAAGGATTTTGCGGAGGCCGATGTGGCTGTAAGCCTACACACAGAGCGATGGCGGGCTGCGGACTGGAGGCCTTCTTTGCCAAGGTCACTGGTGCCAACTAGAGTTGCCAACGAGAAGGCAGATGGTGTTGGCAACCTCGAAGTTCCACAGCCTGATCCTATGGAGTCCAAACCAACACCTTGGCAACCCAGCCTTCACAGAGCAAAACTTCATAAGCAAGACCATATTGGAGCCAATCCCAAAGGGAGCGATGGAAAAAAGGTGTACTAGCCTACTAGTAGGGGCTTGTTTGAAGTCCTCTTATTATTGATGAGATTTTATTAGAGTATTAACAAATACCATTATAATCCATTATATACAACTACATTTTGTATCTATAGTGATGCCAT
Source organism: Symbiodinium sp. clade C Y103 (assembly GCA_003297045.1). NCBI lineage: Eukaryota > Dinophyceae > Suessiales > Symbiodiniaceae > Cladocopium > Cladocopium sp. clade C. The sequence goes on along the minus strand of BGPT01000497.1, from coordinate 203,669 downwards.
TCAGTGTCGGTGGTTTGACATGTTGACCACGACTTAGTCATTGGTCTCAGTCAATGACAGATGGCATGGGTGGCATCATGCACGGTCTGATATGACGCTTTTGGTTTTAGATTTGGCTCAATTGAATGCCCTGTGGATCCCTGGGGCCTGTAGTAACCCAAGAAGTTGTACTGATCAAATGGATGTTGGCCAATCCACGATCATCTCGGTGGCCAAAAAAGCCCTTGTCCCGAGTGGTGTTCTTGGACGTGGATGGTGTTCTCAACTCTGCAGCAGAAATGTCAGCAGGCGCCCGGTTTAATTGTGGATGAGTGTGGGCGTTTGTTTGAAGACACTCCCTGATTAGGGTATGGAGTGGTGATTTGATGTGTTCAGCTCCGAGGGTGTGGAATCGTGTGTAGTGTAGTAAAAGTGTGAATCTGTCCACTGAAATGTGTGACACTACCACGTCTTTCCCGCTGCCCTGGTCCAAACCCCCTAAAACTTAGGGCCCTTGAGCTGTGGTTGCAANGTTGCAAAAACGGTCCCTAGCGCAATTCAAACTGGTAGCGGAGCTGGTTGCCGGAGAGTTCACTCCCGACATCCGGACTCTCACGGTGATAGCCTAGGTTTCGGACTGTGTTGTGTTTGGTTGTGTGTAAGTGTGTAGTCGTCAAACGTCATCCTGAAGGATTGGAACTCCGTCGAACGCAATGTCGATGGCTGGCCTGCGGTACTGCCCGAGCAGTCCGTCAGGACCACAGGAAACAAAGAGCGGCGCCTACGTGTATAGTGGAGATCCGTCCCACTTTCATGAATGGCAATTCCGCACACTTCTTCGAGTAGAACTCTGCAAGAAGAAGATGGAACAGAAGGCCAAAGAGNAGGAAGCATCCAGGTCCCCGACTGCTAGCCCAGCAAGCAGTGGTCAGGGGAGAGACCGACCGACGGAAGCGGCCGGATCAGGACAACCTGGAGCACGACTGCTGAGATGTCACCCCAAGCACCATCAAGTGGAGCAGAGCTTGGAGGATTTGCCTCACCCCCTGAACGCACAGATGAAGATGACAACATCGATGTTTCTCCTTACGTGGAACTTGTGACCAAGGTCATGGAAGGTCTACGTGGTGATGCTTTTCTCCTGGCCAAGGACCCCCCACTGGACTGGAGATGCTAGTGGAGAAGATCAAGGAGCATGTGTTCCCATTGAGGTCACATGAGGCCCGTGAACTTTTCAGGATTGGCCAGNATGCTAGTGGAGAAGATCAAGGAGCATGTGTTCCCATTGAGGTCACATGAGGCCCGTGAACTTTTCAGGATTGGCCAGCAGGCAAATGGACCGCTGAGCCGACAATCCTCTGAGACCATCTTGTCATTCATTGGCAGGAGGAAGAGATGGTGGATTCAG